>VZTX01017181.1:0-157128 GCA_013400915.1 Pardalotus punctatus
GACTGATTCGTTTATAACAGCAGTGAACAAACGAGCAGCTTACAGGGAAATCAGGGACACCTGTTCAGCCAACAGCACTTGCAAGAAAGGTACCGAGCCAGCACCTCACCAAAACTACAATAAAAGAAATGCCAACAACTTGAGAATCACTTCAGTGTTGAATTCCTAAAGCAAAACCAAAAGGGATTTTTAGATGCTTGGGAAAACTCCATCCCAGTTTCTAGGGCTTGCTTCCAGCCTGCTGATGTTCATTTCCCACCTCCCACGTGGCTGCCAGCATTAGAGCTGGTTCCACACACAGACACGCGTGGCTGCTGCGACTTGCCATTCCAGCAGCTCCCGGGGACACGAACATCACCCACATGTCCCACCTCGCTCAGCCCGGGCTCCATCCCGCACTCGCAGAGAGCTGCTGGGAGCTGAAATTCTTCCTGCTCCCCCTGCCTGGGAAACGCTGTCTCCAGCTCCGGCCCCGCCGCCTCTCCCCTCCCGGAAAAGAGGAGCCGCATCCTGCTGGGTGCTCCCGGCCCTTGGCGGCTCCCGGCTCGGGCAGCTCCGGTGACTGCTGTTCCTCCACAACGTTGTGTTTTCCTGCATTTGCCCGGCCCGGACGGGAGCGCTGAAGCGCGGCGGGAGCGCACGAAGGTGCCGGGAGGTCCTCGCAGGCAGCGGCGCGGCACGAGCGCGACAGAGGCGTCCCCGCCGCTGCCTGCGGCCGCCCACGCGACTCCCGCCCGCCCACGGCGCCGCTGGCCCCACCACCCGTGTCCCCACAGCGCGAAATGCTGCGGAAAACCACGCTGAAAGCGCTGGCTCGGCGTCGGCATCAGTGTCGGGTTCAGGCAGCCTACCAGACACACCAGGGTCCTTTCCGGCCGCCATTTTCCGTCTCGACCTAAGGCGCCATCTTCAGAAGGTCAAAGAAGCCGCGCGACAATCCGCCATCTTTAGTGTGGCACCACGTGACTTCGGTTAATCACGGCTGGCAAAAGCCGCTGCTGGCCTTGCCGCCATCTTTGTTATGTTGTCATTAAGGCCCTGCTCCTCGGAAAGGCGACTGCCTGATCCCGACCCCGACTCCGACGCCAACCCTGCGCTTTCAGCCCGATTTTGCGCGGTGTCTCCCTGTGTGGCGACATGCTTGGTGAGGTCAGCGGCCCCGCGGCTGGGCGCGAAACGCGAGGGCGGCGGCAGGCAGCCCCAAAAACGCCTCTGTCGGGGTCCAATCACAGCCGTCATTTTGAGTGTGGCTCAACCCCGGCCCTTGCATGACGTGGCAAGTGAGTTTTGGTCAGTGCCGCCATCTTGAGAGTGGCACGTGGGCAGCTCCGTGCCTGCTCCGCTCGCCCGGTGGCCCCGGCCCGTGTCGCGGCGCGACAGCGCCTTTGCTGCCCGGCACGACCGGCCCCACCGGGCCGCCCCCACCCCACTGGCATTCTTCTGTCACCGCCCGGCACGTCGGCCGCTCCTTTTATCGCCGTTGTCCTGCTTGTCAGGAAAAATTAATCCACAAACACCAGGGGTTTATGTCCAAAAAGGAGACAGAGGACTCCTGTAACTTTATTCATGAATAAAGGCAGAAGTCATGAACATTTCCCATGGGGTCTCTCAAATTGCGAGAGGACGCAGGCTCTTTTTATGCTGATTTCCCGGCCGCAGGTTCCCTCTCTCTTTTCCCATTGGCTGAGGGACTCGAGAGGTACAGGCGTCCCGAATCGCCTAATCCAGACCCCCTTCTAAGGTACATTTCCAACCCACCCACACCCCCCTCCCGCGCCTTTGTTTTCTTTGTGTGTCTGTTCTTTTTCACTAAGTCCAGGGATTTAACACGTCTTGGGTGAGTAACAGTCTGTGTCACTTAATGGCATTCCTGTGGAATTTATGGTTCCTCCCATTGCTTCTTTCACCTATCAGTATCTGGCCTTACCTACGAGCAGGCCTCACACTTTTTTTGCAAAGACATCTCCCTCTTGTTCCTTTCACGCTCAACCACGGCCGTGTCCGTTTTCACGCCTAACTCTCCTTCACCCCTCCCTTTAGACATTGCCTCGCTCCCTCCCGCTTCCTGCCCTTCCCACGCTCAGCAGCCACGGAGGCCGCCGCTGTCCCGTGTCACCAGCAGGGACAGCACGGAGGCTCAGGGCGCTGTGGCGGGGCCGGCAGTGCCTCTTTCTGTCACCAGGTGGCAGCACCACCGCAGAGCTCGGGGTTTATCGCCGTGAGAGCTCAAAGAGGAAAGTTGGCACAGAGCACTTTTTATTCCCTTCACACCCATCATCTTATGTTTTCAGGCACTTTATTGTTTCGTTCATATGTAAAAATGTTATGTCAAAATTTTCAACACCTACAGATCTATATTCAGTTTCTTATATTCCTGTATATAGTATAGTAGTGTTTATTTTAAAATGAATTTATACATAAATTAGTATTTTTTGTCAATATATATATAAAATGAAAAAATTGACACCCCCTCACTGTGAATTTTCTGGCCTTTTTGGGTCCCTTTGGGCGAGGGCACCCAGCATGACCCTCCCCCTTTCCCCACTCACCTGCTCCTCCACCACATCCTGGCTCTCCCAGGGATATTTGGGGGGGGTCCCAAATGACATCAGAGCCCCCGAGACTACACCCCCTCCCCCAGCCTTTTCTCCTTAGCCCCACAGAAAGCACAAAACGAGTCAAACTGCCCTGGACAGCATTGCATTACTTTAATAATACCATTTACATGCATACATCTCTGCTGGANCCCCGAGACTCCACCCCCTCCCCCAGCCTTTTCTCCTTAGCCCCACAGAAAGCACAAAACGAGTCAAACTGCCCTGGACAGCATTGCATTACTTTAATAATACCATTTACATGCGTACATCTCTGCTGGAATTAAAGGGGTGCAGCCCCCAGAACGGCTGAGGTCCCTCCCTGGCTCCTGTGGCTCAGGCTGGTGTCTGCCCCACGGCACGGGGGCAGCGAGGCCCAGGACAGGGCCGCGTCTCCCGCTCAGGCTCCGCTTCTCACTCGGGGCAGTTTCAGGAGTTGTCTCATCCCTTCCCTAGGACGCTGCTGCTGCCTTGCTGTGGGGCTGCAGCACCGTGATCCCAATCTGCGCTCACGGACCCATCGAGCGGTGGGAAGGGAGCACCAGGGAGAGAGGAGGAGAGGCAGAAACAGGGAGGGAGGCAGAGAGGACAGAGGAAGAGAAGGAAGAACAGGGTGCAGGATGGAGATGAAAAAAAAAATGGGATGAGCAGCATGACAGAGAGGCATTAAAAAGGAACAGGGACAGGGAACAGGACAGAAGGATGCAGCGAGAAACTGGTACAGGGAGAAGGACGGTACAACAGCGAACAAGAAAGAACATGAGTGAGGCACAGAGAAGGACAGAGAAAAAGAGCAACAGGCAAAGAGGACAGGGAGCACAACACTGGGCCAGAATGAGAAAAAGAGGGGCAGTGAGCAGGACAGAGCCGTGAACACAAATGAAGGACAGAGGGATAGAGACAAAGAGGGAAACAGGACAGAGAGAGAAAACAACTACGGCAGGTGGGTGTGGGGGGAAGATGGTCAGGGTGCAGCAGAGGGATGGAAAAAGAGAGGGACAGGCAGCAGGGCAGAGCGTTAGAAAGTGAAGAGGACAATGAGGGAGAAGGAGCAGCAGATGCAGAAAGGCACAGGCAAAAGGCCACTGAGATGGAAAAAGAAATACAGTCACGGTGCAGGACAAAAGAAAAAGGAGAGGAAGAAACAAGCAAAAATGAAGATGTGGGCAGGGAGTGAGACAGACAAAAAGTAGGACAGAGAACAGGGAGAGCGATTGAGCAATATTTATTAAATAAATATTGAGTATTTACTTATTAAAAGAAAAACAAAAACAAGAGTGAGTGAAGTAGTGAAAGGGAATGGGATGGAGAGCAAACAGTACAAGAAAGTAACACAAAAGACACACTGGACAGACAGGAAAAAAAGGGAGGAAAGTTGGATATGAGACTGAAAGCAAAACGGGAACAAAGCCCAGTACTTATTAGAGAGTGTGGCTGTCATGGCTTGGCCTGGGACTCATTAATGAACATCTGTCTCTTGGCAGGGCCATAACTCCCTGATAAAACACGAGGTGAAAGCTGAATGGATTATGTGCACCAGGTTTGGTGCTGCTCAGCCCTAATCCCAGCCCGTGCTGCTACTGAACGTCCTGATCTCCAAAACTTTTCTCAGGGAAATTTCACCTTTATCCGTTCTCTTCCCCTCCCAGTGTCTCAGTGTGCTCTGAATGAACATGATGAGAGGCTTCTCTCTTTCAGATCCTTTGGAAATCCTACATTGACTTCGATTTTGAACAAGAAGAGTATGAGAAAACCAAGAACCTCTACTGTTAAACATCAGACACCTTGCACTAGAGAAGAAAGAATACCTTGTTTTCACATGTCCAAATTCCTTCAAGTTTTAGTATTGTCTGTTGTAGTTGCAGTGTCTTAGGATTTTCTTTCTCTCTCATGGAGAATATAGATAAACTGTACTTTCTTAATCTCTGTGTTTAGTGTTAGAGGTGTACAAGCCATAACCAATAGGTCTTTAGGGGTGGATTGTCTTTGGCCAATAGACAATTGTTTATTACTGTGTATAAAAGGAACTTCTTGTAAATAAAGTGCTCTCTTCGCCATCTTGGAGCCTGTCTGCCTGACCTCTCTACCTGCTTCCACAAATCCCACGAATAACAGAAAAGCAAACCATAGTCTGTTTCCTGGCATTATGAGAAGTGAGAAATGTTTTGCACAGCACAATGAATAAAATGTTCTCATTTTCAGAAGACACGACTGCATGAGGACAGCAAAACTGCCTCAAGGAAATTTGGTCACACATTTCCCTTTTTGCACACTGAGCTTTTTTTTGTGTCACACCTGACATTCTGAGTTTCTTAGTTCTCTGTCCCAGTCCTTCCCTCTCCTGTCAGTGCTGCTGTCAGATGAAAAGAGAAGAATTTTCTTTAGCACTGGATGTTAGCCTTAACACCACAAGAAGGGGTTCAGCAGCCTGCTGCTTGCACAACTGCTTGGGCCAAGGATGCCAACCCAGTGAGAGTGCTGCCATGTCCTTCCTTTGCTCAGTTTGTAGTTGGACAAGCAGCACAAAAACCAGCAGATCAGAGTCACCTATATACGAAACTTTCCAGTGTGAACCATTCAAAACAAAAACGCATCCCCCAAAACCCGCAGCACACAACATCCCAAATTATAGCTCAGTATTACAATGTATTGTTCTGTCCAGCACTCACCATTTACAAAATGAGATACAGACAGTGCCAGGGGCTCAGATCCACGGCAAACTGACACAGTGCAGACCAACCCCCGTAAGTACAACACCCCTTTGCAGGCACCTCCCTCCTGTTACACAGCTTCCAGCAGGCTGGGGAGAATCCCCCGTCCCTCTCAGCCCTCCCTGCCCTGGCTGGGGTGCAGAGTGTCACCCACACCCTCATCTGGCTGGGACAAACCCACAGAACATAAGTATCAAACACCAACTGATCTCTGCACACGCAGGACTCACTGTTGTGTCTCGCCACTGAGTGACACAGGGCCATGAAATGCTGCAGCACGTTCTTCAGGCCAAGACATGCTTGGATGCTGGCAACAAAATATACAAAATAGTGTTCTTCACATCACTGATACCTTTAATCCTCTGTTAACACAAATAGTACATGGGAGAGGTGCTGTCAAAACCCCTCTGCAAACCTACACCACTGCTTACATGAAAGTTCCTTACCAGCCTCCCCACCACTTCCTGCACTGAACCTGAACCAGCAGAGTAACGGATTTCAATCCTAAATTAGGTTCTCTACCTTCTTTATCTGCCCCTTCTCTACAACCATTTCTTTCAATTTTCTCTTCCAGCCCCCTAGTTCTGTCTAAAACAATGCATATAAACAATAATACAGACAATACATCAAATACATCAGATAAAGGCACTGAAATTGGCAGTTCCAATGTTACAACCTTCTTACAGATAACAGAAGTTTCATACGAACTCTTCTGGAACAGGGAAAGAAGAGAAACCACATAGACTTTTAATGCAATACTCTAAAACCAGCAAGAGATTTATTCTTGTATATTAAATGTTAAAAATCACATGCATAATTATAGAATATTTTATAGTTAAAAAAATATTTCAAAAACCAACCCTGACAGTTTACCTGCAACTGCTATAAAATATCTATTTTTTATATATATATATATGTATATGTATATATATATATATAAACATGATAATTTTCTGTAATCAAAAAAATTTGAAAAGGATGCAATCATCCAGGTAATTATGAGTTAACTGATGCCCTGCATCGGACAGTCTTGTCAAACTCCTGCTGGCGAAACTGAGCTCACCCCAGCCAGTTTATAGAAACACTCATCTTGCACATGGATCCAAATCAAAATGACATCTGGCAAAGAAACAAGTGTAAGAAAATTGGTTTTTGCACTCTACAGCAAAGACCTGTGAAGGGCCACAATATAATGTGCTGCAAAAGAGCCCATGGTACAAGAAATAAGGCCTCATGGGCTGTCTCCTCAAATATGCTGGTGGAATATTTTGCATAACTGGCCACGTGCATGGTGTACCTGGGTTTTGTAAGCAATGCTAAAAATGTCAGCACGTGTTTCACTAGGCATTTATGGTTTAAGACGTGTTTTAGCTCCTAAGGAAGGCAGCCAACAAAGATGTCTGTGACAATTAACAAGGAACAGAAATTAAAATGACAAAGTTGCTGGGTTTAAGAAGCTGAGTCATTGCTGTTCTGAAAGATGGCACCATATGGGTCACTGTTAATGCGCTTGTAGACAAAGTGGAAGACCTGGGGTTGAGGACGGCTGTGCAACTCTGCCTTGATTTTCTGAGGGTAGGTATCCTCTGTCAGTTGTTGCCAGGTGTCATCAACAAAAAGAAACAGGCTCTATTCTTCTGGATTTTTCACTTTAAACTTCTCAGCACAAAGCTGACACACGTCTTCGGTAGTGATATATGGCCTTACTAGCAAAGTCTTTCCTGTACAGCCACTGTTAACTTCCTGGAATGCAACACGAAGGTAATTCTGTGAAACAAGAAAGCAGACATCAGAAACTGGAAAATCCTCATCCTCTGAAAACTGAAAAGTCAGCAATAAAAAGCAAGCCTCTGCCTGTTCCAGCTGTAAAACACACCTCAGTGATTCCTGTATGTTAGGGCCCTCCCGTGAACTGCAGCCTGGTGTTGGAGCCTGGCCTAACCCAACTTCACATGACAACCTTCCATTTTTTGAGAGGGATTCAGAAAGAAAATTTCCTCTGCACCATTCAAGTAAACCCAAGTGATCTTGAGGCAAACACTGATCTTTTCTTCTGTAGAAGCTGACACACGCACACAACTCTGAGAAATGGGATACCATCTAAATGTGCCCCACAAGGAAATGCAGTTTCACAGGCTTTCTGCTTGTTTGTCTGTTTCAAAATAAAAATTAGCTGGAATTAAAGACTAAAATGCAGTAAGATTAAAGGAGGTGGAAAAAATTACAGTGAAAAAGAGTTGTTTATTGACTGAGCCAGCACCTATGGCTCATATGTTGAATAAATTAAGCCTGCTAAGTCCCAATGGTAGAAGTTTACATTTCATAGAAACAATCTGTTAAAAGCTAGGGCTGAGAAGAATGTTCCAATGACTGAAGTTCCAAAGAGCACTCCTGTCTAACAGTATTTCTCGATACCATGCAGACTAAAACACCGAAGCTCTGCAACAGCAATTTAAAAATTGTGACTGAACCTGACTGAAAAGAACTAAGCCACTTTCATTACCTGGTTTGAAGAACTTGTAGGAAAAAAAACAGCCCTAGATAAGGCAGAACACACTCATTTTAATTTTTAATGTAGCTATCACACAGAAGACCTGATCTGAAACACACGTGCTTTTAGATGGATAGGATTTCTAGAAGGCTGAAGTCTCTCACAAAGGCCTGTAACTCACAGAATAAGTATCAAAATTATTAACATAGTATCAGAAAGCTGCATTTAATCATCATCAACAGACACGGGTTCTTGGTTTTCCATCCATTTGGGGAGGGCGGAAAGACAGCAGCCTTCAGGGCCCAAAAGCTGCCAAGGCTGAGACTGCATCCTGGAAATGCCACTACACTCTGGCTCGCTGTGAGAAAGACGACTGGAGCTACAGGTATGTTCCATGCTGCTTGTAGAGAAGGTGCTCCATTTCAGGAGTGCAAGACTACTCGGAGAAAGAAGAGAGAAAATTGGCATTCCAAGCAGACGGCAAAATGCTTGAATTTGTGCCAAGCATATCCAGGAAGTGCTGGAATCTACTGATTCAAGGCTCTCTTTGGAAAAAAGAGACAACAGCAGGAGAAGCACCAGACCCGCTCGGTGACAGCTCTTGCCTGCCCCCTGCATCTTCCTGCAGCCAGCTGTACATTGAGCCTGGACCAAATGCATTTGCAGAGGAAGAGAAGATGGAACTTGCTACAAGATCCTGCTGAAAGAATCTTCTGAAATTTCATCACCCAAGAGAAATACAAGGTGCTGGATGTTCCTATGAAAGGGCAGTGTTTGGCCAGAAAGAACAAGGACTCCGGCTCCTTTTATCTGACACCTTGACTGCAGGAAAGCAGAACAGAACGTGTACCCAAGGAGATGGACTAGCTCCGTGTGCTGGCCAGGCACTGGAACTGCTCGTCGTTACTTCCCTCCTTCCTAACTGTGGGCAACTGAACACCAAGGAATAAATCCTTCTCAATTCCAACATCCTCCTTGTGTCAGTCCCCAAACTGCTGCATCTGAACAGTCAGTCACAAGCAAATGGAAGAGAAGCAGGACCGATTTTGGAAGATGAAGTAATAATGACTGTCTTGTTATTCTTCAGTTGAAGGTACTGTCCTGCTCTGGGAGAGCAGTACAAAATACAGGGGACAAAAAAAAAAACAAAACAAAACACAAATAAACATGAGGACATCCATATTACAGAACTCTGCTGCCTGCTTAAGCTTCAAAACTTTTGGGAAACATCTGTACCACCTCTCCTCTCTGCTACCTGCTTTATGTAACACTGGCTACTTGGGAGGTGTGCTGATTTATACCCCTGGAAATCTGGATTTGATCTTTTTAACAGTAAAGCATACAAAACAGCTGAGTCTAAGATACAATGCAGTTTGTCCTCACCCTACATGACTTAAAAGGGAAGGTAAGAAAACTGTGTTATTCAGTGTTTTCTTCAGACCATCATAATGGAACTGTTTGATAAAAAGTGCAAAGACTTGAAAACCAAGGCAATTTTGCCAGCCATAATCTCAGCACTGTTTCACTCCACTTGTGGCCCCAAGGGAATTTGCTATGAATCATACCTCTCAAATGGGAATTTCCAACAACACAATCATCCCATTTTTTATTTCAGCCCTAAGCTCTACCTGAAAATCATCAACTGAAGGTATTGTCCTGTTAGTTGTCCTCCTCTTGTGCCACTGCCGCAGAGTATCTCTGGCCTCTGAACTGAGCAGCTGGGCAGCTTGTTCTTCCTGGAAGTTCTTGATCAGTGAAAGCGCTCCATAAGCGCTTGTCAAGTAATAGCCTCCTGTGAAGGACAGCAAGGGAAGAACTTTTCAGAGTGGTTACAGTCAGAAACACAGGCAGTTTTCTTTGATATATATAAATACACACAGAGAGACACCCAGACCCACACATAGCTACAAAGTCCCTGTATTCTATTGCCAAAATACTTGCACACAAAAGGAAAACAGCTCCCTGGTCTGCAAAACACTGGAGGGTGTGTTGTCAGCTGCTAAAGAGATATGCAATGTGCCCCATACTAAACAGCAGTGCCCATGTCTGAGTCCACTCATGCTGAGGAAAGCTGATTCCTTGAATGACTCCTGTTACCCCTTTACTCCTCCACTGTTGAAACACCAGCTTTATTCTAAACAATTTTCAAATGAAGTGTTTTGTTTTCTTCCCAAGTTTCAGATGCTGATGAAATAAACATAGCTGTTTAAATAGAGTAAAACACAATCTACCAGTGTTTATCAACTTAAAAACAATCACCCTTAGAGGCAATAAAGCAACAACTGAGTGTGAGATTTGTACTCTGGAATCATCCCGAAGAGTTGCCTTTGTTTTAAAAAGGACAACTGATCTGTCACCTTCTTAGCATTCCCCATAATGTCCAACTAGTTCAGGAGATGGTGTGTACAGTCCTGCATACTCCACCTTTATTATGTGAGTAGAGAACTAATTAAAGCAGTAACAGAGTTGCCAATGTACAAAAGAAACTGCAGGTCACAAAGTAAAATGAGTCTCAACAGGAGGTAACAGTCCTCAGCAACCAGGAGACACACAAGACATGCTGTCTGTAAAGTCAACTATTTGAGTGGGAGTGTCCAACTAAGAGGCAGCACAGTCCATTCAGAGGCACTCAGAGATGCATTCTATGCCCACAGTAGCTTTTTCTTTATTACTGACAGCATCCCCTCTCAGTCTTTAGATTTGAAACAAGATTAACACATAACACTCATGCAAGACTGATTAGATAAACTGGACAATACATTAAAGTTGAAATGCACAACCGCAAAGCACTACACAATTTTTTCTGCTCAGTGTAGCTGAGCTAGTGCCAAAGAGGCTCAGCCAATGGACAGACTTCCTTTGCTGCATTAAAAACAATGTGCCTTAATAGTCCAGAAAATCTTTCAGCTTTTCAAGCATGTTAATGATCTCCAGCTTCACACCTCAAGTATTTTTCATGGTATGATTCCTAACAATGCACTCAAGGATGCCTGTACACAAGCAAGGAACAGACAACAGTTCCAAACTGGAGGAATCATGGCACGAATTCTCTCAGGCATACTGGCATGCAAGAGGATACAGCGATTTCAGAAAGCCAAGATACAGCAGGAATAGGAAACTTACACATAATACCTAAACACACAGCTAAGCTTGGCTGCAAGAACCTTTGAACTTCCTCATAAACCTTTTCGATCCTGGGGCCTACCAGGGTCTTGCAGAAAATTTCTTCGTTAAAGATGCTACCATGGAAACAGCAAGGAGGCAGATTTCCTTGCCTCCAGCAGACTTTAGCCCTCATTCAAGAAATGCCTCAGGAAACATATTCCTAGGGCTCATAAAAATACTTTGTGAGAAGCAAACATTGGGAAGAAGCAAAGTTCATTAAAGGGGGGCAATATTCGCAAAAGCACTTCCCCAAAGGAGTCCTCCAGAAGTTTACACAAAGCACCTAAGCCAAATCTCATAATGTGCCTCACAATTAAGAGTGCTGCTGCCCCATAAATACTCTCAGGAAATTTTCAGGCACAAGAGGCTAAGGCCATTTGGCACCTGCACAGTGCATGCGTTTGCCTGCTAAGTCACAATGGGTTGGAAACAACGTATTTGCTCATAAAGCAATACACAGCAGCAGTTTTCCAGGTCACTGGGGCTTGTGCTCTGCAAGCAAACCAGCAGTGGAAATGATTATTACATTCTCGTTACACTATCAACATCACTTTCATTAGGTTTCCCATTAATAGGATTTTCAAGGGTAATAGCAACTGTGCTAAGAGGAAGAACACCCTCTCACTAGTCCTTCATGCAGTTCTAGTAAAAATAAAAAAAATTATTACCTTCTCCATGCAGCAAGGATGGATCCAGCAACTCCATCATGTATTCAATTTCAGTGTCCAGTTCCAGCATATCACACTGGGCTAGCACGTATGTCAACACAGGCAAGAAGTCATCAGCTCCATACAGCCTTCCTGGGTTGAAGGGAACACAGGCAGTGAGAGACAAACCACATTTTTCTACCAGTTTCCATATTTGAAAGGAAAGCACTCTTTTGTGTCTTCTTTACCCAGCATGTCTTACCAGCATGTGTTATTCCAGAACCTCCTGTCACCACTGCACAGCAAAGAGAATGTCACCTGACACTCACTGCAAAGGACACCAGCTCAATCCTGTACTTCAAACAAGCACAAATCTTATGATGCACACCTTGATGCATGCAAGGGAAATTTAGAGACTGGGCTCACATTGGCACCAGCTCAACTGATGAAAAGGCTGCCATGCCAGTCTGGCCTGACCTTCACCTGCGTTGCCATCACTGCCTAAGGGGAGATGAATAGGCATTTTTTAATACATTCAGGAATTACATCCACTTTCTGGAAGGATCCAGACACTAATACCAGTTTCTGAGTATGAATCCCATAGCAGAGAAGCCTGAATATAAAAGCTTGTTAGATTTGACAAGGACACTCAAATCATTTCCTTGACACAGAATAGTCAAAAACACCACTGAGGAAGGCCTCCTGTACCTGAAGAGAGCCTGTAAGAAAGATGGGGAGAGACCCCAAGGGTCTGGAGTGACTGTGACCCACAAGACTGTGCTGTACCTAGGCATGTCTGTGCTCCTGGCACTTTTGCTGCATTTTGACTTTCTGTTCAGAAATCACCACGTGGCCAAATCTCTGAGTCTGGCAAGATGGTGTTTAGTGCAGAACTGATGCGATGCTCACTCAGGATCACCCAGAGCATGAGCCAACTTACAGCTCTGGTGAAACTCAAGGTACACCAGCTGAGGTACATCCCCCAGCTAACTCACTTACCCGGCTGAGAGTATGTGGCAAAGCAGATACTCAAACAGTTGCTGGCTCAATGCCACATTTAACAAACTTTATGTGACAGAACAAGACAGCCCCATGAGCATTTGCCACATCTTAGCCCAAGTCTCTCAGTGCAGCACTTAAGCAGCATTTTCCTTCTCAGTATTTTCCTTCTGCATGTTGGAAATACCTTACTCAATGCAATAACACAGTATGGAGAGACGAGTTTACAGAACTTCAGGCCAAGATTCTTATATCCCCTTTTTAAAATGCAGAATTTTGAAACACAATAATAAGCTGGGCAGGAGCTCAGTTCTAAATCTTGTAGAAGTACCTGGGGGGCTTTAACAGCTGTGAGCTTTCACCATCCATCTCAAATCTCAAAAGAAAGTAGGTGTCTTGATTTGCACCAGACCAAGCTGCACATGCAGCGCTTCCTTAGAAAGAAAACTGCCAAGCACCTGCAGCAGCTCATACTCATCTTAGGGGAAAAACATCTCCCACTACCACAGCATTGCTACACCTTAGCTCATGTCCTATCATAGCCGTGCAAGAGAGAATGTCAGAGTTGCACCTATAAATTTCATGGCATCCAGCACAGCATTTTGCTGTGCTGGTCTTGACTCGTTTTGCTCAGCAGGTCTTGACTGGTCTGTAGTGCCTTTTTGGTATTTAGGTTTCAAAGGCACTTTTGGATTCTTGCTACAGTGCAGAAATAGATGTCACTTCTGTTCCAAGAGAATGACAGAAAGTGTCCCAATGAGAACATGCAGTGACACAGCAAGGCAAAAATACTGGATTAGAGGCCTCTTTTCTCCACCCATTAAGACAGAACCCTTGTAGTTGTCATATTGCATACACGCTATTGAATTACTGTAGTAAATATAGGCTGTTACCTCTACTACAATTTGCAGAAAAATACTCATTTAGAGTAAGTTTTAAATTCAAGGCTCACAGGACAGCCTTTCTGCCAGGCAACTTCAAAAGCCTACAGTTAAGGAAAGCTGCTCTTTTTCGACTGCTTCACATCTGTAGGATGCTCTGCCTGGAATGAGGTAAAACAATGCCCTGTTTGCAATGCTACCAGCGGTGAACTAAGAGGTGGTGTCATGCTGCTTTTGGTGTTGAATTATGCTAAACCCAATCTGATTCACCCACCCCAAAGTTAAACATCCTGACAGTGAGGCAACAATGTGGCAGACAGGGTAAAGTATCTTAAAATGTTAGGCTGACATAGCTGGCATGGAGGCATCTGACTGCAGTCAATCACTTTATAACTCTAGAAGTCCAGTTCCACTTTCAAACAGCAGAGTTCAAACTCCCGTCCTGGAGTGTGTGTGGAGACTCCTCCCTTGGGTGGGAACGCCCCTCACAGCCATTCCTGGAGGCTGAGCAAAAGAGATTTGCCCCCCCACCTCCCATCATTGGTCTGGGTAACATCAATCTTTACTTAGTAATTGTTTTGGGGGTTTTGCTAGCTTTAATATAATTGCTTTATTATAACTGCTTTGACACAGCGCATTATACTATAC
Source organism: Pardalotus punctatus (assembly GCA_013400915.1). Classification (NCBI taxonomy): domain Eukaryota; kingdom Metazoa; phylum Chordata; class Aves; order Passeriformes; family Pardalotidae; genus Pardalotus; species Pardalotus punctatus. Next base: position 14,137 of record VZTX01017181.1, read on the forward strand.
TATACTATACTATACTATACTATACTATACTATACTATACTAGCAGTTTTTACTTCTAGACTGTGCAGTAAATAATTCAGATTTTTTTTGTCTAATAATTTTTCATAATAAAGAATTCATTTTTATATAACTATATCTGGTTTGCCATCCTCAACCCTGCAGGACAAAGTTGGACAAAGGTTCAATCAAACCTCTGTAACTCCTTAGATTTAAACCACTGACAAAGTCTGGGCTAAGATTGAATCCAGCTGCACTGAGGTTCCTCTCTGAGAAGGAGTTTAGACAGCAAGCAGGTCATTCCTGCATCTCGTGACTCCATGGGAGGGCTTCTCTAATTAGCTTTGCCTGAAGCTCCCACTGCACTGATGACAACAACTCCGCTTCTCGAGTTTTTAAGATGTGCTCCCAGATAGATCAGAGATAGCAGGAAAGAAGCAGAGAGGAAGAATTCCTCTCAAAAGGGCAAGGAGAGGTACAGAAGCAGGAGACCTATCTGCAGAATGAGGTGGTCAGATTCCTCTAAAAGACAACACCAGGTACGAAGTATCAGTGAACTTGAACTACAAGAAGCACCATACCTGAGTTATTCTCCATAACAGTGTAAATCAATTTGCAAACTCTCAGCAGCAGCATGACTTTCTTTTCAGGTGAATACATCTTCTGCATAGTCATGAACTTGACTTTAATCTTTTCAACGTCCACAAAGTCTGGTGTTGGAACAAACACGCCCAATTCCTGAGGATTCCTCTGCCGCACCAGCTGCAGGTTTTCCTTCAGTTGTTTCCAGGAACCATCCATGGTATGAAACTCTTTCAACATCGCTTCAATGTGACCCTTTAATGGCTTCAAAATGCACTTATGCATGGCCTTCTCCAGCACAACATCTGCAACAGGAAAACACAAATCCAGCTGACTTCCCCCTCTAAAGCAGAGCCAGTATTAATAAAACCATTCCCTAAAGAGAGACTGTAGAGCAAAACCTACTTTCTAAGGCCCATTTATTACACAAGCTGAGTTTCCAGATGTTTGTTAACAAGAAAACAAGAGGCAGAGCAGAATCTGTATTCCATTATAATTTATGCAGTAAATAAAAAACACCACACCCACACAGACAGACTACAGATGGTTAAAAAGGAAAAAAAAAAGAAAAAAGCTGAGGGTCTATTTTTCTTTTGTTGGTCGGAAGTCTGCAAGTCTTATTTTACTTTGAGTTTAGACTTTAACTCCCAAACTTAACTTAAAACACAGTCAAAATCATCATTTTTGACTGCTTTGGCATTAAAGCCTATCCTTTTTGCATAGTTTCCATTGGAAACTATAACTCAACAAAGATTTCCTAAAACTTGGCTCAACTTTGTCAAGGTCTTTATGAAGCTGGACAGATTACAGGCTTTAAACTATAAATGCAAACCAAGCTGTGTTTTTCCAGCTTCAGATTTCATCACACAAGCTTAGATGCAGCTTTGTCATCAAGTTCGAAGTTCTTTGGCAATAGTGTGCACATGGCACAGTAACCACTAACTTCAGGGCTTATTTTTAATTCTTGTTCTACTCCAGTTTTTCTTTAACCACCATTCTCCATTTCCAAAGTATGGACTGTGTCAACAGAGAAAGCTCTTTGCTAAACATTTTCTCTGCAAACCTTTACTTTAAAAGCTGATTTCCTTTCCCAGCATCCTTATGGCAACACAGCTTACATGAGTTATTAGATTGTATTGGTTATTTGTACCATGGTGGGGAACATTCAGCCTGCCATCCACAAAGGAGAGTGGGGGAGGACCTGAGCCTAGAGCAGGGAGATGTACCAGAGGAGCACAAGGACAGCAGACTGTGTCACTGCCGATCACACATTTACACAAACTAGCAGTGGACATTCCTGCTAGTAACCGTGACTCAATAAAGTTCCATTAAACCTCATGCCCTCCCCAGGTTCTTTGCTTGTACTTCTGTGTTCTTTGACTACAGCCTCTTTATTTTATCCCTACTCCCTCTCCCTTTTTTTTTTTTTCCAAATCACATACTATTTCTACAGCTTGGGATTTACACACACACCCACACACTTTCCAAATAAGCATTATTCTGTTTTCCTGCTTTTTCCTTTCATTTATCTTATCCTTGTGTCCAGCCCTTTTTCCTTTTGGGTCTCCATACCTCTCTTTCCCACATAAACTCACCTTTCACAAACTCCTCCTCTCATGGTGCCTTGACTTCATATGTAGCATTTTTTCTGTGCTTGTCAGTAAAGGCATCAACAGGCTCACACGTGTTCTTGGTGGCCTGTGACACAGCTCCAAGGCTGGATCCAGCTTCCCACAAGACCACAGCCATCAGTTACACATTAGCAAGAGGCAACACTCCAAAAGGCAACACTGATCCTTACCTATTGTACCTGGCAGAGCCACACAAGCACCACCAAACCAGCCCGTAAAGAGAAGTATCACCCTTCTGCACAGGGACAGAAACTGCCTCGCCCTGCCATCAAAGCAATCCTCAGGCCTCATGGGGCAGAAACAATTGCAGAAACCATTTTCCACCAAGAAAAATGCACAAGTCTCACCCACGGGTATGTTGGCTAGCTGAATTTCTAGAGCATACACATCACTCCTTGCTATCTTCACTGATGACTATTATTTTTGACAATTCAGCTTACTTTATCTCTACTGCCTGATTTTTCTTAAATACGAAAAACATCAACTAATTTTCCTGTAAGAGAAACACCTCTGCAGTGTGCATTCCAACCACCTGGTCTTGTTTATTAAAGCAGTTGGTGCTGTTAAACATCATGCAAAGCGAGAGAACTCTACCCCAAGAAATCTGAACTCTCACAGGCTTCCACTGGAAGCTCTGCACATGCATACTGAGCATGAGCCACCCTTCATCTCAATAAGGCGAGGTCATCACAACATTTGGTCACAGGAGGCTCGGAAAACTCAGTACTTTTCTGTGTATGACTGATCCTCTACAGGAATAGGAGGCAGAAGCAGTGCCTCCCGAGAAGCTACAGGAACCAGGTGCTGCTGGGAGAGAAAATTCCTCCCCAGAGCCCCAGTCCTTGGTTGCAGCCAGGCTCATTGTAGGTGAGAAGTGTAAAGCTCAGGGCTTCTGCCCTCAACCTTTTGAAAGGTAGTGCCACTTCCACAGATGAACTATGCAGATTTTTACAGCTGTGCAAGATTGCAAGGAGATTTCTTTCATATTTGCAACTTGTCACAGGCTCCAAAAGCAGTGCTTGTAAATTGCTTTGAAATTTACTTGATCATATTCCACAATTTCCATGGAAACTTGAAATCAGTTTGAAGCAGCACAGAGGAAGGGATCACTGATGTGGCTGTCCTCAAAGCTCCATACAGGCACAACAAAACAAAGAAAAAACCACAACAAACAAAAATCCACCAAACCACACACAAAAACCCCCGAAAACAACACGCAACCTTTTCTTTTCCCTTATGAATTCTTGGCACAGACGTAAGAAATACTGAGTTCTGCCCTCAAATGAAAAAGTGGCAGAATCTGACAGGCTGGTGAGGCTAATAGCAGCAACATTTATAAGGGCTGGTCTGTTTTGTTAATGGTCAACACTAATACCCATATGTATCCTAATAAATACAAAGCTTATACAAATCTTATATTATTATTATTAAGGCCTGGAAGGACAGCACTTCTTGTGATCTGAGTCTTAGAACAATATTCATTGCCACACCACCTATAAGCACATTTGGGGTCAGACCATCTAAGCAGCAACCCTTTCTTTTGCACTGCTCCTTCTGGCCACTCTCAGATAAAGGTGTTTCTGGATGTGATCCCACAAACCAATTCTCAGCCAGCAGCAGTTTTCACTGTTTAACTTCTAAGTGCCACAAAAAAGTATATGAGGGTTTCCAAGGCAAATCAGCATCTAAGCTGTGAGTTGGGGACTGATTTGTTAGCTTAACATCTCTGTATATTTCTCAGATCTGAATCAGCAAAAAAAAATCTGTTTACTTCAGATGCATGTTTTCAAATATCCTTGCAGGACGTTTAACACTCCAAAACCAAAACAGACACTCTTCAGATAATTTTTTTATTTAACTTAAAATAATTTGAGCTGAACGCTATGTATCGTTCCTGAAATAATGCTTATAATTAGCCTGTAGCCTCAAAATGGGAACTGGAAATGCTTTGATAAATGAATTGTAAAGGCCAGCCAGCTAGTTTCATTGTGACTTGTGGAAACACATCTGTATCCTGTGCTGACATGCTATTTTTGTTTTGCTGCCAACCACACAAGTCTGCATCTAGACAGGACAACATATTAGTCATTGCCAGTGTCCTTACACAGCCTCCTTACAACCCTCACTTCCTCAAATTGCAGGCACACTCTCCTCTCACCTTTTCCAGGCTCTCAGTTTCCCTGCTACCTACCAACTATTGTTGCTCCACTGAGATGACCTGTCATATTCCAGTCCCCGGATTTACACACAAGCCCTGTTTACCATGGCCAAACCATTCATCAGGAAAATCAGGGAGTAGGAGACTGAGTAAGCCTGAGAACCACCACAAAAAGGCACAGTCCTGCACAAGTAACACTGCAGCATGTTACATGGACGACGCCTGATTACACTGCATTTGCTTTGTTCTGCATTTTCCTAGTATCTTTTAAGTTCATTAATTGGCATGACTGACACAGATCTACTTTAAGATAACTCACGTCAGGATGGCCGAACATCCATTTCTTGGTGGGTATCTACACTGTCACATGTTTAGTCCATGGTGCAAACACAGGTGTATCCTCTATAGGAGCAAGACTTGAAAGTAAAACCTCACACAACCCCTCATTCCTTGATAATTGCTGCAGGTGAAACACAAGGGCTTTGACTGAGGTAGTTGATGTACAGGCAGTGGTGGCAGAGACTTAGCAACTAGGGATGAAATGTTAGCCTCCCCTCACTTGACCTACATAAAGCACACCAAAGAATCACACAGTTCTCTGTGCTAGGTGTGTTCTGCTTCAAGTAGCTGTGGGTTACTTAAAACTCACGCTGTAGCTGTGTGGTAAACACTTGTCATCTCTTAAAGCAGTAAGAAAAATTAGCAAGGAATAAGTCATAAAGCAAATCCAAGGGATGGTTAGAAAAAGAAGAACCTGATCCTCTGCCTCTCCTCAGCGCTTTAACCACTGCTTCCTACTTGCCCTAAACTGCCACTCCTGTGGTGAAAGTAGGTGTACTGAGGGACACATTCATTGGCCTCAACTCAACATGAAAAGATGCTACAATGAAGGACAGGACACCAGAACAAATGTACAAGCACCTAGAAAGTAACACAGTGTTAAAAACCAGCTGACATGAGTTTTTCAAGCAGAAATAGCGACATATCCTCCTAAAGGAGTTAGAATGGTAACTCGATGACTAAAGAAGAGGGGATCTGGGGTGGGCTGCAGTTTAACCTTTTCAAGATCCATAGCCCTAATTCTGTGTGCCTTCCATATAAACAAACAAACAAACAAGGGAAATATTGTCTTGCCATAATAACCATAAGTGGGGTGCATGAACAGGTGCATAAAATACTGCACTGAGAACACAATTATCAATGGTTGACTGTCAAACAAGACAGATATCTGAAAAGAGGTACCACAGGGGTCAGTCCTGGGCTTTTGTTTATTTCATATTTCCAGCTCTGTCCACCACCAACTCCTTTACACAGACCCAAGGCCCTGAACAAGGCATGGACTGCCCGTAAGAGGCCAACACATTCTCTCCAAGTTTCTTTTACCATGCAGCATTTAAATACCCCTTACATACTAGAAATACCAAAGCAAGTAACCGACGGTATTGTTTAGGCATGTTCCCACATGATCAGTTAGTACCTTATTGACAAGTGGTTTAAACCAGTCATTTCTTGGTTCAGAGCCAGATTTGGGCGCTGAGACTGAAGTTGTTCAGATGTTAGATACCACTTGGCAAAGTGACAACATTCAACTTGATTCCTTTCTGTTCAAAGCCAGGAAGAGAGAAAAAGACAAACAAAAACTCCTAAACATTTGCTGATCAAGCAGCTGTGGACTATCAGGGTCTCCTCTGACCAGTCCAGGTCTTTATTCTGTGGACACAAATTGAGGTGGATGTCTTTTAAAAAAATTAACTGTATTCATCCTTAAACAAAAAGAGCCATGTGCCTTACTCTTGATTCTGTCCCAACACTGGGAGTTCCATTGCTTCGGGGAGAGTTAAAAGCCTACAGTGCTAAGATTAGGAAGCATCTGTCAGGACTAACTAGAAACCCTGAAGCATATTTTCCCAATGATTTTGCAGAAGCTTAACAGTTTGATAGGACCCCTATATGGGAAACTTAAAAGATCTGATACAGAGGTCTTTTGCTTGCAAGAGTCCATGATGCAGTTCTAGAAGAAAAGCTACACAATCACAAATATCATTATGGAGACATGGGAAGAAGTTCCAAACACCAAGGGCTTCACTTAACCTGGGGGTGCTGCTCCAGCACCTACTGAAATTCAGGAGACAAGAGAGGGTTAAAGTGAAGCCTGAATGACTCAGAAAGGAGATGTATTATCCCAGAAGCCCACATCCAGCACCAGGCTGACATGTTAGAGGAAAAAACTGCACCACGGAAATGTTAACTGACAAGAGAGGATAAATGACTACTCACAAAGTTAAAATTTGGGCTGCAATTCCACATTGAAATAGTCAAGCAAAACTGTGGACAACAGGCAGGGCTACTTCATAAAAAGCTCTCTATAGGGATGACTAAATTTTGCTGTCACATAGTTATCTGCTTAGACCAGCAACATCTCATGCTCCTGATCCACTGCTGTTGTTTGCTGGCTCAAACCAAAGGCAGTAGATGATTCAAAAGAAAGTTCTTCCTCTGTTTAAATCAGCCCACTTTATAAATTAATTGTGTTTAGTCACGTGATCAAAACCTGAGTTTCTGTCACTGAAGAAAACCAGTACAGTTTTAGTTGCTACATTTCATAGCTTATACTACTCCAAAGGCTGAAACACTTCAACAGCAGACATTTTTCCAGTCTTGGGAGGCCCACAGCCCGATGAAACCACACCCTTGTGAAATGAAAAGTACATAATAAACTAATATTTCACAAAATCACAACCAAACTGGATCTGAATTGCTTTGCCAAATACCCAGCACTCTGCAGAAACGCAGGCAAAAATATGCCGGCCTCCCCTGCTTTATTTGGGGCTTTTTCTTCCATGTAACACCCACCTAACAGTCTTTCTTGTTATAGAGAGAATATTACATTTCTGTATTTGCTTTAGCAATCCTTGTGACTTTGGTTGACTTTCTGTAAATGAAGTTGAGGTTATGTGAGAATACTTCCTCTTGGTCAAGGACAGACAGAATGTCAATATAAAATTACCCTCTAGTCCCAGTGAGAGCAGTATCTGCCAATTTTGCACTGAGCCAACTGTTGGGACACTGGGGTAGGGAGAAAAACAAGCAAATTAGGACTGAAATGAGCTCATAAGGAAAGTATTCTGCGCTGAGGCATGTTTACCTCTTAAATGTGGCTTACAGGCTCTTTTACAAATACTGCTCGGACTCTGCAAGAGGCAGTGAGATTTATGCAGCAACAACGATTTCACTTTTGTGGATACACGTCTCTCTCTGCTGTTAAAACACATATTCTAACATATAGCTCATCCACAACCATTCACAAACATATGACAGAGAAGCACAGAAAACTAGAGATCAGCAAGCCCCTTCTCTTTCTTGCACGCATTTGTTTTCTAGAACTCTCACATATATTTTTATTTAGTTTCAAGTGCAGGGATAGTAAAACTGTGCTAGAAGTGACTAAGAGTGTCTGGAAGAATTAGAGTAATTTCAAAACTTATTTGTCATAAAATGTCTCCCTGCTCTTAAATGTAATTTTGAATAAATTCTAGTTCTACAGCTACAATCCATATGGTTAGATTTGGCAGTTTTAGACCAAACATTGAGAACTACTTCAGCCCATTTCAGGGAAAAATACATGTGTGCCAGCAAATAAAGGATTCTCTATTGTTAACAGTACAACAGCTAAAAAAGTAATAATCACAGGTAAAAAGTCCACATTGCACCTATTGTAAGGATAACATCTTATGAACAACTTCCTAGTGTAATCATTCCATGCCGATAGGGTGATTTGGGGTGGGGTGGGGAGAAGTGGGGGGATGTTGTTTTAAGACTCAAATACTTGGTGGCTCAAGCTCTTCTAGCAAAGTCAGCCCCACCTTTCTGAACTGGACAAAGACTATCACTATAAACACAGATTCCACATTTTCACCTTCCCCCCAAAACACAGGACAGTGTTTCTTACCTATTTGGTCTTCAGGAATCAGTGATTCGATTGGGGGATCAAGTTCGGAACTCTGTGACAAATAGTTCTTGACCTGGGTCATGAACTGACGAATTGTTTGCAGCATATCAGTGCTCGAAACATGGCACTCCTTGTTTTCTTGCAGAAAACTGACATAGTCCTGTACTAAGCATCCAAAATAGGTGCGTTTGTCCCGGGACATCTCTGCAATTTTCTTAATCATCCTCTTCTCGGGTGTCATGAAGGAACTGAAAACTCCACTGACTTTCCGTAGCTGAGATTTCACAATCTTGGGGAGAACAAATGAACTGGTTCTTTTCTTCTTGGGCTTCAAGGGGGGTGCCATGCTCTCTTGGTCACTTTCCCCCTCAAAGTCCTCCAGGCTGCTGTTGGTGTCCCCCTCATAGCCGAAGAGCGGCATGCTCCGATCGAAGTCCAGCGAGTCGGATGAGGAGGTGGAAATGCTCATGTCACTCAGTCTCTGCCGGCCTCCATTCCACGGGATGTGTGACTCAGAGATGGCAGCCAGCGTCTTTTTGGAAGCGGCTGGAGCCGGCTCAGGCAGGGCTTCACCTGGAGCAGCAGCTGCCTCAGGCACGCGTCCGGAGCTGGGCCGGATCGCTGCCACGCTCCTGGAGGCACCGTCTGCCTCGGAGCACACAGCCTGCTTCTTCAGCCGAGGAGGCGGAATCGGGGTGGGCTTGTTCTGCAGCAAATCCAAGCCTCTCTCCTTCTTATGGCTGACTGTTTCTGGCATGCTTGCCAGCTTTATAGTCCTGGAAAGCTGTGAGCTCGTGAGGGTGCTATTAATAGCAGGAGGTGGCGGCCGGGGCGGGGGGGAGCGAGGCCTCGCTGTGCCATTCACATCTTGACTTCTCGGGTTCTGCCTTTTCAGACTTCCACTGACATCCTGGCTGTGCACTTTTAAGAAGAGGGGATTAATGAAACACAGCGCTCCGTTGGTCTGGCTGCACTCCAGCTCTGAAGGCGTTCTGGTTCGTATAGAATGCACTCCATTTATAAGGCAGAGCTGGCGTGAGTCTTTGCAAGCACTGTCCAAAGGCACAGGCCTATAGGGAGGTGAAGGATCCAGGGGGTTGCTGTTAGCCAGGGAGCTCCAAAAGTCTGAAAATCATCATTGCATTAACGTAAGAATGCAAAACAGCATGCAGATGGCTTTCAGAACATTCAGCTCAACAACACCAGTTTAAAGTACTAAGAAATTTAGGCAAGATTTTATTAATTCAAAGGGGAAAAAAATTCCAAGTGAACCTCTTAAAGCAGCACCAGACATGACTGCATGGTACATTCCTGGGGCTGCTCTTACTCATTTATAAATACCATGACCAATGCATAGCTTCCAATCAGCCCACTAAGCTTAAAATTAAACTGAGAATCAAAGAAAGGAATGGAGACTGTAACACAATACTTGTTACCGGCTTGAGACCAAAATGAACACAAACTACTCGCTAGCATCTCACTCAGGAGAAATCAGGCAAGATTCTCAGCTGGTATTAATAAACTTACTTCATTAGACAATAGTTAAGCTGATTTACACCATCTAAAGGCCACTTACGGAAACTCTACAAATATATTGGTTTCTTTTCATACTGAACACATGAAATTACACATGAAAAGACAGCTCACATTTTGCTGTGGTAGATGTACACATCACCTTCAGCTATGCAGACCAAGTGTTCAAGTGTCTAATAATGGCACTGGCCTGCTGCCCCTGCCTTTGCCACGGGGACAGTTTGCCTGAGGATACAGACACGCAGCAACACATAAACAGACACAGTGTGCAGTCCCACATCAGCAGCATGGAAAACTTATGCTACACCAGCAAGCTGCAGCTGCAGCCTCTGCACTTATCCCAGCAAAGTGTCAGCACGCTTGTGCAAACGAGTCAATGGTAAAGAGCGCTGACTCCCAAAGGTATGAAGATTGAAACCAGATGTGCCCTTCAGGGCAGCAATCACGCTGAAATAAGGGCACAATACCAGAGGAGGGAGATTTAGCTAAAATGTGCCCATCTTGACATGGTCCCATTTCCCACAGTGTGTCAAGATGCCTCACTGGAGACAAGTGAGCAATGACACCTGGGCCCAAGTGCAGGAATGCCAAGCATCCATGACAGGTCCATGCCCAACAGCTGTGTCCTGCCTGCGGGGTAGAAGAAGACAGGAAATAGCTCATGGTGACAGGCCACTGCCAGAGAATGTATATAGGCACAGGCATGTTTCTCTACATAGTCATGCCATGTTGCTGGTGTTCCCAGCTTCATGACTTCACATCCTGCCAGCAGATCTCCCAGCAGACTGGCCAGCACCTGGCACGTGGCTGCTGCAAACACTGCTGCAGGTGAAACACAAGGGCGACTGAGAGGGAATCTTATGTTCAGCACCTGAAACCTTACAGGTTGGCAACAGCCCTGAAATCTTTACCAAAAGTTCCTCCTGATACGGTTTGCTGGGCTACATGCTGTTGACCTGTGTTGTGCAGCTTTCCCCCTGAGCCTCCTGCACAACAGAGCTCTGACAGGAGATAACAACCCTCTGTGTTCACACACCATGGGGTCCTGTGCCTACATGTTCCTCAAAGAAAACTCACACTTAACAAGAAGGGCTGTCGGGAGTTCTTAGGCCTCTCTTGAGTCTACATTGAAGGGCTGACTTTCCAGTGTGCCCTTCTGCAAGCAGACACCTAAAACTCCATCAAAATCTCAACACTGTTGCCTGGTTTTAGCTCATAGAAACTGTGATCTTAATCTGGTGTATATCAGGTAATTGATCCCAAATACAGCAACCACACAGACACTAATCCATCAATCTCCTCCTCAGCTTTCAAATGTAGAAGTTAAAGAAAAAACACACACAATGCAGAGACTGTTCAAGAGCCAGACTAATTCTGCAGCAAGTAGCCCATGGTGCTCTGGGGTACCAGGGACAAAATACGGGTTAGGCTGGAGAGCCTGATCAACATTACCACTATCATCCCCTCTGGAGAAACTCACCTAATGTTACTTTAGGCTTTCATGTGTCACTGGGAGACTGTCTTCATTACACTGTATCCCAATCAGACCTTTTACTTTCTTTTTGCCATCTAAACATTGACCTCAATAGTACCATATTCACCTCTATTCCCATGATAGTCCATACTTTCACCTGAATACCTCAACTTGCAGACAAGCAGTGCAGAAGTAATTTCTCTCTTCTCTAAAACAAGCCCTTTAATTGCATTGCTACTGCAGTGAACCAAAATGCAAAGCACTGCAATACATCCCTGTATATGGCTTTACTGCAAAGTCCCACCAAACAGTTCAAGAGATCCTCATGCTAACACTGATTTAGAAAGGATCCTTTTCAAAATCAAAGATGATTAAAAAGTCTGCTGCAACAAAGACTGCTGACAGTCAACGTTCCCTTCCTGGAGAAGGAAATGAGGCTACTCAGCACTTTGCTCAATGTGGAGTTGCTCAATGATTCATCTGGGTGGTGCCCAAGTTTCAAATCTCGCCAGCCTTTGCATCCATCTCCTTTGACCTCAAGGTATGCTTTACAATGAGCCTGTGTTTGGCTGTAGCACCCAAGCAATGCAAGGACACGTCCTTGCATTGCCTTTTAGTATTTTAAAAATTTCGCTTAACCCATGCCCATGGATATCTTCTGCAGATCCTGTATACACACTACTCATTTTCTTAATATGCCACTTCATTGAGGCACTGATCTCAAAATTCACCATTTTAAGTTTGCATGTCAATCTGAATAGAAGTTTTATGAACAGGGAACCTCAGTTCCTACACTCTCCTCACAATGCCTGCTATGTGAGCACACAGACAACGTTAGGTCTTGGAGCAGAAGCTACATCACCCTCTGTGTGGGAATTGCAAGATTTGCTTTGCCGTAGGGCTGCCCAGAGAGGAGAGAGAAGAAAGAAGAAGGAACCAGCACTAACAAAAATACCACAGAAGGCACAGAAGGAAGGAAGAGCACTACTCTCTAGCCAGAACAAGGTCGGGCCCTCCCAAATAAGAAAAGCTGCTTTCCTAAATGAAATCTGTATAATCACTAACCAATATGAACTTCTTACTGATACAGACTATTTCTTCAAGGTTACAGGAGTGCTACAGAGAAGGACATCTATGTAGAGAACTACTTACTCAGTCCAAGCTGAGCAATCTCTTCAAGTTCAGCTTCTGTCTTTGCTGCAGCAATTGCATGAGGCAACTTCAGTGTGAATGGGAGGACATCCCTGTTTTCAAAGAAAAAAACCATTATCATTTTCAGCAACATCCCTAGTTTTAAAAGTTTTTAACACTGGCAGTGGCTGATCTCTGATTATTTTCTTCTTGAGCTATGGCATGTAGCAAGATCCTTAAACACACAACACAGTTAAACACTACCGACCCCAGGGCTCCTTTACCTTGCAGAGTGGTGTGAAGTGCAAATGACAGTCAAGTGCCCAGGACTTTCCCTAGGATCATTTCCACAGAGCCATCCAGTAATTTCTGCCTTTCCAACAGAAGTTTTTACACCTGTTCTTCTACGAGCAGATCAGTGAGATGCAAACTTGTTATCTGCCCTTAACACTTCAACAAAGCTTCTTACTTTCTGAATACACTGTTGACTGCTATTCAGAAAAAAAATTGTAATGAGTAGTTGCACAGCTACTCTAAAAATTTCCTAGCTAGGGGTGTTTTGGTACTACTCTATTCTAGGCTGAAAACGCTTCATTTAAGAACGTTTTTGTAATTTATTCTCCTATGTGGTTTCACTTCATTGCATACTTGATGTTCAGTGGATGTTGTCAAAGGGAGACAGATGCATAAAAAACAACATAAGCCAAANTTGTAATTTATTATTTATTTTGTTATTTATTATTTATTCTTTGTAATTCTTTTGTAATTTATTTTTTGTAATTTATTTATTGATGTTGTCAAAGGGAGATAGACGCATAAAAAACAACATAAGCCAAATCCAGTGAAAAAAGCTTTAAGACAGACATTTTAAGGGACAAAACCAAACAACTGTATGTGCACTGTACAATCACTACCATCAACCAACACTATGCTTCTTGCCTGTGCAGCTGGTACCAATACCCTCAAGCAACATCTGTAGTAGAAGTACCCATGGAATTAAGACTAAATGAGACTCCTACACAACTGCTGCCAGTATAAATTTTGGTTTTAGGGCTGCGAACAAACCAACCATCTGCTGTATCACAGACAGTGAGTGGGTCTTTATCACATCAATATTCCCTATGCTGTATGTTAGCTTCTTGACAAAAACAGGATCTCAGAATTCCACTCACACTTAAATCAAGCATATGCACAAGACTGACACACTAGCTAGAAGGTATATGAAAGGCAGTTTCAACATGGCACCACACACAATCTAGAGTCAGATCATCATCATGGTCTCAACTCAAAGACAGGTAAAAAACCTTGACTCCTCATAAAAATTAGTTAGGTAGCTCCTGTAAGAAACTCCCGCTGGTTTTAGAAATTTCCTGTGATGTACCAAACGGTACTGTCTCTTTTTCACAATAGCTACCCATCTGCCTCCTTAAGTCTATACAACGCAACTTTGACCCTTCAGTGAAAGAAAATGGGTAGGCTAATGCCAAGAGATCTTTTATTTGCTGCATCATCCTGTAGGTACTTAGAGAGAATTTACCAGAGCCGGGCAAGTGGCAGCACTGAAAGAGTGATGAGATAGTCCTTATCTCATCATTAAACTACTTTTAAATGCTTTTTTTTTAAGCTCATTTCTCATCTGAGTGCTGACCAATTAGCCATGTGGTATCAATGCTGCTTTCACCACATGCATGTACAGCTCAGCTAAACACAGGCTGTAGCAAAAGGGGTCTAAGATGCTTCTCCACCCCCAACTAAACCAGCAAGCACAGCAACCTAAGAGCATCCCGCTCCAGAAATCACCATGGTCAGCACTAACTGGCAGCCTTGATGCAGTAAAAGGACTGAGACCATCACAGCTGCCTCTCCCTCCTTCTGTCAGAAGATGTGCACGTGTTTGGTTGTGTCCTGTCTGCGCATACCTACAAGGCTCAAGCAGATCTGTAAATTTTCACCAGTAAACTGAAGTCAAATTGAAAACAAAAACAAATTGAAAACAGCTGCTTTTTTTCTGCATACTACCTGGAAAACAAGTTTGGCAACCATAAACCACAAAGCTGACAAGGCCATTTTTGTTCTTCACCATTTAAATCGACACCTCTGAGTTTTCATCTTCCACATATCTGACTTTTTTCCATTATACTCCAAAAACTGCTTTTACCAGCAATTCCAAGAAATGGACATTGCATGACAGTTTATGGTTGTTTTTAAATGAGCTATAGAGCACTTATGAAAGCATTATAAGATATCAGCTAAAGTAAAATTCAACTTGGAACCACCTCACAGTTGGATGGATAAAATCACAGCAGCCTCCCAAAAATCAGTATGAAGTAAGACAGAGACACTTGCTTCCAAGTCTTATCTGCTATTTCTTCCATTACCTTCTCACACTACGCAAGAAAATATTTGCAGATTGGCAACATAAATACCATGCTGAACCAAGTCCCCTAAACTCTTTTTCTCAAGAAAGTCTGGCAGACATGCCATGGAACATAACACCATCTTACCTGCTAATACAGTAGAAAGCAATGAGTCTGAACAAATCAGCAAAACTTATTCCAGACCCCTCCAAGGAAAACGCTGTAAAGAAAGTTACAAGAAAGAATCACACATTAATCCACTATCTCTTAAAAAAGTTTAATAGAACACATTTTAGATTTTTGCATGAAGTTAGTAAGTTTTCACCATCAAACTAGCTACTATTTGGTTTTTTGGTTGAGAAAACAATTCTGTAGAGGAGCACATATCTCTGCTGTAGGCATTTTCAAGAATATACTGATAATCTTGGTGGCTGCTTTGCTTTTGTATTCCAAGCATATGGACTAATTCCTGTAAAACAGATTAAGTGTGATGAAGACTGCACAATGTTTTGCTAATAGACAACAAATCAACAACTGAGGCTTCATTTGTGCAGTGTACTAATATACCTAATTTTAAATCTCTTATTTCTTCCTCTTGAATTCCATTCTACTCACTTGACTTCACCCCAGGTGTGTAGAACCTAAAGGGAGATAAATTATTATTTAATCCAAGAAAACCTTTCAACCTGAAAACCCTTTAAAAACTCAGACAATTCTGTTGCACGCCATTGCCTTGCACAGGGGAGAGGAAGACACGAGCAATACCTTTAATTTTTCCCCACTTCATACCATTGTTTCTTATTGACATAAATACTTGTTCTCAGTAATAGTGACAATTACCTCAGGCTCTCCCTGATGCCAGTAGCAAATCTCACCCAATGCCCACAAAGATCAAGCAGAAGAAGCTCCTAGTGTGAAATGATCCAGATCTTTTGCCTCTGGGCATGACTGAGACCAGAGCAGAAGGAAAAGCATTTGTGAAATATAATGGCAGTGGAATGACAGTTTCCCAAGGTACTCAAATGTTGGTCTCTTGTGTCCTCAGGCAACTTCTACAAGGGGGGACCACAAAATCTGTGATTGCCTCAGCCCACCTCTGAGTTAGAAAAGCTGCATCATGGTGGCAAATCTCTGGCTGGTGTCGTGCACACACTGACCCTGTTTCACTGGCACAGGAATGCTTTCGGAAATCATCTCCCAAGGAAAGGACTTCCACTGCTGCATATGCTTCAGACATCTGGGCTGAAAGAAGGCAGGCTCCCAGGTTTGGTGGGGAAAGCCAAAATGCCACCTCAGCAAGCCCTCTCAGTGAGTAGCGAATGCGTAGTTTTGCCAGCTCTCCATGCCAAGGTTCTAGTGCTAGTGACCGTGAAGTCTGCTCAGGAACCACAGGAAAATTTCAGTCAGGTAGCAACCTTTTATTCAACTTTTATAACAAAGTACAGGTCAACCTGGCCATTTATGCATCCACAGAAAGGGATCTCTTTAAGAGAGGCACTAACAATGCAGACAGTAAGCACCTTGGTGATCCGGGAGTGGGCTCAGAGAAGGAAAGGGTTCAGATCCTGGCCCACAATTAAAACCTCAGCAGTGACAAATGGCTGAAACCATCAGTAAACACTTCCCCCTTGTGGAAAAATTTTGTTCATATAAGACAATACATAATTATTTCCTAGATGGGAGAGAGGAAATTTACTAGTGTAACAAGCCTATAAATATAGCCTTAGACCACACTTAGATCAACTATTGAGAACTTTCTCTTCTCTTTGCCTTGCCTGTAACTGGAACCAAAACCAGACACACAGAATTAACTTCTAGCTGCTGGGGGCAGGGGATGGAGAGATGAAAAAAGGAAAAACTCAACTAAAGCTGTGTCAGTTTGCAAACAGAAATAGAACTTAACTACAGATCCTCTGTTTCAGGAAAATTTAACCAAAATTGTTGCTAATTTTCTCCAGTTTTCTCTTTCTTGTTAGAACAAAATATTTGCTCCACTTGCAGTTTCAGTGCCACATGCGCTCACCAGCTGCAGCTTCCTTTTTTCATTCCTAAATCTCAAGCTTATTTTTCACACCCTCCCTTCTAAAGATATGAGGGCATTATTGGTTCAAAACAATTTGGAGCACTAACATTTGCTCATTTCTACAAAAAAAAGAAAGAACAAATATAGCTTGAATTAAAAAAGAGAAATCATCGATCTTGCAATAGAAACAGTTCCTCAGGGTTAAAATCCACATAGCTATTACATTAAAGAAAAAAATCGCACAACAACCCATCCCACACCTAAACTGTAGACAGACAAAGTTGCATCCAAGAATGCTCCTCCCAGTACAAGGAAATGCAAGGACATTTCATTGAAAGCAGACAGGATTACAGACCGTGTTTCTACAAACAACATGTAAGTTTCTAAGAGGATAACTACCCCTAGAAATAAATGAATCCTGGATTCAAGGTACACAGTGGAAACATTCCAGTTGCAGCAGCCTTAAGCGTTTCTATATATCTGCTCTCCTCCAGGAACAATATGCCTGACCCTCTCCCAGAGCCCACCTCAGAGAGCAGCACAGGCAGCCCACGATGTTATCTGCGGGACTTTGGGAATCCTCTGCTGTGGATTTCAGCAGTGCGAGTGCTCCTGCACACTACAGGGAAAAAGTACCTAACAAACAGCTACAAAGTATGTAACTCACAACTTACTGTATGTACTTTCTTTTATGGCAAATTCTTTCAGGCAGGACCCACAGTCACTGGACAGACGCAGAGAGATGACTTTCTTCTGCAGCCTTGCAGATTTCCTAACCAGAAATATCTGTTGTGGAGAAGGCAGAAGGACATGGTTTAAGCTTCATCACAGATGCCATAATAAATATAGATCATACACCAAAGGAACCAGAACCACCTCATGATGTCTGATCTAAAACACACCAGAATTTTACTTGGTCATTACTGTATTGCGTCCAACACCTTGGTGTAAAATGGCAGCAGAGCATTTGGGAAAAGCATGTCCTCAAAGAAATTGAGATGTAACTTCTTACCCCAGGGGGCTGGGCCTGTAAAATTTCCATGGCTTCAGCATCATTCAGACCAAGCTGCAGCCACACAGGGTGAGTATGGAGGAGCTTGTCCAATATGCTTAGCTTGTTGGATAGGCTGTCATATCCAGAGTCCCGGGGGCAGCTTTTTACATCATTTTTCTCAGGAGAGACATTATCCATGCCCTTTATTAGACTGTGAAAAGTTAAAAAAAAAAAAATTAATTAGACATGCTAACCTCCTATGAACAATCACTCAGTTCAGCAAACATAATTGTCAGAAAGCTCATGGCACTGCTGGCACTCTGGGGTGGTATTTCTCCTACTGAGAACACATATATTTAGTATACACAAAAATTCTCTTTAAAGGTTCATAATTCAAAGCCAACTTGAAGATAAGCCTTGGCATTCTTCTATGAGGTTGGAGAAGTTACCCATCACTTTGGATACAATCGTATGTGCGGATGTGATTGACTGAACTTTTCACTTGCCTTCTTTGCTATGCTAACACATGGAAAAACTTCTCTTCAAGGATATTTATGCAATTGGCACATTTTTATTCCCAGACTGATTGCAAATGCTGCAACCCACAGAAATCTTCCTCTCTCCTGCCTGCCAGAAAAATCTGTTCAATGCTCTGACAGTGGAGCAACCTGCTGGTGATCACTGCACCAGACACAAGAACTTAGCCTGTCTGGAGGGATTATTTTCACAACAGAAATCCAAAAACCAGCATCACTTCATCTTATTCCCAGACTACTGTCTCTGCTCCAGCAGCTGTTGCCTTCACAGCTGCATATCCATCTTTGCTCCCATCTGCTAAGAGGTCAGAGTGGGAGGAGGTGAGAAAGAGAGGAGAAACCCAAAAAAGAAACAAGACAAAAATGCTAAATCCCCAAATAACCCTCTCCAAAGCACAGCCTCCTTTAAAAAAATTGCCATAAGCGGCAGTCACTTTTTATAGTACTCCTGCTAAACTCTGTAAATATTTACTTTTTTCCATTTTGCCATGAAAGGTCCTTACACCTCGTATTTTAATACTACACTTCCGAGGATCAGAAACAAGTAAGGAATTGTATATTTATGCTCCAAATTCCTTTGGCTGTGGATTGACTTCTATGTGAGAAATAAAGGCTAAGCTAAGTGTGAACGTGGCAAAGTAATGTAAGGTTAAAATTTATTTGGGGTAGGGCATCTAAAGTTACTGCTACATTCAGTAATGAAATACAGTCCTTGGAGGCTACAGATATTTGTTAAAAAGCCAAATAAACAGAATACTTTGAGAACTCCTTTTGTCATGTAAAGCTTCACCATCATCCATATAATACAGAACACCCAGTACAAGTGCATGTGTGTTGCTGGCTCAAATTCCTCATTTTTGAGCTACAAGTACATCCTGTGATTCTCCCAATGCTAGAAATCACTACAGAACAGTTACGCTGGTAACAGCTTCCTGATGACAATATTTAGGAACAGACAAAAAGCACCCTGCAAGCTCGACTGTGACTTCCTGAGATGTCAGGCAGAGGATGTGTTCCCCCTGCAGACCTTTTCTGTTGCACAAGAGGCCCTGGGCAGCAGAGGGCAACACAGCTCCACCTCACCACTGAACAGCGGTGCACTCTTCTGAACTCTGTGCTTTGGACAGGACCTAAGCATCACCAACAGCATTTACCTTCTTCATTATGCCAGCTACTGTACCCACAGCAAGTGGGCAGAGTTCACAAGCACAGGAACACTGAATACTTAAAAACAAACCAACAAATAGCCCCTCCGCCCCCCCGAAAAAACCACACCAGAGAAAATAAGCCAAACCAAATTAAAACTGACAAACCAAACTACTGGAAAAAACAAACCACCGAACTGCTTTCTTCTAGCAAGGTCAGCAACTTGCAGCATCTTTGGAGAGGGCAAGCAAGGAAAGTAAATGGGGTAGAGAACTTCCGTAAGAACAGGCAAAATCATTTGACTTTTCATTACCTGGATCAATTACCACTACCAGTGTTTGCCTCTTTCTTTCTTCCTCTTTCTGTTTGCCTATTTATGATGTGATGCTTTTCAGATTTGCAAGGCGTCTCAAATGCAGATGATTACCCCCACTGCCCACAAGCATCAGAAGCTTTTACTAACTGCCAGTATGCCTTCAGGGGGCACAAAATACAAAGAAACACGTTAGGTGTAGGACGGAAGTATGGTTTACACCAGTCATGACAGGACTCCGAAACTGCCTCAGTAGGAAAGCTGGGTTCCCCTTTCAACCAGTCCCAGCAGTGCCTAGTGTAGCAATGGACGAATCTCCAAAAAGTCAAATAATGAACCACAGAAGTGTTTTCCTGAGCTGTATCTCCAGTAAATATTGCTCAGAAACTTCCCACCCACCCTCAGTGCCAGTTAGCTGCGTTACAAACCAAAGGGAGCTGTGGCAAAGTGCAAGTTATACACCAATGTTGACTGTAAGCTTAGATAGATATATATGATTTCCATTCCTTGGTCAGAAGGTGAAAACAAAACATGTTGCAGGGGGAATATGTCCAAGAGAGAAAAGTCTTTGCCTACTAAAGAAAGCTGCATTACATGTAAAAGAAGGTGTGTGACTGGTATGAGCTAGAATGCCTGGCATTTCTTGCTACCACAAAACCACCTAAAGCTGGCAAGAGTTTGCACAGGCATGCAGGGTCACAATGTTCCTCTTTGGTATGACTGCTTTCATGTTATCACACACACCCTGAACCATTATAAACCAGAAGACTAATTTGAATAGGGAGCTATCAGGTTTTTGGAACCTCCAGGTACTTAACATGCACAATCCCTTCCACATGCTGAGATCCAAGGAGGAAACTGTCTGAGCATGTAGGAGTTCTCTCCTACATACACAGGCACCTCCTTGCTGCAGCTGCTTCTGCTGCCCTTAAGAAACAGGCCAAAGATTAGGAGTATCTGATCATGACCAGAATTTCTGCCCCTCCTTAAGACTAATGGTTCAAACAACACCAATGCAACTAAATCAGCTAAATCAGCACTAGAATGTTATTGCAATCTGTAGCGAGATAAAGAGGAAGAGGCAACATGTTAAAAAAATATTTCCTATTCCCAAGTGATAAAGGAGGAAGCAGAGAGAAAGATCAGACTGGTGAACTCTGGAAAGAGCACGCCTTGGAAAAACCACACCTGGCAAACCACATACAACCTACGAGAAGCCACTTCCCAAGGCCTGGGAGCAAATGAAACTTAAAGCAAGTTAAAACTCCATGGGTCTGTTGTGACAGCCTGTTTGCAGTGGTCTAGCACTACTGAGCATCATACTCCCAGTTTGATTTTTATTCTTAAAGTCATTTTAATTAATGATCTGGGCATTAAACATACAGTCAAACCTTGGCACATGGGAGTTCTGGAAATTTGTCATGTCTCAAGAGTCAGACTAAAATTATTTGGGACTGGGATGTGCGTGTAACTACTTTGGAAACAACTGCATGGAAAGAACAACAATTTAAATTCATGAACAACGGATTAACTCAAGTGTACAGAACAAGAATAAGAAATTGCTGTAACCTAATGTCAGCATAATATGCTGTATATTATGCAACAACTAAATTCCCCTCCTGGTTTTACTTTCAGGTTGGGGAATGTTTGGTTGGTTGGTTGGTGTTATTTGTTTGGGTTTTTTTAGAGAGACGCCTGATAAAAGACAATCTGACCACATCGCATTAAACTCAAAATCAAAACACACATCAGCCTTCATGGATGGTCGGCTTTAATGCAGGGCTGCTACACTGGTTCCTCTTCAGTGGGAAAGGAGTTTCAACACTACTCACAATGAACTAAAGAAAACATATGATTCATGCAAGTTTCCTTAGGTTTGAGAAAACCCATAAACATGTGGTAAGTAAAGAGAGGTAACTGCCAAGATAAACAATGCTGTGCTGTATCCTGATTAGACTTAGCTCACAGTAAAATAGACAAGGAACAGGTTGAAGCCTGTAACCAGGATGATCCTTGCTCATGATGTGAACCCTGCTCCAGTCCCACCAAAGTTAACCACCACACAGTTAACTCAGTTTGACTCCCCACTGCGAAAGTGTCTGGATTTCTGTAAATCCTGCGATCTAACAGCTCTCAATCACCCCAGCCTAGTCTATACAGTCATACTGAATATCAGCTGGGAGGGACATAAAGCCACTGGTAACTTCCTCCTGCATCCCATTACAGATAAAAGAACAGGACAAGGTGGCTGGGAAAAGGGTTGTTGGATACTTGCCTACCTGTCAACAATAACAGAAATGATTCTCCGTGCAAGCTGGAAGATGGCTCTACGGAAGTTAGCAACTGCTGTGGAAAAGACAGCGGCGTGAGGGCTGTGCAGTGCAGGACACGAGCCAGGGAACAAAGCTCTGCCCCTCTTCCTTCCATGGTAACAGAGCAGGAAGGGAATAAGCTGCTGCAGCTGCCACCACCAGGCAAAGCATCCCTGGACCGTTCCACAGGCACCAAGCGCCTTGGGAAGCCTGGAGCTTTACAGCCTTCCCTAGAGAGGGACAGCAGGAAACGTCAGCCCCCGCAGGGGCATTCATTCACACACACATGCAGGGGGCCTGGGGCCTCCTGAAAGATCATCCAGGTGCCACATGGGTCCTGTCCCACATCTTCCTGGGCTGCCACTGCATGCAGAAGCTCTCTCATTACTCTTTCAAACATCACCCAGAACAGCAGGACAGAAATCTGTCCCACTAATTCCCTTTTCTGACAACTCTGTTCATTTGCATTATTGAGATAAATGTCTGCACTAGGACACAAAAAAGTGGGATACTGAAACACAGTCCCCCTTAAAACACATTTTTGCAAGCCTTTTTTTTTTGCCAGCCTTTTTTTCTGCCTGGCTTTTACATATTTACAAGCCAAAGTTGTAAGCCCTTGAATCATTCGCGATATTACTCGGGCCACACATGTTAAAAGGAGAAATGAGGCCAAAACAAAACTGGGGTGAGGAGCATAAATCTGAAAATCACCACATAACCACAAAAAAACCCCACACGACAATCCTAAGGTTACAAACACACAATTTCACGTTCTTATTTTTCTGAATTCAGGAGCTCTGCAACAGCTACCTTTCCAGAACTGTTCTGGGTGTCTGTGGATACCTGAAAAGGTGGAAAAAGAGCAAGGAAAATGAACATTCCATTGAGCTCAAATTTCCCTAGATGCAAATCCAAAGGTCAAGATACCAACTTCTGAACAGCAGAACACACAATAAAACTACATTAATTGCCAAGTTTTAAATTAACCACAAAGAAATAAAGTTATGGCAGTAAATACAGCCTTGTGAGGTGTCTAGTTTAAACAAGAACTCTGGAAAACTTTTGTTGAAATTACTATAATCTTGCTCTGTAGCTCCATATATTAAAAAAAAAAAAAGGTACCAGTGTACAACTAAATTACCTAATTTATACCAACCATGATACAACTTCTTCCTTACATAGAAGTATGCAGTTCAGAATTTTGTAGTCACAAGTTTGACCTTAGCTCATTTATTCAGAGTTTGTATTCCACATTATCACCTTGAAGTGACAGAAAAAAACTTCTTTCTTAATGACTATTATTATTTTTAATGGAAATTGCATTATTCACTTTTTTAGGTTAGGCTTACTTACATATCTTAAAACAAAAATAAATATATTTTTCACTCAAGATTAACAAATTAAGATTAAAAATCCATCAAAAAATCAATAAAAAGACAACCCATGGTCTGTAAAATGGGGAGGTTTAGTTGACTGTTTCCAGCTAAGTGCTTCCATCAAGATTTTAGAACCAGTAGACCTTAGCCTTTCATGCATATGATGTATTTAAAGATACAGGAAGCCTTTTCTAAACTGAAATTTAGCTGATGATCTCTGAAGTTAATTAGCTAAATTCACCAAAATGAAGAAAGTATCCTTTCTGCCCCTGTAAAAGAACTGTGCTCTCAAAAGCTTTAAAACATGAATAATGTTCAACCAGGGCCATAGCCAAGGGCTTCAATTGGTCCAACTGTCTTATGTTCTTTATTACTTGGGCAACAAAGGTGCTGCCTAATGTTTTTATAAATAATCTACATATTCTTTGTAGTAAATTCTAGCAGATTTCAACAGAATTCATAGGAAGAAAAAGAGCTAAAAACCTTGGATATAATTCTAAATAACAATTTTCCACTTCATTAACTCACTGCTAGAAGAACAAAGCACACCAGCTTCAGAGATGGCCAAGACCATACAGTTAGATAAAACATAATGCCTACATTGGCTGCTTTCCTCTTGCAATAAATATTTCAGATAAGTACAAAAATGTGTTCCCTTGTTAACACAAAGATTAAAATATTGATTACCCTCCAGACATCAATTTAGCAGACATTACTGGTCAAGCAAAGCCAAAATGCTGGGGTCCCACTCAACCCACTTAAAGGTTCAATCCTAATGCTACAATTTTTTTTTTTAAATGTGCAAGTTACTCACATATAAATTGATTTAAACACATAACCCACATATGCATCAGCTCACAGCAGTCAATATTTTACTTCCTAACCTGAGAACATAAATAAATCATGTTATTGTATCTCGAATCTTCAAAGAGCCACTTGAAGCAATGGACATTTTGTCTTTACAGTGTGAAAGCAAAGCTCTACCACAGATAATGGTAATAATATTAGTAGTTTCCTGCTTTAGATATTCATCAGTATCCAAGATTTTTAACAAGGATGTAGAAGTGAAGCTCAGTTGCAATTAAAAGATGTTAAGACAAATACACCCAACAACTGAATCTCTGGGCACTCCGGCACAAAGGCAAATTCCTTGGATCAAGAGCAAGATTATCTGTACCTCCTATGCTGCTGGGGAGAAAAGTGCTAGAACGGAGGCCACCCAAGAAGACAGCACAATGAAAACATTCCTGTCAAGGTAGACCCTCCAGAACTATGAAAATAAACATTTTAATCACCTTTGCCAATCAGCAGATTCATCTTCCACTGTGAGATCTGTCTGTACCATCTCCTGTTTCAGTTCTCCGATTTCTGAGGCAATTGTGTCAATGAGCTAGAAAGGGACAAAAATAGTATGACATCAAGTGAGTGGAAGAGGCGTGGAAAAGAAGCCGGGGCAAGTTTAGTCACCAGAGATTACAAACTTGTATTTTTTTTGTAAAATTGCATCCTATTTGGACTTCCCCTTACAAAGGAACAAGTAAGGGTTGGGGCCACGTATAATGGTTCTCAGAGGAAGAATAATTCCTGTTTTGTGCCAGTACAAAACCTTCCAGGTTGGCTACCCTTTTTATTTAAAAGGATTATATTTGCAGTCTCTAGGTATTATACAACACCTTATAAGAACTAAATTATTCAACTGTTTGCGGCATTTACCTTCTCAAATTAAAAAAAAAAAAAAGATTTAGAAGAATTCCATCTGCAAGAGTTCTATTTCAGAAGGGACTCTAAGCCAGCATTACAATAGCGTGGAGGATGAAAAGCAACAAAGCAAGAAGGGAATGGGTGGCTGCTTTTCACATTAAGTTTTGGACTCCACTTGAACACAACAATTCAATTAAAAAAGAATTGCCTTGCCACCCTTCAGCTCAGGTGGAACACCATCCTAATTCTGGGTATAAGGGCAAAATGTCATTTTAAGGTGGGCAAGATCAGCATTAAGGTTGTATCCTGAGAAATGCACAATTTGCTAGCCAGAGTTCTGGGAACCATTTTGTTAAGCAGAAACCAACCATGAAGTCTGCAAAGCATGCTCTCTTGAACACTTCTTTGTAGCCAATGCATCAAGTTTGCTTGTCACGCCACACCATGACAGCCTACAAACCCTAGCAGGGTTCCCTCCCTGCTGCCGGGGAGGGAAGCTAATGAAAGGTTTGCAGTGATGCAGTGATCCCTACCACCACCCCTGCACATCACAGCAAACAAAATCCCTGGCACAGGAAGCAAAACCCCCTTTGCTGTCCAAGTCAGAACAGTCTTCACAGTCACCCACAATGTATGAGCCCGAGTCACACTCAGGGCAGGCAACTCAGTACAGCAGCATTTTCAAAGAATTGCAGGCATCATCTTCCTAAATTGTTATATTGGAAGTTTTCTTACACCTCAGGAATTCAGACTGTCCTTTGCTGTGCAGCATTATTCCAATCAATTCAAAAGAAGTATTAGTTTCTGCCTACAACTGGCCAACTCCAATAAATAAACCTTATGTAAGAATGAATTACCATTACCCACACCATTAAGGGCTTCTTTCTGTCCAAGTCATAGCTCCCAGTGCCGGAAATGATACAAAGTTTAAAATTTTTTTTATATAACTTTAGTCAGGGGTTTTGTTTGCCTTCACCCAGGGAGAAAGGAATTGAAGTTTCTTTTTGAAGGACTGTTTCACCACTTGAGGCCTGATGAGCTTAACATCTCAGCAGACTGGGAGCACCACAGAAGATACACAAAAGACAACAACCATTAACAAACATCAACTCCAAACATCATCCCTGGCATGGTCGGAGACACCTGGTCTGGGAAAAGATAAGAGAATGTAGAATGAGAACCTAACTAACATCGAAGGTGAAGGGATCAATGACCAA
Source organism: Pardalotus punctatus (assembly GCA_013400915.1). NCBI lineage: Eukaryota > Metazoa > Chordata > Aves > Passeriformes > Pardalotidae > Pardalotus > Pardalotus punctatus. The sequence continues at coordinate 40,567 of VZTX01017181.1, forward strand.
CAGGAAAGCACCCTCTAAGAACTGTGTAACTTGCAACCAATGAACACTGAACCAGTCAATTTCTCTGGCTTTTGACTGCATACGTATGGGAAAGATCTAGTAGAGAATTATGTGTGATGGAATGATTTTCTCTGTACAACCCAGGCAATGCGTGGATGGAATTATTTCTGTTGCACATCCTGGCCAGAACAACATCCTGGCCAGAATAAAGTAATGCCTAACTCTCTAACACTGAAAGTCGCTGTTGCAGAGTTTTTGTTTTTCCCGTAGTTTTGGTGACACCAGCCATATGTACCACTGGCACTGCAAAGATCTTTCACCTGCTGACTCTCAAACCCCTGAGTCACTGCAGCCAGATGTGAGCAATGCCTCCCTGACCGTGAGGAGGAGCAGCCAGAGGAGCCCAGGCCACCCTGACAGAGCAGCCTTTCTGCACCCCCTGGAACAGCTGAGTGCTGCTGAGTGCACGTCAGTTCATCCCTCCTTCTGGAAAAGGGATGAATCCAGCCCCTCACACTGGCTTTACATGGTGAAAAGTCCACATGACACTGCTGTCCAATGGGCCTCACTAGAAAGCCATTACATCCCCAATGCATGGTGTCTGACCACGGCAACGTGCAGCAGCGTCCCCTCAGAGCGGGGGATTAAGGTTAGCAGAGCAGTTTTTTCATTGAATTAGCAGTATACCTACCTCCACTGCTACATGCACTGGTCAGCTGGTCCAGTCTCCTTCTGCAGGGCCTGGGGACAGCATTGAAACCAGAGAAACTGCTCCCAGTTCCTTCCATTTCGTGGAGCATAGCAAAACCTGAGGCCAGTCACACAAGCACCTTAAAGACAGTCAATCTCAGAATAACCAAGCTGGGACTGGCCATCCAGTAGTCCTCAAGGGACTACTCTCAAACCATTGGAAAGGGATTAGGTCAGCTCTGCACGGCCACTGATGTGTCTCTTTCAGCAGCTTTCCTTCAAACACCAGCTGCTCAAGATTCAAGCAGAGCAAGACAGACTGCTTGGCAATTTCCTGGCCATCCACACAGAGAAGTAGACCACGAACAAGGGGAGGGGCGAGGCAATGCTGCAGCCAGCTCTGGGCATGTATTTTCCCTGGTGGGGAGTAAGGTGCCATCAGAGCCAATTGTGGGCCATCAGAAGGGGTGAATTTATGCTTTACCAGCAAAGCACCCCTGTGCAAAGCTGTTTCAGTGGGCAACTGTGTGAAAACGGAGCTGCTCGCCCCATGAATCAGCTCTGCACAAGGAGCTCCTCTTCACGGGCACCATTACCTTCAGTCTCTGCATCCATAAGACCAACTGTGGCCATAAAGAGCCAGCACAGTGGCTTATGTGCCCTGTTCCCCGACACCTACAGAGAATAAGTGTTGAAGGCCAACAGTCTGCACAAAAAAGGAGCTTGTCAGCACTCTTCCCTGCAAAGCACAAAACGAATGAGCTCTCCACAGAAGCATCCATGCATTTTCAGCCACCTCTTCCACACCTGCCTTGCTGTGTCGCTATCTGGCTGTTGACTGACTTAACTGTGTTAGCAGGCTTTGACCAGAGCCGTGACAAAATCCATCCCTCTCCCACGAAACAAAATCTCTGGGAGCTATAGCAAAGAATTCTAATCCAAACAATACTAACAGCAAAGTAATCTTAACACTTTTGAATTTGTATGCCTACCTCAAAGAGAACTCTTCAGAAATTATCATTCCTGATAGGAATTCTTCCATGTTTAGCAACTTTGCTTCTTCTTCTAAAGAGAGCTTAAACAAAATGGCACGTTTCAAGCAGCCTTATGCTCACATTCTACTCTACAGGCTAAATTTCTTGAGTATACTACATATCCTCCATGACAAATCAGTCTTTCCTTAGTCTCTCAAAAGTCAATATATGCTGGACAAGGAAACCAGGTCAAAGTGTGACATGAAACCCAAAACTGACCTGCGAAGCTCCCCAGGATGGAACACACACCACAACCCAACCAGGACTTATCACCCACCAGCATGTACTCCACCTGAACTGAAATGTTCATCTCTAGAGAGAAACCCCTCATTTTTTTCTAAAATAAACCACCAATATTTTCTGCAATTTCCAACTAATTTTCCTTAAATTCTCTTTAATGACAAAAAGAAGTTGCTCTTCTCTTGATTTAAAAAAATAAAGTCTTACAGAGTTGCATCATTTGCATATCCTTGCAATTACCTGACACATACTGTTACAACAGCATTTTTCTATCAAATAATGTAAGGTGTATTCATGATTTTATGACAGCATTTCCCAGTACTTAGGATCAATGAAACTTCTGGTGATTATACACTGCATGTGATGCACGCATGATTAGCATTACACAAGATGAGCTGTTAATAACATGTTTCTACAGAATGCAGGAAGGATCCTGAGTGTGTACTATTATTAGCTCCAGCCCTGAGGAAACAAGCAGCAGACAAAGGTTCTGCCTCTTTAGTGCAAGGCTAAGAATATCAGAATGCTTCAAAGAGACTTCTCTATTTGTAACAAGTGCGGTATGTCTTTGGCTGGAAATAATGGGAAAACTCACCCCTCTGTTTCAACAGACTTGAAATCAACACGGTAAAAGGCAGTTTCCAAAGGAAAATACAACTGAAGTGGATGGAGACATTTGTCAGAGGCAACTGTTAGTGCAAAACAGCATACATGAGCTCAAAGACTTAAAAAATAATCAGAAGAAATCTGTTGTGGACTGTGTAGGTCTGTGAAATAGATATTACCCTGTTATGCTATAGAAAGAGGAGGTTTACCTGAAAAATGCATTTGGAAGTAAGACATCTTCTCAGGTAGTTAATTATTTAGTATCTTTTTTTAAAGCAAAATTAAAATGAGATCTTATAAAACATGATAAAATAGCTCTTTTTGCATCTAATGTTTTTCCTTTGGAATTTATTTCTGATCAAGCACTGTTCTGTAAGTTAAAAAGAGACTACAGTATAACCCCTGTAAACTCAAATAATTATGACTCAGGCAGCATGAATTCACATAGCAGCCCAGTACAGTATTGCCTAACCAAATCTATCCTAAACATTAGATTGCCAAATACTCATGCACTAACTGTTTACATTCCTAACATCCATGAACGAAATAACGAAATGCAAACATCTCCCAGCACAACATTTCCTTCCATAACGTACCACACTCTCCTTATTGTCAATTGATTCCGAGCTCAACAAGACTGAGCTCAGCCTTTGGGAGCTGCCAAGGGTGACAATGAAACTCCTACATACAGACCACAAACCTGGCACCTCAGCACCCCAGCGTTCCCTCACCACAACACATCTATTTTGCTTTGCATCTTTCAGGATGCTGTACAAACAGCAAAAATCAGAGCCAGTGTGTTCACCAGAAGAAACCCACTCCCAAGGGGCTCCAGTCACATTTGTGAAGCTGCTCTGTTGACACACACATCACTGCTGTGCATCAGGGAAAACACATGCTCAGGACCAGATATAGGCAGTGCCCCCTCCCAGAAGCTCAGCACAACTACAGCTCTTCTTACTCACTTGACTTGAAGAGTTTCCTGCTCCCAAGAGGAAGACAGGTGGTTTTGATTTGATATCTGTTCCAGGACATTTTTAGAAAAAACTGCATGACAACTGAATTCCTGCTTTTTGGGTTGAAATGTAAATAAGCTTGTACAGAGAATGAACGAAACTGCCATCATTCTGAGAATGCAATGAGTCAGCCAAGATGACCACTGCAGATGTTTCCAAGCCCTAAGATTTACAAGAGCTGGAGAGGAAAAGGTAAGATGGGTGCTTCTAAATTGGGCAAGGGGATATGGGCTGAAGACAGTGAGATCAGTATGAGACTGGACAAATGAGCCTCAGCACTTACCACTCCCCCTTCCTGCCGGCATCTCATTTTTCATTCTTTCTGGAGACCTTCATCCTCTTTGGCATCACATCTTTTCCTTCCTGTTTTGATAAGCAGAACGTAGCAATCCTCACAGAGGGCCCTGTGTGGTGAGGTGGCCAAGTGCCAGAGATGAGCCAAACTGGGAATGCTGCTTCTGGACTTGTGCAAGCCTCTGAATACAATCCAGTATTTTGATACACGGCTGCAAATTTTGGTTATTTTGCACAGTAAGCTATGAATTCTCAGGGCCACTGACATTGTTCAGAATCTTATTCATCAGAAACAAAGTTTTACCCGATGCTTGGTTTTGGAACAGAAAAGCTTTACTGGTGTAAAACCTCTGATGCCAGTTCAATAAACACTGGAACATTTTGATGACAAGGAGGATGATTCAGTAAAGAGGACATTTGTCAGAGACATATATTCAGCTCCTTGCCTTATCACAGACTCTCTCTGTAACCACTGGCAAGCTATTGAGTCCCAGAATTATCCAAGACTAACCCCATCTTTGCTTCATTTTTACTACTTGCTGGCTTGGAGCATTCAGCAATCACAAGATATAATGAGTCCACAGAATTTAGCCTCTAAAACTACAGACTTCTGGTCTGTATAAAACAGGGACAATTCTGTTTTTCTTGTGTACTAACAGTCAAAAGAATGGCCATTAGAAAACTAAGAGATGATTAGAAGCTGCAGCAATGAGAACTACTTAAGAACCAGAAAAAAAAAAAAATGAAGTTGGAATTTCCCACTGGTATTTGTCAGTGATTTTTCTGGCAAACGTTGCTGAGAATGGTAAGATACTCCTTTAAGAGGATTTAAGTGCCCTGAGAATCTGCATAGCACTGTGGTAAAGGTTTCTTAGGCAACTGCAAAGTAACAAGGACAACATGAGAGCCATATGCAAGTACATTGCACAGTCTGTGCATGTGGGAGAGCATTCCGAAGAACAGATCAGCAGGGATAAAGTGCCGTATCTTAATTACTAGGTCTCCTAAGCACAGGCAAGGCAAATTAAAATAATGTAAACTCAAAAAATCTGATGTGCCAAGTATTTTGCTTGCTCACCAGTTCAGCTGTAACAAATATAACTGTTGTCACAACTCTACTCACATGGGGGAGGGAGAAAAAAAAGGTAATTTCACTGTACAGTCACAAGCTACCCAGGTGCACTGCACACAGGCTAGGTACACTGACTGCCTGCAGCTTCAAATCTGACACTGTGTGCTCTGAACCGTGGTCCAACAGTGCAGCTTCCCAGGGATGGGGAGAGGTCTGGAATAGTAGCTTGGAGGCATCCTCTTCCCTACCAACCGGTCCTTGAGAAAATTTAGGACCTTAGTTTCCTAACTGACAGTGTTTCTTGAAATTGCCTGGGCAGACTGCATTTCTAATCATTTAGAGTAACTGCAACCCCACCGTCATGCACAAAACAACTCTATGTTCTACACACGAATTACACAAGGAGATCCCAAAGGACTGCAGAGAACGGCATGGGTGCTTGCTTAGAGTCCCATGTCACATCAGGAGTCCTTCAGCATGCACGTAAGAGGAACTTCTGGAACTGAGACAGTTCTTCGCTGTGATTTGAAAAACAGCACTATTCTCCCTGTTTGGCTGTGGAGTGCTATCAACAAGGCTGATGTTTGTGCTCCTGAGTGATGAGAGGTAGCTGAAATTGCAGAACTGAGAGGTGGGTCCTGTCACTGGACGAGCCTGTTAATTGCTGACCACGTGAAGTGCTGGGCAAGACAAAAGGCAAATATGATGTCACTGAAGCACTGATCATTCATTTCCTAAAGATTGCCCTAACAGTTACTTCTGCTCCAGAGAAAAAGAAGGAATGGAAACAGCAGCACCCCGAGATGACTGCGTTAGCATCTTTCACTGGAAGAAGCTACAGCAAGTGGTGAATATTCTAAGAGATGTGATGATGGTAAGTTAATTTAGTGCTCAGAAGCACCTGTAAATTTTGATTGCTCCCTAAAGCAAAGCCCTGCCTAACAAGGCAGCCCCTGTGAACCGGCACATAGCTAATAGGATTCAGTCATCTTTTGAAAACTGCACTGGTAACTCCTACTGCACCTCGGCTTTTTGGGATGCCAATTGTTCTCAAAATAGGCAAGGAAGTGACACCAATTTTCAATTTAATAATGGAAATCATAAACCTGTACCACAACTTCAAGTAACACAAATCCAGTTTATGAAGGCTCCAATAATTTTATGCCTGTGCATAATAAAGCTCACGTTCTCAGCGTTAATGGCAAAGAAAGCCATGACCTATTTTATACCAAATATTCTATTCTGTGTACAGAAAAAAACAATATACGTGGGAAATAACTGGGGGGTAATCTAGCCACAAATACTGCCTGTAAAAAGAAATGCTCAAGAAGTACTTCCCATTTTACAGAAAAAGCTTACTATGTGTCACAGAGAGTACTGCACATTCTGCAGTGCTCATTTCACATAAACACATGTACTTTATGTGCTGTATAAATATCCCATTTACCTTAAAGAAACTTCCTCTTTTGTCCAGACAACGGGTTTTCATTGTCAAAGACGACATCTTCCCTGAGAAGACTCCACTGTATGCCTTGATCTCCTAAAAGCAGACACATATTTGTAATGGTTAGTCCAGTCTGTAGGAAATTCCTCAGCAATTCTAAGCCAACGAAACAGTCACAACAAGCCTTCTGCCAAAACCCTTTCCATCAACAACATCATGCCATTTGTTTCCTACCAGAGTCCTTACATATCCCTTCAGCCCAATATTTTTCCATAAACTGTTTCCAAAATACAGTGCTACTCAGAGCTCCGTACTTCTCCCTTCTCTTCACAGCTGATCCTGTAGCTGTGAGTAGATTTTAATATGCTCATTAAAAAAGAATGCTAAAACGTAATGATTGCTTTCTTTGTTTACTTGACCTCAGCCTGCAGTACAAACAGAACAAAATGTTAGATGTCATTACAATCCACTCTCAAATATTACAGTATTAGTAGAACTTACCATGAGGGAAAAACACAGTTTAAGATCACCCATGAGACAAAACACTCTACCATTAAAGCAAAAACCAACAAACAACAACATCAAAAAGCCCAAGCACCCCCAAAAAAACGCTGCTTCAAGTTTCTAAAATGCAATTGAGTCATATTCAAGTCAGGAAATGAAGTTAGGAAGAAGCTGCATTTTCCACTATCAGGTGAACTGAACCAAGAGTTTAACACCCAGGGCAATACAGTAATGCATCACACAAGGAACATCATGGATCTCCATCTGAAAGGTGAGTAGTAGACTTCCTCTAAAGTCACAACCAATTCACACCGGTAATTTGTGAAACAGCTTCTGAGCTAAGCAGGAGTCAGTTCCATGGCTAAAATGTCCTGCTAGGATTTTTAAAGGTGAGCCTGTAATTGTATTTAAACAGCCTAACTCTTCTCCTCACCCACACATTTACCAACCATATCGGGGGGAGTTACGATGCAAGTTTCAGTTACCAAAATGGCAAATAACACAAGTGCAAAACACTACAGAGTAGAGATGGAGACACAGCTTCTGATTTGATACAAGCAGAAATTAAAAGTAAAATGGCTGTCAGCAGCAGTGAAAACCAAACTTAGTGGTGTGGCTGCTGAGGGAGATGGAGTAGAACAAAGCAGCTGGGACAGAGAATGCTGACAGGTAAAATTCCAAATTTGCCACATACCCCACACACCAAACACGTGCATGCTTCTGCATCCCTCTAATGCCTTGTAAGAAAGAATTGACATGTGTAAGCAAGACCAAGGAAGAAGAAGCTGAAATTAAAAAAAAGGGTTAAATGAAAAACCCTGGCAAGCAGAAGTACAGAAAACTGAGAGGTATAAGCAGGAGAAAAGAAGTATTTTCTTTTGGTTTTAACATGTAGCAGGAAGCCTTAAATAGCTCGCCCTGTTTCCAGAGGTCCTACCACAAGAGTATTAGAAAAGGTTACATTTTTCCACTTAGATTCTGGTTAAAAGCAGCCATGCCAGGAAGCTCAGGAACCTGCTCGTTTTCCAGGCAGGGTTTGCAGACTTTAAAGGCTGAAAGAAAAATCCTGAATTCTGCATTGTTGGGAAAACCAAACACCAGGGGATGAGGAAGAGAAGACAAAAATCAGGGCTGGAGGAAAAAAGAAAAAAAAAAAAGTAATCCTACTTTCTTCCCAAATCAGCATATTTAAAGGATACACTCCTGGTGAATCTCTAAAGAATTGTGAACTGTGTGTCTTTACCTAGAAGTGTGTCTAAATAACCTGACTGCACCAAGCCCATAAAAGATAATGTTCAGTGAAGCAGGTAGTTTTGCAGGTGCTATTAAATGAGTTAAGCTCTGTCTCCTCATTTGCCATATGCACAAGGGTACAGAACAGCTGTACCACTCTGGAGAGCATAACAAACTGTTAAAAAAAAGTCTTCTTTAGATGAATTCTGGAAAGCGAATTTGCACATGAGAGTCTGAAGGTGGAGGGAGACCCGAGAAACCCAAAAAGAACTAGAATAAAATCTCAAATTTCCAAGTTGATCCTATTCCGTTAGTGACAACACCAAATTAAATGACACAGGGGAAAAAAAAAGAGATTTTAAAGGAGTTACATTAGAGGGTTATGAGCAAGATCCTGGAGTTGTACATGCATTTCTAGTCTCAGTCATTAATCACTTCACTTGCAAACAACCCCTTCACAGGAAATCTCATGGGTTTTGATATTTTTCTCTATTTAACCACAAGGATGTCTGCATGCAATCCTATTACCAAAATAAGACCATATCGGGATTTTTACATTCCCCACTCAAACATACAGAGGAAGGCAAACACAAATACACGGTTTGCCCTTCAAAGAGTGGTATGACTCCAGTCAGAAGAAAGCCTCAAACAAAACCACTGCTTATTTCACTTGTAAGAGGTTCTGGAGCTCTACACTTTTGCATAACTTCTATTACTGTTACTAATATTTACGCAACATTACTGCTATCTGTAGGACCTTAACTCTGAGCCTCAGCTGAGCTCAAGCCCCCACTCTTCTCAGCTCCACACAGCCAGTGAATCAATCCCCCCACCCTTTGTGATTACAGTGCCATTTCAAACTGAGTTAGGGTAACCTAAGTAATGTTTCATGTTTGAGTGGCTTTTAGTATTTCTGACTAAAATCAGCACAGTGGGGAACATTGCTGGGGTTTCTTTGTATTTGTTGGGAGGGGTTCTTTTAATGCAGATACTTATTTTTCACCATCCAATACACAAGAACACATTAGGGCTCCCTGGTAAAATGGATGGCCAGGCTGGGTGCAACACTCCAAAACCTGGGGGTGGGCTCCTACTTTGGAGCTGAAAGTACCTCCACATCATGCAGAAAACACTGCGAAAAAGCAAACTTACTGTCAGGAGGTTTCATTTCTCTACACAGCTGTGCACATCTGATGCTTATTCAGATCCAAAACTGGCTGGAAAACCACTGCTCTGAAGTAGTCTGTTGAGTTTGGACAGTATGAGGCTGTCAGAAACAAAAACTCTCCCTCCTTTCATTGGAAAGCTGGGTAGAGAAAGTCAGCAAAACACGTCATCTCCTGTACCTACTGGAGAGGAGCCTTTTCTCCTCCCTCTGTGTTTCAGGCACTGAGGCACAGAGTCCAGACAGATTCACCAGACACTTCCTGGGTGCCCGCTCGGAAACCCAACTGGAAATGTCACCAGGCTGCAGGGGCCAGCTCAGTGTGTAATTCATGTGGCCTTTTGCCCGGCCATCTGGAAGGCAGCCTTCTCTGTGTCCTGGTACTTCGTCCCAGCTCTCTGTGGGCAGCAAGTGCCAGACGGCTCCTACCCACAGCTCCTTGCAACCAGGACACAGCTCCTGTGCGTGACCACCAGGACAGAGCAGGGGGAAGGTGTGATCTGTCTGCTTGGCAAATCTCCCTGAAATCCAGTGCTACTGCATGCATGCTCATGCCCACGAAAGCTGTATGTTTCAAAAAACCAGGTGCTTTTCATCTTCTTTCTTCCATTCCCTTCTCCTTCTGGTTTTCATTCACACAGGAATGCCAGAGCACCTTTCACATGCCTGTATGCAACCAAGACTTCTGACTCCTTAGCAAAACAGCTCCTGCTTTCTCCCTCTACTGCAATTTCATTTGGATTTTTTTGTATGTTTTTATACTTAACTATATTAGAGCCAATGACCACCTCACTGGACTTCTCAGGATCTTTCCCCTTAATCCTCCCATTCCAATCTTGCTTTTAACAAAGCAAAAATCCCAGTTTCTTTAGCCAAAAGTCCTAGCAAAGATGAGACAGTCTGTCTGTATGCCTTCCCTGAGCTCAGCCACAGCAATCTGAGGACAGTATGAACTCTCTGTCCACAATCCTCCTTACCCCAACTCTGCTTGCTTTCCTAAGGAATCAAGGCTATCCAACTGCACCAGTTTCCCATTCCTTAGTTCCTAACTAGGATTTTTGATCTTTTGGCCAACCTAACAAGACCTGACTGAGGAAAAGAATCTAACACTGACAAAAAATAGCAAAAAGAGACTCCATGTATGCCACCATTAAAGGAAGAGATCTGCAGCCTTCCTCTTGCTGGTTGACTCACAGACTTATCACCCTTTTTTCCCTGTATTTTAAATGTAAGTTACCCCACAGAAGAAACTCAGTCTTCCCTCCTTCATTCTCCACCTGTAAAGGCTATGCAATCACTGAGCACAGATTCTTACAGATACTACCTCAGAAAAATTAAGAAAGGGTTTTACTGTTTTGCAGCCATGAAGCAACAGGAGAAAATATCAGTCCAGACCTTAAATATAAGCTGGCAAAGGGCAGCTGATATCAGAAGACTAATGCTGATTGCTACCTGTCAGTGTGTTCCCTTGGCCAGCAGCGGGGTACAGCTGGAATACAGAAAAGCATGGAAGCTAGGTAGAAGCTACTACAGATGTACTTGTAAAACATATGGTGAATTAGCATCACATTACCATCAATTTTTATAGCAATTTATAAATACATAGTATTAAAACAACTAGAATTTATTTGGTGAACCCATTTTCTGGTGGGTTTAAGTGGAAACTAGAAACAGGAAGGAAAAATACATTTTACTTATTTAAAAAAGTAAAAAACCTCACCCTGCTCAAATGCAATTCTACACTTGAGAATATGCCAAGAGATATACACAGAACTTTAGATTTTTAGCAAATGTAATCATCCTCATGCATTTCATTCTCCTATTCTCCTAGCACATTTACACAGTCCCAGGGAGCAGCCTGTGTTCATCTCTAACCTACAAAGCTCCGGTTTGTCCAATTACTCTGACCTTATCTGAATCTTGGCAAAATTAAACTTTTCCTTTTGAAAGTATTTCCTCTGAGAAGCTGACTGCAAGCCTCCTTCCAGGAACATAGATACAACTGAGCACAGTATCACTTTGAAAATCTATAAAATAAGACCTTCAGTCTGCAAACTATCACTGGTGCCAGGATCTGGCAAACCTCTCAACTCAAATGTTGCATTGTGTTAACACAGCTGTATCCACAAGCAAAATGCGAGGGGATTATGTAAAAAGAAATTCTAACTTCCATCATTCTTCTGGCGGCAGAAAGGGTTTACAGTCTTTTTTTCTTTTTATTTAAGTAATGCAAGGGCAGATTACTTGTAGAAAACAAGTAAGACATACACCAAAAATGGCAAGTCACTCTTTACACACTGGCATATTTTTGTATTTTGCCATTTTAATTAAAGAGTTTAAAAAACCTTGGAAATAACAAAAATTCCCTGACCCTCCTTTTCCTTCAAGCACTCTCTATACTTTTATCTTTGCTACCTGAATGTAATGCGTTTGTATGAGCCATTCCCCTGAAGAAAGCCACCAGTATGATGTCACTGAGTACTTCTCAGTCAGTGTCTCTCTGCCCATGGGGTAAACAGATCTTACAAAGACAGGCATTTCCTACAAGGTGTAGGCAGAAGGGCCATGATCACACGACTGTTTGCAATCCTTTCCAGGAAAAAATACTGTCTTCATAAACGGCAAAAGCAGCATAAATATGCAACACTCCCGAACTTTTCAAAGGCAATAAGAGGGTCACAGGTAAGCTACCAATGCTGTTCATCCTAAAAAAACAATGCTGTTAAATCACAGCCAGCTCTCCAAGCCTGACTCCACCTCACTAAGCGCTAAGCCACGAAGTGTCAGCCACTGCTCAAAAAACTGCCACCCGGACAGACTGATCTTCAGGGGCTGTGACCCAGTCTGTGCATCAGTCACAGCACAATTATCCTAGACAGGCTAGGGAGGGAACATCACGGCCAAACTCACCCACTCATCTTTCTACATCTGGTTTCAGCCAGTCATCACTCCTGCCTCAACCAATCTTTTGCCTGCAGACTTGTTTTTCCCCTTAATTCCAGATCCTACTCACTTGGCAGCCTTTTAAGAGACTAAGGGATAAAGAGAAATTATTACCTTGAACTTGTTTCAGCACAGCACTCTCAGGAGAGGCTTTAAGTCCCATCAGATTCTGAGCAGATCCACTGTCTCACTCACAGCTGTCTACCCACTTCTTTTATCTATGAAGCCATCGATTCAGCAATGAAAACGTCAGAAAATCCCATCTGAACAGGGCACAAGAATCAGCCTGACACCGCTCCCACCAACAAGATCAGACATGGCATCACTCTTTCCAGCAGGAGCATATAGTTATGCAAACACTGAATGCCTCAGAAAACCCAATCCTCAAGCTTTGCTGAGCAGGACCTACTACCAGGAGAGTTCTGTTTGCTGCTAGCACTGGCTCTCTGTACCCCTTCCCAAGTTTCTTCTCTCTCTCTTCCACTAAGCAACCTCTTCCTGCTTGCTCCCATGGCATTCTTTCCACATTACTGAAAAGGAATAAAACCCCAAGTCATTTCCTCTGGCACAGCATTCAGTCATGGAGGACACTACCAAATCTCTTATAAGAGAATGATTGTTTGTTGATACATTCATGTCTTGTTTTTCCTTTGGAAATGTCAGAGAAATACATTTAGGAGGAGATTGGCTTTGATTTGGATAACCTTTCAGAAGGTTCTTCCCAAATTCCCTGGCCTAGATACCTCACAAAAACTAGCATTTCTTGCAGTATTTCTGTAATTTCCACTAACTATATTCCTGCCAAAACCACTGAATAATAAAAACATTCACAAGTGTTTTCAAACCTCTTAAAAGAGTTCAACATTGAGCTGAACTTCCGGGAAGAAGCAAGGAAAAGTAATTGCTTGAATTACAAGATTAGCTTCAAGGCCTGGACAAACCCCAGAATTGAGAGTGAAATTTTAATGTAGAGGGAGATGGGGTTCAGCACCTGCATCTAGATAGAGATGCACAAGACAACCACCTGCTGGGCTTGACCATGGGTTATTTTAGGCACCTGGGGAAAGGATATCTCCCATGTATGTACCACGAATGCCAGAGCAGGATAAGAGTTTCAGTGCTCAATTCCTAGCTCTTATGTGCTGGCCCAACAGAGGCATCAACACAAAGCTCTGAGACCTCACTGCTGGAGGTGACAATGTTCCATGCAGCAAGGGGAAAGAAGAGACCTGACTTCCTGATGGTTCAGAGAGCCTCTACTCTCATATTTCCATGATCACAGAATTGCAGAATGGCTTGGGTTCAAGGAGATCTAAAAGGGTCTCATTCCACCCCCCTGCTGTGGGCAGGGACACCTCCTGCTATCCTAGGTTCCTCCAAGCCCTGTCCAGCCTGGCCTTGGACATTTCCAGGGACCGGGCAGCCACAGCTCCTCTGGACAACCTGTACCAGGGCCTCACCACCCTCACAGGGAACAATTTCTTCCTAATATCCAATATGAACCTAAACTTACGCTCAGTTTGAAGCCATTCCCCCTTATCCTGCCTTAAAAGGGTTCTCTGGTTTGGCAGAGTATTACATACATCAAAGCTTGAGCTCATTTTGCTCACTGTTTCCAGAAAAGATTCCGCTGATTTCCAGTAAGAGCAATTCTCTTTTCAAAGCTAAGGAAACAGAAATTCTTTTGATAAATTCTTCTTCACATAATTCATTGAAGGATTGCATTTATTTACTCGAAGTGTCACCAAAACTGAAAGCAACACACAAATGGGAAAAAAAGGCAGACATACCTAAAAGTTGTTTGACCTTAAAAGCAAATATGAGCCATGGATTGCAGGATAGAATAGGGATCTTAAAAGAGCTACAAAAGGTGAAAATTTTTTTAAACCCTAAGTATCTTTTAGGCTCTTCACTACTTAAAAAAAAATAAAAATCAAATGTTAAATAGGTTATACACCACTGAACAATGACAAAACAAAGCTTCTTTCAATGGTAATCCAGTAGCACTTTCTAATTGTGTTTATTGCATCACCAATATGCTTAATAGATATCTCCCTGTGAGAAAATAACTCCCTTATAATAGCAAGCAATGGTTTCATTATTCCCTATGAAACGTTTTGCAAAGTAAACTGCTGTTCAGGAGGCAGCCAGTGCCAAAGAACCTACATCCTGCATTCCACAGAATCAACTGAAATATTTCCACTGATGGCCATAATTACTGGAATAAGTTCAGCACAGTGCACTAAATGGTGTGCAAGAAGAATCTGTAAGATCAGGAGTCCCTTTGTAATTCCATTTAAAAGCTTGTACTGATCACCTTGAGACCACGGAATACAAATGCCGAAAGGGCCATTTGCTGTGCACCTCAGCTTCGGCACAGGATGAGGCATCAGGGCGATGACTAACCAGGGAACAAACACCTTCTCTTTATTCTCGTGTTGACCTTATGCTCATCTTCCATGTGCCCTATTCAAAAGATAATATGTAAATGGTACCACTGGTCTAATGGCTTAGCTATTAACTTAAGGAACCAGATCATCAGAAATGCACCACACTTGGCACCTTGTTTTTTGGATAGCTCCCAGCGACAGCAGCTGCTCATTCCCAGTACACAGGCTGCTCTTCCTCAGAGCAGAGAAAGCTAAGGCCGTTAAATACAGAGCACTTTATTTCAGCTGACTCCATGGTAAAAGCTAACATTTGAATTCCTTAATCAAAACTGTTAAGATGTAATCACCTGTGACACTCCTCAGTTCAGCCTTTAGCATCAGGTAGGAACAACTTCACCCTTTCTTCTTTACTCACGCTTTTAGCATATTACATGAAATAGTAGTTTTGTGAACCACAAAAACTTAGGCTCATACCAAACGCTATGTTCATAGTACCAAGGAGACAAATCTAAACACTGTGGCATCACCTTTTTTAAAGAGAAAGATGCTTTGGGATTTCAGGAAGCATATGTGCCCTCTTTGGCCCAGGCAGGGTCCCATTATGACAAAAAGTACCAGTAGTTAATGCACTCTCATGACTTAAGAAACGGGCCTCAGATTTGGTGAGAACTTGGATGTGTAATTAGTTTTTGTTCCCCATGAAAATTGGGAAGAGTACTGCCCTATGTCAGAGGGTTCTCTCAAGGAGTAAACTACCCAGCAGTGACAATTTCAGACCCTGCATTGATGGGGGTGACCCGCAGGCACCCTCATTGTCACCAAGGACATGTGCAGAGCAAAGAAAGGTGTGATCAGAGGAGGGGCAGAAGGTCCTGAGCTCCTGATCAGCCTGGAGGGAGGGCTGGACTACCTAAACTCTGGAAGCCCCTTCCAACCCCTGGTTTTTGCAAAGACATCACAAAGCAGGGAATGGGGAAGTGCGTGTTGCGGAGGTTTCGTTTTATTTTTGGTGGGGTTTTGGCTTTTTTGCTTGCTTCTTTTGCAATACCAAGATATCAGAGGAAAACCACGAATTTTTGTTACTCAGTTTCACACAGCGGTGGGAACCCTCCATCGTTCCAAAACCCATTTTTACTTTTCATCACACAGGAATTGATACATTTGCATAACCCAAAAGGAAGCACAAAGTCAAAAAGCATAACATCAGCTTAAATAATTAATAAATCAGACTTTTAACTTTGCACTTATTAGTCAATGATACACACCTGAGCACACACACACACAGACACACAAACAGGGAGGAAAAAACATCTAAACTTGGAGCAAACAATTTAATGTACTGTTGGAGCAACATATCAGCAGGAATAAGAAAAATTTGGAGGTATGTTTTTTACAGGGACAAGCTGGCTAAACAAACCAAAACTATTATTTACCTACCACTGGAAAATGTTTAAAAATACCCTAGCACCTCACCAAGTAAGTGATATGCAAACATTTATTTAAGTTTAAATAAATGGGGAAAAATTACAGTGACTGAACCTGATTTTTTCCCCTCCTAAAGTAAGTACCTAAGTGTTCTGGGTCAGCTAGTGTAAAGCCACTGAAATTCTAGGACCTAGAAAGGATCCATTTTCAATATTCCTGTTTAAGAATGCAAAGCATCCCACATACTGAATCACACCAGGTCAGCATGAAGGGACTAACCTGAGGGCAACTCCAGCTATGCAGGCATGGATTTACTTTCAGTTCAATAACAATTGTATTTGCATGTCATTAGTTATATTTGCACTAGTACTTTCTGACCAAGAGGGCAGAAATGTAATCCAACAGACAGTATGAGGAAGATCGCATGCAAGTTTTTGTGGTTGCACTGTTTATTTTAAACAGCTGGACATCAGACATGATGGACAGTTTCCTTCTTTATTCATTCAGCACTCACTACTAATTTTTAAAGAGTATTATCAATTGCTTTAAGAACCACTTTTTGTAGCACTCTTCCAATGTGGCTCCCCACTCTTGAGGGTGCACAAACACAGCAAACCATGAAGTTGAGTACCAAGTAAAAGACTTAATTCTCAATGATCAAAGAAAATATTTTCACTAGAAAAATTTGAAAACAACGGTGCTTATGTCTTGATCTATTTATTTTGGTTTATGCACATAAGAGACTCCAAGAAAATCTTGCATTAATTAAACCAACGTCACTGTTCTCCACGCAAAGATGCACAAGTACCAGACAGCAAAACACTTCTGCCTGTAGCAGAGTTTTCACTGCCCTATCCCAGCTCAGATCCACTGGCAATGAACAGACAAGCTGCTCAGCATAGAAAGTTTGCATCATTGTTTGTCTTGGCTGTGGAGACAGGCTTGGGAACTGGGGTAGCCCCACTAGGGACTTGACACTTCCGCATCACCACAGCACAGCACTACTAACCTGTATTATGCAGAGGGAAAGCCACCACCGGGCTCAGAATGTGTTATTTGGTCCTGAACCACGCTTGGACTATACAGACTGGAAAAAGCAGACTAAGCCATGAATGTGTGCCAGTTCACTGCTGCACAAGTGTGCCAACACAGCATGAAGGATAAACTCAAAGCACAGCGTTCTCACTGTCCTGTCAACTTTGCCATACACACATCATAGGAGATGGAATGCCTAGACAAAATGCCTACACTTATTTTGTGTTACTAGGAGGTTAAAAACCAAAACAAAACCACAAATAAAATCCTGGAGAAAAAACAAACTCGATTTGCACAGTCTTTATTTCTTGCCTGTTTGAAGATCTGGTTGGGGGCAGAGAGGAGACATGAACAGGGCAATGTAACAGTTCTTCAGAACAAAGTTTGCAAAAAGCATAATGCACGGTGTTGCCCCTACCTGACCTATCTGGAAAAATCAGGAAGTCATTTTAAATCCTCAAAATCATTTCAGACACCTGTACATTCCTCATAACGATCAAATCAATAAGACCGGTTATAAAGAGCGACTGTTCAAAAAATTCATGCACAACTTTGACCAACTATGCTCTGAAATATTAAGTTTTCTTCTTTTTCATACAACTACTGAACTACTGCTTATCTGGGGGACTGGGGAGGTGGAGGGATTCACCCTGGAGATATTCTCTTTTCAAGGGGCAAGGGAGTTCCAAATATTCATATATTTAAAATCTACAATTTAGTTTCTAAATTTATGTTCACCAAACAAAAGAGAAACGTTAATCGCAACATATGACTCTGATAAACAGACTTAAATGTTTTTTCTTCCAGCCTACTTCTTTATGGAAAAAAGAATATTACATAGTGAAAACAAGAAGGTTATGACACACACCAATGAAACCCAGGAAATTCAAAGCTGAAGGCTGTTGATATATCTGTCTCAAGCTAATTCCACTCCTCTTCCTGTTTTTTATTATATACACCATGGGACTGGCAATGTCAGCCTCAACCAAACTTCCTGGATTGGGTCCCAATCTGTGCAACTTGAAGTCACCTAAGCACAGGTTACCCTTCCTGGCCTCACAGCGCTCTTCTTGATCCTCCTTCTGAGGACAATCATTCCCTCTGACTTCTCCCTGCAACTCCTCCCCCTGATAACCCCATCACCTTCTGTCAAAGCTGACTTGTAAATTCATCATCAGTGCAAAGGTTACTGCTGCTTTCCCAACCCTCTTCCTTTCTCGCATCACGCTGTTCATCACTAGCACTATCCTCTTACTCTGCTTCTCCTGAGCAGCGCCAGACCCCACTACCACAGCCCTACACCCAGCTTGCCTTCACTCTTGCAGCAGAACCCCTGGGGATGAAGCCTCGAGACTTTGCCAGCCTCTTTCCCTGTACCTGTAAGGTTTCCATCCACCAACCGAATCCTCCTGTTTTCAGTTTCACTATTTTCTGCTTCCTACTAAAGCTCCTCTCCTTTTCTACCCCTTTTTTCCAAGCCATCTGCATAAGGATCCTCAGCAGACAGGATTCCATATTCATAGAATCAGAACAGTTTAGGTTGGGAGGGGCCCTAAATGTCATCTAGCTCCAACACCCCTGCCATGGGCAGGGACACATTCCACTGTAAGGTGGACACCATGCATGATCCACAGCACCTTCACTTTATGCAGGTTTGAGCAGCCTTCTCATCACTTCCCTTCTTCCATCACTTTTGTACTTAAGAAGGTGGACTAAGATCATCACACCCTGATAACTCTCCTATCTACTTCTTTCCTCCAATCCCTCGAAAGGCCAGAACATTTACAGCCCATAGGTAAAAAGGGAGGAATTGATGCCACAGCACCAACTGGCTCTAACAGCAAGGAGAACAGCTTAAAGTCTCTCTCCAGGCCGTCTTCTTCCAGACTAGGAGGAATGAAGGTCCTCCCTAGATTTTGGGATGAGCATTTTTCCCTCCTCTAACTTCTTTGTGATCCCCCAGTTGAATAGAGGGTATCATCATAGCCAAACTTTCCTTCCTCAGTAGCATCAGCAGTCACATCAAGACCCACTTGATTACAACTAAAACGTTTCTCCTTACTCGCTGGATTAATGAGTTCACAGAAACTCCTAGCAGGGGAACTCCTGAACAAAGAAGCGTGGGTGTTTAGTTATTCTCTGTTAGTTTGCTTGTGTAAACAACTTGTTTTCTCTCTCCTGGGACAGTGTGTTTTTAAATAACGCTTTTTAAAAGACAATAAGCCTCATTTGTTGAAATGGTGAAACTGGGTCCAAGCACTGCCAAAAGTAGACCATTCCAAACACATTAGTGACTCCACATATTTACTGTTCTGGGGTGTTACGTTATGCACATAGGTCAGGCAGAGTCTGTTGGTGTCACTTTTCTTCTTTCAGATCTGAACCAAATGCAATCAAACCCAGAAAGCAAGGCAGCAAACTACTAGGTTTAATTATTGTTGACACACTGGTACCAAAAGATTCCCATGACTGCCAGCAACAAACATTGGCAATCATTGTGTATGGGGAGCTCGGACAAAGCATAGTGAGATACATGTTTACTTGGTCTTTTTACATATGAAAAATTAAATTGCTTAACAGCTAATAAATTCCATCACTCTCATTCCACAGATAAAAGAGGAAGCTGCCAATAGGTGAAAATATTTCTAGATTACATACCACAGTTTCAAGACCTAACACAGCATTAGTTTATTGCTTCTCCATCTGGTGCCAGTTATTTTCATACAGCTTCTTTGTATAAATTCAACAACATAGAAAAAAACCCCTTCCAAGTCTATCTTAACCACTCTTAAAATAAACACCAACAAGTCCATTACTGTCTTCTGTACCTCAGCTATGACATATTCCCTGCACAAACACAAACCCATGTCTCTGGGGAGTCACAAATCTCTTGAGTAACTTGACCTGCTGTGACTGAGCTAGGAGAACTCAATCCAGCCCTAAAATTACTCTTTTTGTTCCCAGTCAGTCTGCCTTTGTTCCAAAATCATAGCACCAAAAGGCAAATCAAGGAGAAAACAAACGTCTTCCACAGTTTGTGGACCATAACCTCATGTGGTCAGGACAGCTGTCCTGTGTCTCTTCCTACTTGCAAAGTCCTATTCCAGTGCCTACCAGAGAAGGTGAACATAAACAATGCCCAGCAAGGAGCTGGCATCAGCTTCCCCCTAAAAACAGAAAGCAAGTATATTCCACTATTTCTTCCAAGCTCTGCACAGAGGACAACTGGAGCTGCCCAGAAAGACCCTGCTGAAGCTAACACCCCCTGTTCCCCAGGTAATTAGCTGGCATTTGATGCCAAGTATCCTTTGAAAACAAGGAAAGCCCCCCTTCACCTGCCCAGGGGTTGGTTACACTCAGCCAGGCCTCCTAATGCCACTAAGGGTTCAAGAAGGAGCAAAGCTCCTTCACTTACATTTAAATCACTTTCCACTCTGGAACTCCCTTTCTTCTTTGTGCTTTGTCCATCCTGCCAATGACATTTTAGCCTAAGCTTCCTACCACTGCCTCCATGTACAGCAAACACCGACTACCCTGTTGCTACCAGCACTGTAGAATTCTGCAGCAAGAGCTCCTTGTTTGAAACCTGCATGCTCAGTGAACTTTTGGCAAATTCTGCTTGTTAATCTCTTGACCAGAAATGGATTCCAAGCCTAGCAGCATCTTCAAGCTGTCAGGCCTCTTAGCACCTTGCCACACAAAAGCACCTCTCTCCAATCTCCTAAAACACACAGTAAATTCACTCAGAAACATTGCACTAACACATTTCACAACTATACACGAATTATAGTATCATACTTAGGCCTGGAAAAGCAGCAGTTCAATGTGCCATTCCATGACCACTAAGGCTGCAAGGTAAGAAACTTCCCTGAAGAAATTACAATTTTGCCAACCGCCCCAGACATTTAAATGCAGACTTGGAAGATCTGACCTTTAAGTGATGACCACTCTACGTGCAATTTGGAGTTAGCCTACACATTCACAACACAGGCTCAAAGACTCAACAACACAGGTGCTTTGCTGAATGGGATCTGAAAGAGGAAGATCTAAGGCCTTGCTGGGGTGAATGACTACTTGAAAGGCAGGGAAAAGACCATAGCCTAGAAACGGGTTTAAACAGCCAAGCAAATAACCATATTGCCTTCACTTAGAAACTGGCCAGCTTGAGACAAAAGTGTTTCCACTGACAACCAGGTTTCTGTGATAGTCACCAGACAGTGGATGAATAGAAGGATTCCATAAAATGCTGAGAGAGTCACCCTGCACGCATCATACACAATCAACTTTGCCAAAACTTTATATGACCTACTCTTCTTTGGGTATTGTCCATTCAGACTAAAAAGGGGTGTACTATAGATGTCAGAGACCATGTATACAACCTGTCAGCGACAAGGCCTGACATTTTAGTTTCCCGAGTTAAACATGATCTGTTGGCCTGAATTAGTGCTATTTTAACAAAATGCATCAACTGGAAAAAGTATGAACAGAGAAAAACTGACTGGCCATTCATAGCTAAAATTAGATATTTAGAGTATAAACACCTTGCTTGGATGGAAAGCTTACTGGCAATGAGCTGAATCTACATTCTACCTTTCTTAAATTTCTTGTCCTTCTAATGCACCAGATTTCAGCAAAATGTTCCAAATGAAGATTTCCACTAGCAAAATAAAGGCTGTCTTGCCATACTGCTGGGCCCAAAGCACGCTCTGCCTCGACACAGGGCAAATGCCTATAACTAGCATTACAATCCCATCCCTGCCAGCAAAGGAAATTTTCCCACAGACAGAACCGTGCAGGGAATACAACATCCACCTGCACGTGGGAACTGGAAGGCCTGAAAACAAAAATCCAAGGAATCTTCCCATCATGACTGCTGCACTGCCTCCTAGGAGCAGTTTTAACCAAACTGATGAACACATGCCTTTGTGAAGGCAAAGGTGGTATAAAACAGCATCTTGATATTAAGACTACTTTCTTCAATTCACAGCTTCCAAGTTAGGGTCTCAATCCAGCAGTCCTCAGCTAAACATACTACCAGTTAAACTAACCCCAAGGCTGAAGACTTCCTTCATTTTACATTCTGTACTTTAGTGATGCAACCAAAAGACTGCTAGGAACATTATTGAGATTATTAGAACTAATATTCTTCTAGCCATGATTAGAATATTAACTACTGAAAAACAACTATCACCCACTGTATGTTCTTAGGACAAATAAAACAATGAAAAGCCACACACAGGGCATCAGTGGAACTGTCACAGTATTATGCACTCCTTGTCCTGAAATAAATCTTAATTAAAAGGTTGAATTTAGACATAGCTCTCAGGGTGCCATACTAAAAAGAAAAAAAAAAATAGCTGCCTCCTCCAGCTCACTGTGGAGCAGTAAAAGCAATGGTTCTCTGCACCACAGCAAACCCAAGGCCACCAGCAGCCTGGCAGGTAGCTGGCGAGTCTGCCAAGAGGCTGGGCACATGGGAGTACAGCACTCCAGCAAGGATCAAATCACAAAGTATCCAGCTAAAGCACTTCTCTGGCTTCCAGAGCTGCTGTTAACCACATGGAAATACACTACAGCTATCACAGTGTATCACCAGAAGTGATAGCTAACATATGCCCAGTCATTCATGAAATATCAAGGGATGAAACAACATTTTTCATATAGACATCAAAAAACGAGCCTGCATTATAACAAACCAAATATTTACTTTGGCAGATCATAACTTTTAGCAAAGAATTTGCAATAAATTTAAGCATTTAAAGGGACATACTGCAAAACAGATGCCGAGAATATCTTCATAGGGACTCCTGCCAAAGTGGAGGAGCTGTGCATCTATCAGTGCAACAAACATGAATCAAGAATTTTTATAGAACCACTAAATAGAAACTTTGAACTGTCCAAAGGAAAGACAGTTGCTCACTTGATGGTGAACTCACTTTTTCTTCTGCTAAAAATTCCAAGCAATACAGTTTGCAAAGGAGGATGTACTACGTAAATGAAGAATACCAAGACAAATTAGAACTGAACCTTTCTACCTAACTCCTCAAAGATCATTTTCTAAAATTCCAATTACTTAAAAGCAGTTTACAAAGACTTCAGCAGCAATTCTCAGCTTTAACACACATTCAGAGAAACACTTCAGGATGAGTTTTACTGCAGCTACGATTTAAGTCAATCAAGTTCATGCTACCAGCATATTTTCTACTTACACCTCCCAAAACTGAACTCTTGTAAACTTCCAAAACAACCATCATTTTAACAGCTGTCTCTAGATAGATCTAGTAAAACCTAAGTAAAAATTTAGGGGCGTGCTGTGGCACAGGTGCATACACAACTTAACCTAGAGCACCCTAAAGGTTCCCAATCAAGCATCCAGACAGTGGTAGTGTGGTCCTTAGCAAACACACCACAAGAACCCTGCTTCCTTCTTCCAAGCTATTTTGGTGTGTCCAAAGTCTGATTTTTATTCTTGCATTAACTACCAAGAACGCTGTGAGTAAATTATTCTTTTTTTAAATCCTCAGCTGTAGCTAAAATAGCTTATTACAACATTTACTGAGGGCTGACATTTTATAGCTGCCAATATCTAACGGCTTTCCTAAGAAATTACAGTCTCAGCAAGTTATGCAGCATAAAGCACACCAAGGCCACAGCTGGCACAAGGATGCATGTTTATTTTTGTGAAGCTTATGGTTTTGGTTTGTGGCTGCATAAAAAAAAAAATCAGTTAAAAAACTTAACTTCTTTTCAAAAGGCGGTGAGCAGTTTCCCACACCAGCAGATTCAAAACCAGCAGCAGGCATCCCCAGGCCTCAGTACGGGCCTTCTTTAATTCCCAAGTTAAAATTATCACGAGGCTCACTTACAGAACCAGCACAAAGCTGGAGTATCCAGCAGTGCCTTGCCATAGTGGCTCAGGCACACAGGCTGGACATCAACACACCTGCTGGGAATTTTGTCCACTGCTCTATGCAGGAGAAATCCCCCATGCCACAGCATTTGGCTTTTGCACTGAGCAGCTGACCAGGCACCTGCAGGACAGGAAGATAAAAGAGGGTACTTGCAAACAGTATTTGTGTGTGCCCTGGCTCCCCGTGCTGCTCTGACCACTCACTCAGACCTGCCTTCTGCCATTCCCAGGTGCTCCACAGCTCCAAGTCCTCACCTGAACACTGGAGTCATCAATGTTCCCCTCACTTTCCACACATTCACTCTCAAATGCATTTAAATACACGTCTTGGCATATGCTCAAAAATCATCATCCATTAGGAAAAAATATTAAGCAAAGAATTCAGAGGAAGACAAGGCTATAGATCCACAGTCAAGTTAAGAAGGGACTGTCAGCATATGCAATACACATCATGCACAAAAGCAAAACCAGTAAGGCTTTGAATTATTTTCATGTTGCAAGTATGTTTTAACAAAGTCAGCACTGAGGAGCCCTGGAGTTAATTCCTGGAAAGCACACATTTGTATTCAGCAAATATAAAGTAGAAGCCAAAGGCATTATTTTTGATGCAAAAAAAAAAAAAGCGCAAAAGAATAATTTAAAAGTCAGAAAAGTATCTGGTTATTGTGGGTTTTTTCCTTTTCCTGTACAAGCCACTTGTGAGACCTTGTTTAGAGCACTGTTTTTAGTCCTGGGCATCTGGCCAGACAACATTCACATTCTGGAGCTGGTGGAGTGAGGAAAAAGAATAGTTTTGGGGTTTTCTTTGAGAAAAGCCCCTCAGAAAAGAGTTGTTTCTGCCTCTAAGCATGTACACATGAGGTTGGGGAGGTGACTTAACAGCTCTCACCAGAGCCTGTCTGCAGTGCTCTGCTGGTTGTAATGGAGCAACAGCAATTTGTGGCAAAAGATTTGTTGTTTAGTTTTTAAATACCATACAAAACAATCCAGTGCTTTCAGACTTTTCAGAACTCAAGAAGACAACACCTGCTTATGTGCAAAGCAGGGCTTTTACTCTTCAAAGACAAGTTACAGATCAGACATCTTCCAAGAACATTCATTTACAAGGCTGTCTTGAAAACCCTGTTCCCAAGATCAGGAGGAAAAATGCACTTCCCTTTTCTCATCCTATCCTCTTGTTATCCACAGCCTTCACAGACCAGAATCCTCCCTGGTGCAGCATCATTGCCTGTCTTCTCACACAACACCCAACAAAAATGGGCTCACTAATTCCAAATAGTGTAGGACAACTACATACCACAAAATACTGTTATTCCTGCCAGGGGACTGCTAGGACTCCAGTAACTTCCCTTTGCTTTTACCCTACCATGGCAAGATCTTCATACTCCTCTCCCATATTCATGCTGATGGCAGAATCCTTACCAGCTCCAAAAGGAACAGCACACCATTAATGCACAATTTTCAACTGAGCCAGTTGTTTAGATCAGCATTTCCAAAAAAACAGAATGAACCTACTGACAGAATGTGACTGCAGCTCCCCAATTTCTTTTCCTTTATGTGTAGTTTCTCTCTGCTGATCTCAGGGAAGAAATATGGTTTCAGACATCCTACAAAATTTTCATTTTAATTCAAAAAAACAAAAGTGAAAAATGGGTAAAAAGTAAACAATGGGTTCTATGTATACAGGCTCATAAAATCTACAAAAGGCAACCAATTATAAGGATAAAACCGAGCTCCTGGGCCTGATCCAGCATTCACAACAGCATAAATTCAGAAGCAACTCCCCTGAAGTCAATAAAGCATAAAACTTACCGTCAACAGAGGAGAAGTAGGCCCACCCTCCTTCAACTAAAGAACAATCCTCACAAAGAATGAGCCTCACAAAGAATGGACTTCACAAGCATGAGAGAACCTGGGAACGCTACATTATTATGCTTTTTGTTTTGCTTGAAAACTTTAGGCAGCAACCCTCAGCTGAAAGAGCCGGCTACGAACACCTCCATGCTGAGACTCTTGCCCGGCCTCCTCGGGCACAGAGCAGCAACTTTATACACACTTTTCCCAGCAGCACAATGCCTGAATGAGAAAAGGACCTGAGCTTCCACACTGCACAAACCTCTCTGTCTTGTCAATCACATCATCAGCTGAGACAGGGGATGCTTTTTGGGGCAGCATGTCCAGCGTGGAGGCAGCCATGGACTGCTGTGATGCCTGGCAGGTCCTTCAGCATCTTTCATTTCTGCGGTAGCCTCGTGGAACAAGGAGGCAGAGAAAGGACTGTATGTGTTTGTCTTCATCTACCTACAAAAAGGTCCTCAAAGCCAAATTAACCCAGGCTGGGTTATAGCACAGCATGTCGCCCCTGCCAGGTAAGGATCACACAGGGCCCAGACCAAAAGCACGATCAGATCACTAACACACTTCACACTCTACAGCCAAGAATGCAAAGCAGCAGCAGCTGCCCTTCCACAAACAAACCATGTCATGGCTCACAGCAGCTGAGACAAAGAAAATTCCATGCCCCTGGCCAGCTCTTTCTCCTTGTCCTGCTCTAGCTGCAAACGCTCAGGACTCCTGAACATGTATGGTAAGGTGAGCCAGAGCACCTCAGGACTGGGTAACTGCAGGTGGTAGAATATCAGGTACCAGTAATGTCCACAGTAGTCCCACTCTGGATCACAAGCACCATAAATGCTAAGAAGCAGACACGACCTCCTTTCTGGCTGACAACAATATGTTCCATAAGAAGACATGGAATAACTACATTGCATTAAGCGTCTTGATGTAGCACTTAATGTGTCAGGAATAATTTATTTTCATTGTTCTGCACTAAGACATACATTGGAAAATTAGAGCCTCATATCCATCCAGTTCATACTACAACACCTCTGCGTTTTGCTACACGATTGAATTTAACACAGGGTACCAAATATTCAGTTACACTTCCAACCCCTCTCCTGACAGGCATTACCAATTGAATGATAAGTGACCCAAACAAAACAAATGGTAACTGGCACACTTGACTCTACTTAGCAGTCTCTCCACAGCAACTCTTCACTGAGGAATTTTAGAGTGTTTTTTTCGAGACACATCTTGATAAATCTCCAGTTGCAGATTAGAGACACATAAAACCTCTTACTCTTGAGACCTGTATGGTATGACAAGTATTTATTACAGCCACAGGCAAGTCCTGCACAACCACAGAGCCTGCAATACATTTGACCACAGAACCAGTTTTCTGTATGTTGCTCCACAGATGTTTGAAGTCACTACGTCTGGAAAGTAAGACCACGATTTTGCTGTTGATCCCCTTTCTCCTCCTAATACAGAGCCTCTTAGCGATCCTACAGGGCCAGAAAACTGGCTGTGGCTTAGTGAGATGCTAAGAAAAGAACTGAGTCCATATCTATTTGAGACAGTACTCAATCAATCTCCTGCTGCTGATGGGAGATGAATTACCTCACTTATCACTACGATGTGACAGCCACGTTATTCTCGTACACAACAGCAGCTCTTTAATTGCTATAGTAACTGCACTGTTCTTTTCTTTTTTAAAGCAGTAGGTCTCTCCTGAAAAAATTCAGTCATCCTACTGTTCATTCAGTCTCTCAGTAACTACTGCTTGAACTAGCTTTAAAAACAACTCAAAAATGCCCCTGCTAGTTCAGGAGAAGATCTAGTCTTCTACATCAAGAGCAACATGAGCCACCCCTCCTGGTCCTGTCAGCCACACACCAGAACCCCTGTCCAGCTGCCCACTCACCAAATGCCTCAGCAAGGGTGGGAGGAGGGGACACTGGAGCAGTTTCACCCAGACACTTACGACCACTTTCCTAGAGGTGGAGTGAGAGACACTGAGCTGGCTGGGAGCACAACAGGGCGACAGAGTGATCTACCACAGTCACCTGCAAGAGCCCCCCAACACACCTTATCCAGCTGTGCTAGCAGCACTGGCAGCCAACAGACCCCTGGCCAGCACAGCCTCATCCCACTTCCTCCTGCTGATCTAATTAAATATTCATGTCCGAAATAAGCAATTGGTATTTTTGGAGCTAAACAGCATTAAAACTAATGAGCCTTAATATAGATCTGGCCTGAGGAAAGTCAAGAGCTTGGTTCCATGGCTATACTGGCATACTTTTACCACAACGAAACACTTGTCAACTCAGCTGGGCTGGCAAAGGCACATAAAGACGTTCCTTACTTAACAGGGCTTCAGAATTACACTTTGGGAAATCAGCAAATAAAACAAATGAGAGGTGAGTACCCTGGAAAGATGAGAAGACGAGCTCGCAAAGGAAAATATACCGTCTGCTTTTCTACATCTACCAAATCACACCTGCGTGATCTAAAAGAAACTTTTGCCATAATACTCACAAGGAAATATTTCAGAAGTGGACGCAGCAAGACACACACTGCATCCCCGCCTTTTAGACCCCAGGAGCCCCTGTTCCAGCCAGCAAACGGAGCGGATGCCCAGACTGAGGGCTCCTGGCGGAGCAGGGGCTGGACTCCTGCCCACGCCGAGCGCTGCCGCGGCAGTGCCAGGGCCGCGCTGCAGGCTCGCACCGCACCGCGCTCCCCTCGCGACTCCGTGACAGCGGAGGGGACACGGAGGTGACGGGACGCACACCAGCAGGGTCCCCAGCCCGGGGCCCGCGGGAACCGGCCCGACCCGGCCGTCCTTGGCTGGGAAAGGGGCCGAGGGTGAGAGCACCGGCTGCGGCCGGAACGGGGACGACCCTGCCCCGCGGCACCGGCGGCCGCCGGGGCTCGGCTGGGCCCGGCCCGTCCGCTCCCGCGGAGTTTTCGCCAAGGCGGTTTCGATCGGAACCCGAAAGCCCCACGGACGGCCGCGACCCCCGCGCCGCCCGGCGCCCCTCCCTCACCTCACCTCGCCTCGCGTCCCGCACGTCGGCGGCAGAGCCCGGCAGCGCAGTNTCACCGTCACCTACCGCCTCGTGGGGCGGAGCGGCCTCACAGGCCTCTCCGAGTCACCGGGACCGTGCCATGGGCGCAGTTCTCCGACTTGGGCCACCGAACTGGTTAAGGTCATTCGCAGCATCGGTGCCGTCAGCATCTTCCACAGCTCATTCCAGGACGTGTCTCAGTGCAAGTTGTTTAAATAACAAAACAATGAGAGCAACATTTCCCTTCCTTTCTGGCAGCTCCCAGCAGTGCCCATTAAGAATGCCAGTGAGGAGGCAGCTGCCGTGTCAAGCCTGGTTGCGAACACGTTCAAAGGCACACCATAGTGGCAGAATCTGCTTAAAGGGGGTATAAGCAAATCCAAAATCGAGGCCATTAAAGTGAAAGGTGGGTGCTTACCTAGCTTTGAGGAAGCAGGGTGAAGGAATGCTGTCTCATGTCCAAGATGATATTTATATTAATCCACGGCTTCCATGAAACTTCCCATTTATCATCAGGCCTAAGAGCCCTGGTTGGCCCTGCCAAGCAGCTCCATTTGCTGCAGCGTCCGTGCAATCTACAGCTGCCTTTTGACAGAGATGTGAAACTTCTCTGGCGTGAGCTGGAGCAATCCTGCTTACCGATTGTGATGGCAGTGGCGAGTTCTACAAGCTGTCTCCAGGGCCTCTGACAATGGCTCCACCTGCATGAATACCACACAGAACTGGGACATTAAAATGAATTTATCACAAGCTATATCATGACTGACTTTTCAGTGCACTGGGAGCTGCTGGTGTTTGTTTGGGAGCCTAGAAGCTGGAACTGAAGGCCAGTTTTGCAGTGCCTGGTTTGGCAGGGCCATCAGAGCCCTTGGCTACCCTTACAGAGAGGGTGGAAGACACCATTGCTCCCCCCCCAACCATTTGAGAGCAATGAGGTGAACTGCCATCCACAGAGGAAAACGAGCAGAAAAGGCAATAGACAAGAGGCAGGTAAGGACATAGGCAGGTCTGCCAAACTGGAGCAGAACTGAGCTCTAAGGACTGGAAAAAATGTACTGGAAAAGCCTTTGCTATCCTTTGAAGAATGTGAGATATGGTGTCAAGTTTCATGGCTTGTGTTTCTTATTTATCCCTGACTGTGACCCCTCCCCTGAATCCAGTTGTGACCTGGGCTTGGCATGGTTTTCTACACATGCGGTAAGCCGGCAGAACAGCAGTTTTTTCCAAGCCCTGAATGGTTGGGCTGTATTTCTCATCATACAGGTGTGGGTCAGAGACCAGTGTGTAGGCAGAAGGCTTTAAGGTGAGATGCCCCTGAGCACCTGACTAGTCTGGCCAAGACTAGCACACAGCCTTCTCCAAGCTGCTACTCCGCTGTGTTACGTACCATCGAAAGGCGAGGGAAGCTTTCCCATGGAATTTGGGTTTGACTGGGCCAGGGCAGTATGTACTTTAGCTATAAAAATCACATCCTGAGTACAAAGGAAGAGTGTGTTACTGGGATGGATCTCCAGTGTCCTGAGTAGATACTGTGGGGATAGAACACAGACTTGTTTATTGCCACACCGTGGCAGCTGCAGCAAGGAGCAGAAACTTAATTCCTTCACCTAGCTTCTCTCATGATAGCCAAAATTCCTATGTCAAGAGACTTTCCTGTTGCACTGGCTCCTGCCCTAGACGCCTGTCACACTGCTGAGCTCTGCAGGAGTGAGAAGAGAAACTGCAGCACTTTTTTACATGAAAGACACAGGAGTCACTTGGATCTCTCTCCTGTGAGCTGAACACATTGCTGCTGCATCACAGGAACAACTGTGCCATCTCCCAGCCATGGAGGTGAATCCACCCCAGCCACCAGAACCAGGTCATGTCCACCGATGACTTCAGGGTGACCTTTTCTCACCTCAAAACATGATGTGTATTTCATTTTATAGCATGTGACAGCAATTACTTCAGTACATTCCAAATCTTACCCTTAGCAGCATTATGTGTATTGCACTTTCGGGTTCAAGCTGGATTTCTTCTGATTTGCACTCAGCTGTTCTGTATAGCAAGGGAGGAGGGAGATAGGAATCAAACTGCATGAAGGAGGTACAGCAAAAACTGCTTATGAGCAAAACAGACTGATATGTTTTGTTTAGTTTTTCTAATTACTTTTTCATACAGTGATCAGAAGGAATATAATTACACACATGCAAAGAAAATAAACCACCAAAAAAACCCACTAACCAACAAGTGAACAAAACCCCACAGAACTGAGCCAACTAGTTTTTCTGCAAGACTAGTTTTTTGTAGCAAGGCTAGTATTGGGATCCTGAGTTGTGCTGTGCTCTGTTCTGTTGTCCCACAATGTACCATGATGCAGAATCTCTCCTTGTGCCACCTCTTGCCTTTCCCTCAGCTTTGTCCCCTGAAGGTAGATCTGGCCAACAGCTTTTCAACACACCCTCAGATCAATATGGATCTCCATGGTGGGGTTCTGATGAGAGAACTGACAGCAGCTATACTTCCTGACTGGCCAGGAAATGAGTAAGTGGAAAAGCTGCGTAACTGCATTTCCAGCTCAGCAGCACTTACTTTTTACCTTCCCTCTCTTATAATTTCAAGATTTTTTTTTTTTTTGACAACAGTATTCAAACAAAATGTGTACCCTTACAGGAATGTGTGGACACTTGGACATCTCAGCTCCCAAAGAAGATGTGCACCAGAAGCCCAAGTTTCTCAGAAAGCCCCTGCAGAGTCAGAGCAACACAAATACCCCCCATGTCCTGCCCTTTCTGAGCACTGTAAGGAAGATGTGAGGGCCATGACATCTAATCCACCTCCTCACCAGCAGCCTCACTAGATCAGGGAGCAAGAAGGAAGGCGCAATAATGAGCCTCCAGCTGCCGATGAAAGCTCATTCCAGCTGTGTATCTGCCAAAAGCTATTCCTTTCTCTACAGACCAAGCCAAAGTAACATGGCAGTAGTGATGAGATCTCCCTCAAGGGAGATGATGACTGCCAGACACTAGCTGTGAGTAATACTCAGGAACTTGGGAATGATCAGAGCCATATTCTGATCCCACCACTGAACATGTAGCTTTTTTTTTGGTGGCACTGTGTGGGTAGGAGAGAAGCGGTGGTAGGACCTGTGTTTGGGTGAGGACTTCCTCAGTCCACCTGAGTTCAGCATCACTGGTGCTGTCTCTCACCCACCACTGAAGCACAGCAACTTGAGTGGATCAAAGTTTGGACTTGGAAGTGCTAGCTACCAAGTAAACCAGCCTCTGCCTTCATTATGGTGGATAGAGTCCTGGCAAAAACCAGCATGCTCTCACCTTCAAAAAAACCAGGCTGCTATTTCCAGTCCTTCTCTCACAACTGTCTTAACTTGCAGGAAAGTAATGATTTTGATTCATCCTTTTATCTTTACACTGAGGAGAGAAAAGGCAGTGTTTGTAGCCTGGCTTTAAAATTGTTTTCTAAATAAAGTCATCTGTGCTCCAGATGTCCAGTTACAATGAGAAGTGACATACACAACACCAATTTATGGGACAACAGATCATTAGGGAGAATTGTGATGAACCAATTATTGGTCACTTAAGCATCATGTTTTAGCAGTGCACTGTTTAACTACAGCCTACAAAAATTTAATTACTCATGTACTTTCTGCTTCTTAATTAATACTGTTAACACCTAA
Source organism: Pardalotus punctatus (assembly GCA_013400915.1). NCBI lineage: Eukaryota > Metazoa > Chordata > Aves > Passeriformes > Pardalotidae > Pardalotus > Pardalotus punctatus. The sequence continues at coordinate 73,157 of VZTX01017181.1, forward strand.
CCCTTTCCCAAACTTGGGAGTGCCCATAGGCAATGCTGTTCTAAGGAGGCAGCGGCATTTGCTTTATTACCTCTTGGCAGCCAAGCCAGACCACTATGAACCTGGAGGAGAATCAGGCTCCCTCTATGCTCAGATACCAACAAGAATGCCATTATTCCAGTGGAGGGGAAGGAATTCCTGCAGCTACATTAAAAGCTCTTGTGTTTATTAGTGAAACTACTAGCACTTCCCAGTATGCTTTCAAGTTGTAGTCAAGGATTTTGCCTTCAGTTTGGAGCTGCTTGTAAAAACAACTGTCATACAAGACCAGTAACTTGAGCATGATCAGCTGCAAACGTAACTCTCACAGAGGCAGGCAGAAGCTGGCTGGTCTAGAACCTGGTGAGCAGCCTTGGGAGTTTGAAGAATGTCCTAAGATTGGTTTGAGGGCTAAAGCACTTGCTGTTCTCTACTGGGGAGCAAATCTGTGTATATAGAACAAAACCCACTGCAGAGACAAACAATATTTGTCTACAATGCCACTAAATATTGCTACTGTTTCTCAGAAAGGCCAAGCATTATGAATTCAAATGGCAGGAAGCAAGAGGACAAGATGGTATGTAAAAGGTAATACCCATGAGTCCAGGTTCTTAAGTCATTGCTGCCACAGACCTGCACCAAACCCAGCAGACTGTTACCTTATCTTTGGCACTTCATCTTCAGTCTGGAGAGAACTGCATCAGCCAGGAGGGAGGACAGCTGTGACCGGGCCAGGTTCTTGGGGTGTGTTCAGCTAATGCAGACCAGTACTCTACAGGCAGCTTGGTTTGAACAGGAGAGCCTCAGTAACACAGTAAGTAGCATTTGAGTGAGGATGACAAGATCTGGCCTGTTAGGTTTAATACTTTAATCTACTGCCCAAGTGTACTGCAGCTCTAATCACAGCCATGGTGGATTCCTCGAGTAGCTGAAGATTAGAGAGACCATCAATAATCCCTGCTATGCTGCACAGATGAAAGCTACCAAGAGGATTTAAGGAGGAAATAAGATATATCCAGAAATTCATTATGTTCCAGTTAAGACAAAACAATCCATTAATACCTGACTCTGAGCATAGTCTAGAAAACTGGAAGCAGATATTGAAAATGAGCAAATTTCAACAGGCCTAATGCAGATGTGATGAACCAGTTATTAATATTCAATCCAGGAAGCTCTGTCACTAAGGATGGATAGCATTCCTGTTGGTAACTGTAAGGCTCTATGCCCTAGATGGCATTGCTCTGCAACATTAGAAAATACACTTCTAAAATCCAAGCTCTCCCTGCAGTCAGCACAAAAGAATTTTAGGCAGGACAAGTGTTGATTTAAGTCCACACACAAAGCAGAGTTCTCTTTTTAAAATGTTACTTGTTTGAGACATTTGCACTGCAGCTGATACATTAATTATGCCACTTTTTCTTTTCCTCAGTTATTCTTTAAAGGCTCACTTGTAAAATCTTCTTGTGTGCACAGTCTGAAGTGGTTTCACTGCACCTGCTCTCCCCAGGCTGTGGTATTCAATTGTTTTTGTTTATTCTGTGCTACTCTTCTCTAGCGATTTGCTTGGCACTGTAAAGACAGCACTGTTTGTTCCCCACAGTCAGAGGCTGAAGCTAAGCCTCCTCCTCCTCTCTGAATGCTGCAGCCTGCTCAAGGCAGCTGGACGGGAAGTGGGCACATGCTCAACTGTGCCCAGAGCGCTGATCACCATTGCAGCAAGGAGGAAAACCACGCAATCCCAACATACCTGCAACTCATCCCAAGTCCTGTGTCTGCACATTGTTCTCCCAAGGCACAGCTTTGCTTCAGCTTTCCAGGAAGCACGGTGTGCTGGGAGTACCTGTGTGCATCCATCTCCCAGCGTCAGGGACTGGGAGCTGCACTTCCAGGAGCTGTGCAACCCAGCAGCAACCTGGAGGCTGCCCGGTTTTAGGCAGCAAAGCAATTTTATTTTGGCACTAAAAAGCTCTAACCCTTGTTTTCCAGGGTGTGGTTAACATGTCTAGGATGTCCATGTCCTAGCATGCCCCTGCAAGGATGGGGAGAAGCCTCAGGTGGGAAGTCTCATCTGGATTTGGGAGGTGTGACTGAGATCTCTATGGAAATGCCTCAGCCTTCTGGCAGTGCAAAACCCCATTGCCTTGGCATGCCAAGCAGCCCCACATCCTGCCCAGCATGCACACACTCCTTCTGCTGGAATAAACGGGCCAAAATCAAGTGGGCATAGCCTGGAGGGAGATTTTTATCTGCAATTTACAGAGAACAGATCTCTTATCTCTGCAAGTACTATTTGAACGTAAGCAACTTTTAGGGTGGAAAAGACATAAGTCAGGCCTCTGTAAAGCAAGTTGGAAGTGACCTCCAAACAGAAAAAACCCAGCATTTGTGATCTAGTTTTGCATATTTAAGGTAGTCATCTGGGAGAAGAGGGTTAGTTTTCTTTTTTAGTTTTCTTTTAACTGGTTTGTACATTTGCTCTGATGCTTCTTTCTTTCTTTTTTTTTTTCAGTTCTTTACTAAGAATTCACATCTTTGCTTAGGCAGGGTTTGTGATTGCTGAAGAATAACTGCAAAGGCAACACAGGAACAGCTTCTAAAAAAGCAAAGGTGAATACATATTGATCCATATCTACTCCAGTGAAAGCAATGATGGCTTACCTTCACACTCTGATTTTCCTAATTTTAATCAAAATGGTTAGAAATTCAATTACTTGCCCAATCTCTGAAAACCAATTTCTAACTTTCCAGGCTGTAAGCTACATAAAAATTTTCTAAAATGAAGCAACCATAAGGCAGAATCAAAAAAGATTCATATCTGGCATATCACCATGGCAGGGGGTAGGAAGTGAGAGTATCTTCAGAGTCCAACAGCCAACTGGAGCTGCACCAAATTGTGACGAGCAGCAAGATTATCTTTGAACCAGAAAACCAGTCATGGGGAAGTATCTACAGAGATGGAGCATCTGTATGGATTCCAACATATGCTTTGGGTTGCAAGCACACAGAGATGGAAAGCAAACAATCACACCAATGGAAAATATTTTCAAGACAACTGCTGGGCTGGCACTGATCAAAGACATTTTCTGCACTAACATCAAAAGCCGTACCTCATCCCTGCGCTCATGGACAGAGGCATAGGATCAGCATGTGTGCTTTTTCTGCACTGCAGGACCCTTCTGTACCTGGAATGAGCTGTGGACGTGTAAATAACCTGCCTAAGACACAGCACTGCTTCACGCAGATGTAGCGAGTACTTCAGAAGAAACAGATCCTTTTGTCAGCGGCTGTTACAAAGACACAAGCAAAAGTGGTTAAGGTGAGGTAGCCAGACCTAACTACATGCCTTTTCATTCTAGGATTTCCAGCCCTTCCTTCGGGGAAAGAACAGTGAGAGGGGGGGTCAGCTCAAGTCTCTCATGACATGAGGTAGGAGGAAGAAGCATCCTGTCACCAGGACAGGCTGAGTTACGGGAGAAACGACAGCTCCCTAGCTGGTGCAGAGTAGAAAAGTGGCACAAGTATTTCCCGCTCTCAAAGCATGGGCTTCTGACCAGCCCTGCCCACAAGTGCTCTGCAGCACTCTAAGGGAAGCTGCCGGTAACAGAACAGCCCGCCCCCTCATTATTAGTCCGAGTATTACTGAAAACATTACTCCAGGAACCGCTTCAGAGAGAGGACTGGCTCTCATCACCATGGCTATCAATGGCTGAGCAGTCACAGGCACATATTCCTCCAGCTGGGAGAGTGACAATCAACTCCCACTTCTCTATGCTAGAAGAGATTAACATCAGTGCAGTAATTTCAGATCTGTATTGTTGTAAAAGAGCAGAATTTGACTCTTTATATAATAAGAAATTAAATTCCCAGAGTGTTTGTTTCTGCACAGATTCCTACATGAACTGGATGACTTCTAAAAGAACTACTGTGGAGCACACACCTTTACAGCAAACACACATTCAATGGCACAAGTAATACAAAGTATAAAAACTCTCTTCTTCCTGCATTCACTAATCCAATGCTCAGATCAAACAAGGGGTATAAAGTACTCTCAAAATTAAGCCAAATATGAATAAATCATTGGGATTGGAACCCACAGGGGTGCTCTACTACTATGTCCAAGCACACCCTGAAGTGTTAAGTTAGTACAAAGAGAGGATCTTTTTATTGATAAACATTATATTGTCTTAGTGTAGATGTCTGACACATTATTAAATCAATTGACAAAACATTTAAAGTAATTCATTCTAATAAAACTTTTTGATATTCCATAGACAATAGAGCTATGAATTTTGCTTATAGTATAACACATTAAAACCACAGAAATACAAGTTTCTAATTTCATAGGTTTCCAGCAAACAGAGAAAAATGCATGCTTTCATTTCTGTTAGATTTGTAACTTACACAGGCAAGTAGAACAGCTATGCATAGAAGACTACTCTACAGTAAGTTGTAAAACATACAAAAAGGCTGACCTTATAACACTTGTACAAGTATGACAAAACCATTGTAACTCATTTCAAAAGGTGACAAATGTTTTGTCTGTGGCTCCACTGTTTTAACACTTTTAAGCTGACTTAATAAAAAGCTATTTTGAGTAGAATCATATTACTAGAAACCACTGCTTATTTTGCTTTCTGGCTGGTTGTAAATGAACATACATATATTGCCATGCTTCCTGCAGCTTGGACACTCTCACTGTACCACAAAGCAGAGAACTCACCACACCTACAATTCAGACTGGCACAGTCTCAGCAGTCTGTTTTAGAACAAGCCACAGAAAGGATCACATTCAGCAACCTAAGATTTCAGCAATAGTACAAACCCAAATCTTCCATTATAGGTAGGTGAAATTATCAGATCTTGACTGCTGGGCTCTGAAATGATTTAAACACCCTCCCAGACAGAGTGCTGGTCCTGAGGCTGTCCCCGTGTGCCTTGGTGATGTGAGGCTGACTGTGGGTGCTGAGTTTGGCTGCCTTTGGCTTGGCACTGTGTACACGTAACAGTTTGGGCTTGGCTTGGAAAAAACACTGGAAGGGGCTAAAACTTGTGCAGCACACTTGAGGATTAACAGGTCCCTGCTCACCTTTTTGCTCTATGGAATCCTGATTTCCCTGTGTCTCAATTCCCATTGCCAGGCCTGTGCTGCAGTGCTCGGCAAAAGTGACCCTTTTGCTGCTTGTCACACACCTGTGTCTGGGACCAGGAAAAGCACCAGTCCTGCCCTCCCACACCTCCCACTGGCAGAAGCTCTGATGGATGCACCAGCAAGAGGAACACCCAAACCATCGCCAGACCTTGCCAGGAGGTTTCATATTGCACAGGACTTTGACAGACAGCAAAAAATCAAACAAGACCCAAATCCCCCAAACCCATACAAACATCTTCCTAGTAGGGTTTCAGTCTTGAAAACAAATATTTGATGCAGGGATGAAGGTAACATTCCATCAGTAATCTCTCACACCTACTGCCTGCATAGTAGGGATTCTCAGCTTTACAAGGGGAGACAGTGAAGTCAATCACACTGCTCCTCAAGGGAACACTAACTAAAATTTATCCCCAAATCTTCAATGCACTGCAAAGGTCACTGCACACCAGTGTACTCTCAGATAAACAGACTGCTACTGGCACACCTGTGCAGCAAGGGTAAGAGTCTGAGGCACTGGGTTTGGCATCTCTCTCTTCTCCCTGAGAAAGGGACAAAGCACTTCTCACCTTTCCTGATGAAAGACCAAGGGTTGCAAAGATCAAGTAGTATCCAGGCAAGTCTTCATGTAAATGCAACCCCTGTGAAACTTGCTATCTTACACAACAGACAGCTTTTTGCAATGCCATACTATCTACTTGCATTTACTCTCCACTGGTGCTGTATGATTACAGAGTACTACTTTGTGCCCTTTGCTTCTGGTACCTATTTAAAATATATATATATCCTTCAGAACAAATCTATTACACAAACATCTTGCTTTGCCTTCTTTCAAAAACCTGTTGTGGTTCAATCTCTGTGCTTGCTCGCTTCACCTAAGCAATTTCACAAGGCAGTTCTGCAATACAGAAATGCACGTTACGCTCAGAGGTCCTGACTCAGCAGTGAGAAACGTGAGAGAAAAATGTTGTTTCTGAGAACCAAGGATGAATAACTCAGCTGAGCTCTATGCTTGACAGAATATGGGAGCTCACTTCATACAAAACTTGAACATTATACAAACCTTCATGAAAGACTGAGACTGTACTTTGTGCACTCAACCTTTATCTTCCATTTTTTTCTTTCCTGACCTAAAATTCCACGATGTCTTTAAAAGCTGGCAAAATAAAGACTTCTAGTTCCCACAATACATTGTCTGTAAAAGGACTCCATTGTTGCCCTTGTATTTTCCCCCAGTAAGCCCTTACTGTATCCACACTGATAGTGGTGATGTGATATATTCTTCTATACTGGAGATACGCTGACCTCCCTGAAACCAAACCAGTGTGGTAGAAAGAGGGGAGTATTCTGTTTGTGAGTGGTGGGACCATTTTTGCTGCAGGGTTTCAAGGTGGAAGGTCCTTGCCTCCTGTAAATGGGAACAACCCCATCATAAAGCTGGGGCAATAAATTTCAGCTTCCCCCAAGCGTTTGCTGGCACATGACATCTAGTTTAAGGGGATCTTCACATTTAAGCAGAGCCAATCACTTACTGCTAAAAATAACTGGGGAAAGCAAGCCAAAGGAAGATTACTTTTGTAATGAAAAGGGGGAAGTAAAGAACCCCTAAAAATAATAATACAAAAATCTACTTGTGGGTAGCTTATGAAATGTGAATTTTGATTATTACAAATGGTACTTCATGACAGCAATATTACAAATATTAAGAGTGCAAGGAGTATTTACTATTTATATATTCCTACTCACAGATCAGCTGCAGAAGCATCTTTGGATCTCTCAGCATTTCTCAGCTTCTCTACTACTAGATGTTACAAGAAGCATTTGAGATGGTCTCACCCCTTTTTGTGGCTCCTCAAAAGGATGGAATGATGCTTTAAATAGCTCAGTCTGCTTGGCCCCTGATCCAGGGAAACCTGGCATTAGCTTTAGGAGGAAACTGAAATTAGGTTCCTAAATCTTCTGTCAGCATGGGGAAATGTTTTCTTGAACCAGGGGCTCAGCACTCTGTGTTTGATAAATAAATAAATAAAATTCATAAATACTGCAGTGCAGAACTTTCTGACCTCCTCAATGTCTTGTTCATGCTCTTTTATTTTTCCCCCCCAAAGCTGCCTTTATATTCAGGATTAGAACTGGAATTTCAAATAACTAACAGTAATTAGAAATATTACTTAATGTACACAGATAAGCTGTTTAAGCTTTTGACCTGATATATTACAGATAGGCAACTGCCATGCACTGCTCACAATACCTTGCTAAAACAAATAAAAACTTGAGTTTCTAAATAGGTAAGTGCAAGACTTATCTTAAATACTCATACACTTATAGTATCTTAGGAGTTGCCATGATAAGAATTTATTCCTATGCACAAACAGCTGGTTACCACAGGGCTTCAATTTAACAAAAGTTAACACATATACTTTACTAGCTAAAGTGTGTATATACGTATAAATATTGTATTTTGCTTGAATACAAATCTATGTTCATACATTAAAAAAACAACCCTAAAAACCTGCCAATGAATTTTATGAACTTATGACTGAGTTCCTCAGTAAAACTCCCATAGTATAATCTGGCTTCACAAAGTGTAAAAGGCCCAGGTCAGATCTAGAATCCCTTAATTAAATCAATTCTATTGATTGTATAATGCAGGTGGTTGGAGGCTGGTGTGTGAAGCAAGGATCTCCTTGCATTTTCTCCCATCAACTTACTGGATCAAAACCTGCACACTTTCTGCTAGCCCAGTGCACTAATTGTGTGTTACAGAAAGCAGGACATGGGTCAGCCTTCAAAGCCAGAGTGATGCAGCTTATGAGAAAGTGGAAGCAAAATTCTGAATCCTGGCAACACAAGGAGAAAGATAAAATAAGGGAGCAAGCAGGCGGCTGCTGGACGTACAAGGATTTCTGCTCTTGGAAAAGATTTCATAGAACGTCCCAACATTTATACAGGCTCTATCCAAAGTCCTCCTGTTACACAGCATCTGCAGCCCAACATCTGCCTCTACACACATAAAGTGAACGGAGCCCTTGTTCCCTCTCCTGCTCCAGCATTTATCAGCCAAAAGCAACAGTGACCACAGCTAAGGTAGCACTTGGTCCTCAGGGAAACACATGCTCCTGCTATGAAAAAGGAGCAAGGGTAATTCCAGGCTGGCAGCACTAACCAGTAGCCAAGGGGCCCATGCACCACCAGCCCTCTCCTCTCCTTATAGGACAAAATGTTCAGCAGCAGGCATCGCTCCTCTGGGAGCCCAAGGTCTTGCTTTGCCTGTCAGGCATGCCAGTGGAAAATCTGAGACAAATGCTCAAAAGTGGAGCAGATCTGTAATCAACTACAAACATCCTAACAGGTTCAGGCATACAGTGGAGTGTTTTTCCTCAGCTGGCAATATAAATGTTATGGTGAATTGCTGCTGTAAAATTGTCACGTTGACTTTTAGCACCATTCAAATCCTACCTGGCAGACGTAGATTACATTGACAAGATTTCTGTCAGGTTGTTGTGGTGTGGAGGACTTAAAATTTGTTTTGCCAGTCTATTAGAAAAACAGAAACCTATCGAAAATATACCATAGTAAAGTAATTTTAGCTACATAAACACATTTAAAAATCTGTTGCTTTAAACAAACTGTGCTTTTTTTTTAAGCCTTCCTGAAATCAGATGCTTCTACCCAAACTTGGATAACTTGGCCTAGATGTCAGACTGTTTCAGGCCAGCAAATAATGGATTTCATAGCCAATTTATATCCCCAGGGCACAATGAAACAGACTGCCATTTCTTACCCTATTGCTTTCCCAGGAATAAAGTGAACTTTTCCAAAAGGCAGGGATTTGTCCACACTAGAGCTTGATTCTGCAGATTCAGCCAAACAAGTCCAAGCAGTTTGGGCAGAAGCAGATGCATTTTGGAACTGTGCTTCAGGTTTGAGGCCACTAAGTGCTAACAGAATATTCATGTAAATTCCCTTAAAGGTGCTTGGTCTTATTAATAGTCATTTATCTCTTCAGCTAAGAAAATAAAAAGGTCACTCATCCAAAAAAAATGCAGTGTCCCCCCACCTTCCAGGGCTCACTGCTACAAACACATCACTGACCCTACAACAGTCACTGGGGTTCTGCCCCTGATTTCACAAAGGTCAGATTTCACTCAAGTCCCTGAATACTGAAAACTCTCTTCCTGAAACTAAGCCTTGCATTCGGCTTGGTACATCCATTCAGCACACTCAGACTATGCAGCTCCTTAAATCTGAAGTGAAGTGGCTGAGATCTTTCAAATATTCAAACTTGCACGGCTTTCCTTAAAACTATGGCTTTAAACTGATTCAGTTAAAGTTGTACCAACCTAAAAGGGACATTCTTACCTGGATTTAAGTCTCTTTTAGACTAAGTTGAAGTGGCTGCTGATCAAGCAAAACTTTGTAAGTACAAGGCAGAATTAAATCCAGGTAAGTATGGTCCACTGAGATTGATTTTTAAAGTATATTTTTAAACACATTTAAAGCTCCAGTGGTGTAAATTTGAAATAGTAAACCTCACAATATCGCATCTCTGTTAGCTTTAATTGAAAGGATTAGGATTTCCAAAAAATCTTAATATAAGAAATATTTGTCAATCAGCAGAAAGCTATGGTTTTCTAAAAAGTTATTCAACAATATTCAATTTACATTTTATCTCATAAATATCAATAGGGTTGTTTGGAAAAGACATATAAAAATCTCTGTTGTGACAGCAGGGTATTAAATGTTACCTTCAGGTTTCTCCATCTGCCTTGTACATTGTCTTTTCTAAACCTGGACTGCCGTTCCACCTGATTTCTTTAGTCAAGGAAAAAAGCCAGTCCTGAACCTTGTTCTCCATGAGCACCACCATCACAAATCCAAAACTAATCAATTGATTTCAGTGGCACAGCTGAGGACAGAGCTGAAAACTAAGTATGCAAGTGGCATCACAGCCAAACCTACAAATTATGCAAGTGAAAATCTCCCATGCACACATTTCAGAATGGTGTTCCTACCACAGAAAAAGTCTATCAAAATGTGCAGCACATAAAGAACAAAAATTTTTAAAAAGGAAAAAAAAACAAAAAGGCAAGTAAAAAATTCACCTTTGGTAGGGACAAAAGCAGTTTTCCTAGCATGTCTTAAGACCATCTCATATTATACCCTATCTTATCATTCTGCCTTTGAATCGCTGTCAAAGGAAGGCCATCCATGTCAAGCAGATCTGAAGCCAGCCAAGGATCACATACTTAAATCAAAGTCAGAACTGCAGTGAAGCCTCTCCATGGAGGAAAAGGCTCTTTAATCTCCCTTTGAAATACTCATTAAAGATCGCCTGAAATTGCTAGGAATGGAAACAAAAACAGTTGACTGGTCCAAAAACCAGAGCAGCCTCAGACATGAAGGTGACCCTTGCTTTCAGAGGACTAAAACTGCTAATGAATCACAGTCACACTAAAAAAACCCAACACAACCCAGCTTCACCAGTGGTTCCCTGCAGCCCCCCCAGCCTTGGGCCTCAGCACCCCTCAGCTCCCTCCTTCCCCCCTGCCACCCAGCCCAGCCCCCAGCAGCTCAGCCAGCCCAGCTGGCTCCCAAGGACCGGCATCCCAGAGATGGCCTGTGGCTTGGGCAGCCACGGGCACAGCAGAGCCTCCCACAGGGACACCGAAACCAGGCACTGGCTGACCTCCAGAATCTAACCCTGGGAGGAGAGGATCCCTGGGAGGAGAAAACCCCTCAGAGACGCAGTCCTCTGCAAGGCCCAGTAAAGCTCTGAATGTGCACCGCATCGGGATAGAACTGTCCATGCAACTTTGCGAGACGGCCTCCAGAAAGGATGCAAAAAAAAGCTGTTTTTTTGCTTTGAGGACTTTTGCACAGGCTGTGACCGTGCTAACAAATGTGAGAGGCAAGCTCTCTCCCGGCACTGCTAACACGAATTCAGTCGGTCTGTTCTGTTCCAAACCAAGTCTGGACCTGACAGTTCAGCTGCAAATCATAAGCACATCTGGCAGGAAGCATCGCTCTCAGCAGTGCTTATCAATTCATCTATGGCACAGGTAACGGCAGTTCCAGGTACCTTTTGCTGCTGCTTAGAACAAGTGACTTGCAGAACATTCTGGCAACACACACAAGTATCAAAGCAAGGTATTTCAGGTTTTACACATAACACAAAGCTACAATTACTACAGTATTTAATGCACACCAGTAGGAAAAGTTCCTAAAAAAATACTTGTGCATTTTTTGTGCCATGGGATAGGTAATGGCTATTTCGTAGAAATAGATCCAACTGGCTCCATTGGAGCAGCAGTACAAATATTCAAAATAGAAGTAATAATAGGCCCTGATATGAAACTTCTCTCCTTTTTTTCCTTCCCCTTATCAGCAAGGACACACTCTGCTTAGGAGCAACTGCGTCTCGCTATGAGAGTGGAGCTGCATGTTTGTGGGGTGGCTTTAGTGACATGTGCCACATTGTTGCAAACATCATTTGACTTAAGGAAGTATTTTAGGCATTTTAGTGGTTGTTATTATTATTATTCATTTCATTAACAACAACAACAAAAGAAACAAAAACCCAACAACAGGAAGGTACAGTGGGCTTCCTAATGCAGGGGGACATCCCGCGGGCACAGGTACGAGAAGGCGGCTCAAACCACAGCTGCAGAGCTCAACAAGTAGCAACACGATTGTTTTCCAGAATGAAAAATGGTGATGCAGGCATGTCATCGACTCTCTCTACTGCCTGTCCCTGGACCCTTCCTTCTTCTTGCCAGGGATCCACCGGCACACGTTGTTCTGCTTTTTCCACAGGACTCCGCTGACAAGCACAGTGCAAGAGCTGCCAGTGCCTCCACGTGTTTTGTGTAACAAACAAAGAAAACCAGGTGCTGAGCTGAAGGGAAACCACAGGGTGCAAATATTTTCATTTACAACATTTTGCCCAAAGAAAATTAAACTGAAAAAATCACTTCCAAAACTGCAAATGAAATAAAAATCGGCTTTTCATCTGTGAACAGAAAGTGGCTCTCTTCTTTTTCCTTTTAAATTGGAATTCTTTTTCTTCCTGCTGTAGTTTAGAGTTTGGTCGTTTGGGTTTTTTTCCTTTCTTCCTTTTATGTAGGGTTTGTTGTACCTTTACTAGTATTTGCCACTGTTTGTACCATAGACAAAAACATTCACCTAGCCGGTAGTCTCTTAATACATTTCATAGTAGAACATATACAAGAAAGAGGAGAAAACATACCAAATGGATCAGAAGTGATCAGTGCTTAAAGTAAATACAAGAGTTGCAGTGGATAGAACCCACAGTATCAATGCATACAAATGAAGCAGTGATGGTGTTTCTCAGGGGGTGGAATCTGCCCGCATATTAATACAGAATTATACAAAATCTAGCAGGGATATTGGAACAATGAATAGCGAAGCTTTCACAATAACTTAAGATTTGTGAGCGAGTCTGCATTGAAGATATTCCACATTTTAAAATATGATATCTCTGTGTCTTCCTCCCTCCCAAAGGAGGGGTGATGAATCCACATGATCTGTTATCAGGTAAGTTCAACTGCTTAAGATGACAAATATCTGGCCAGGTCCAGTGTATTCTTTAAAGAATGGCAAATTATGACTTCAGTAACTCTGTCTGTGCAAAATATGCCTCTTTCCTCTTAAAGAAACCAGTGTCTGTAACTCATTTAGAAAAGTTTTGACATGTACTTATGTCCTTCTCAGAACGAATAAGACATGAACGATTGAATCCCCCCAGAACAAGAAATCTGATGAAGCAGAGAAAGTTCTGACCTTCCATTTCCACGTGCAGACTGTTAAAAACCAGGACACCTCCTTGGCAGCCCTCCTGGGCTGGCGATCAAACTATTGCTTGGAAAAAACAAACACCCTAGTAATAAAACTCCAACATTCATAGTAAAATGGTAGCAGTGTTTACCCTTTGAATCCACATTTAGCTTGCATTCCTCATCACACCTGTACAAGGTTAACTATTTATAGTAAAAAGTAATCAGTTTTTTCCTTGACAATCTTCTTTTATCCATTCTTATGCTGAGTACCTCGAATTGCATTTCCATTTTACATTGCCCTGTGGTCTTTGGATTGTTGCAGGAGACCCAGCACTCAGAAGGAGAAGATGCAAGAGAGGATGTTGATCTCTGGCAAATTTTAAAAAATTAAAAATAAAAAAAAAAGGAAAAAACCAACAAAAACCACCCCCCACCAAAAAAACCCCAAAAAACCTGCAAACCCAAAACAAAAAATTTAAAACAAACAAGAAACACCCCCCGAAGGCCAAAAAAAAATTCCCATGATTCTCCTTGAAAGTCAACCTCCATACGACGTACACTCTTCTGCATTGTAGCAATAGTCTTAAGTCATAAATTAATTAGTCTTCCATCAAATAACTTAAAAAAAGAAGGAATTGTAGCAGACCAGTTTTGACTGGCTTAACGCCAGTTAGCAGCCAGTTCATCTTGAGTCCCAGTCACACTGTTCAAAAACTGAGCTAGGAAATCACATGAATGTTGAAAAAAAATTCTTCACATCGATGAAGGATTGTTCCAGGTTGTGGGGGTCAGGGAGGGGGCGAACCTAGATGGGGCCATGGGTCCTATGAACAGTGGACAGGATATAGGTCACGACTTGGAGGTGCACTGCATCCAGGAGATGCCAGCCGTGGCTTGTATTGCACAGGTAAAAAGGAAGCTCCTCCCGACAGTCTGCCACCTGTGTTAGTGATCTCTGCACATTGGCAAGTTCACAAAAGTGAAAACATTGAATTCTGTCATGATGGAGAAACACAGGAAGATGCCGTAAAGGGAAAGGCACACACACCCTAGCTTCTTATCCAGTCTCCATTTGTTCATGTGGACACCAAAAACCTACAATAAACACAGAGTAAGCCACCACAGCAGGAACATTTTGAATAAAGTGGTAAATCCCCTCCTCAGCTACAGGAGCCAGAAGAGGGCTGTCCCCTTGCTGATGATGATTAGTTGGAAGCAATCACAAACTGCAGCAAGTGAGCTGAAAACCACAGCTCAAGTAAATCAGAGCCGCAGTCACAGAAGCCGCCTGACTTACATCACCTCATATTAAATTTCTGCAATAAATTTAATTTTGGCAAGAACAATCCCACTTAATTCAACCAGAAATGGATGTACAGGCCAGTTTCCTTTTTTTTAAACTCAAAATACTTCATGTGCTCCTCTCCATCTCCATCTAGAGACACACGATCTAAGACTGCTCGACTTTGCAAAGTCTGCTCCCACAAAAGATTGAAGTCTTGTGCATGTGGGAATTGTGTTGGTGTTCAGTGCACAGGACTCCCCTCATGTCTCAAGATTTGGAAGATGTCACATCACTCCTCTTCTATCATTTCTAGGAAAGGTCGGGGAACACGAAGCACTGATTTCAATAGAAACATTGTCAGGCACTATTTTTCTGGACTGTGTTGTATTTCAGAAGGATCCTACAGAGGGCCAAGCAACCTGCATAGCATTTTGTCTGCTTGTCTAATGGGAGAATGGATCTCGTTGTGCATCAAGGGACCTGCTCCAGCTCTAGCACAGAAATAACTAATGATTACTAATGGATCTCCCAGGCTCCTCCCATGAAAAACATACAAGTAGGAGTGTCATCCCATGGGAGTGACAGCTCCTGCAAAGAGCCGGATCAAGGTCTTGGGAAGCTTCCAACAGCAGGGAGCACCCCTATCCCTTAACAACAGACTTTGCAACCACTATTTCTGCAGGAGGTGAGAAAGGAGCAGGTAAAGAAAATGGCTATAAATATCCCTTTTTTGTAAAAGAAGAACAAAGGACTATATACATACTGTGACAAAAACTGATGCCAGCAGGAGACCAACAGAATAGATAAGTCCTCTGCTGTTTAACCGAATCTGTAAAAGAAGGAAGTTTATCAAACCATCTCACAATTTCAAACAACAATATTCCTCTTTGCTTTTATTTCCATAATCCTAAACTGCTGAGCTGCTTAACAGTG
Organism: Pardalotus punctatus; assembly: GCA_013400915.1. NCBI lineage: Eukaryota > Metazoa > Chordata > Aves > Passeriformes > Pardalotidae > Pardalotus > Pardalotus punctatus. The sequence continues at coordinate 88,338 of VZTX01017181.1, forward strand.
GCTTGCAAGCTGTAACTGCCAAGTCAGACCATTGCATCACAGATTATTTATTTTGCCTACTCCTTATTTTGGCAAAGAAGTAGTGTTATTAGAGGCATGTCCTTAGGACCTGACAACACTTCACAGTGCTCCACTTCCACGTGAGCTTTGCCATCCCTTGTACTATTATATCATGACATTTTCTTTTTGGCAACTAACTCCATATGAGTCCTGTAAGAACAAACATGGGAAAGGAAATTTTGCATTCAGTCACCAATTAACGCTTCACAGCAGGGGAAAATAAACGAGAGCAAACACAAGCACCTAATTCCTTCCCGACTCTTACCTTACATCTTCCCTGCTCTTACTCCTCTTGGTGAATGGAGCAAGTCAGTAATCTCAAAACCAGAGCCTCAGGTGCTGAAAATATGTCTGTATCAATGCATCATGGCACACTAACCCAGGCTGGACACGATTTAGCACTGAGGCACATCGGACAAAGAGACAACTTCCTGCCTGCAGGGCTGTGTAAGGTACCCAGGCACATCACAGGCTCTGGTGTAGCTGTCTCCATGGCAGAGCCCCCGTTACAGTTACTGTCCCAGAGAAGAACTGAGATGCAGGTCCAAAAAGCTGGGAAGCCATTAAACTGCCACTTTTAGAGGCTTTGGAGTCTAACCAAAGGAACTCACCTGCATCATTAAGGCCCAGATACTTTTTAAAACGTGATTTTTGTGAGACACAAACCTAACATTACAAAGGAAGGCTACAGGGAGTAAAGCCATCTCTCCAATCCTGTTCCTCAGCTAGGATCACATTTCTCCTTTGTTTCCCATCCTTCTCTTGGGGAATTTAATCAATATCCTTTTGGGCTGTTTTATATGATCTTCTCAAACAGCATCACCAGGCAGCATTTTCAGGGGACCACCCAGTGGAGTCTCTCAAGGCACTTCTGCGGGAGCCCCTGTGTGAAGGGGATGTCCTTCTAGGGAAGGTTGGCTTCTCAGTGCACCCATCCTTCTAGTTAGACCATAAAGAATCCCATTTGCAAGAGAGGTGGGTATTGCTCATGTGACAAGCAGCACTTCCATTTCTAAGAATGCAAGGGTGCTGAGACACTTGTATCATTTTGCACCACAGTCAGGAAAACCTTTTCACCCCGATATTGTTCCTAAATCCAGAGTAATGATTTAGCTTCACTCCCCTGGGACCACTGAGGGGAGAGCTTGACTTGCAGAGTCAGAAAGAATCATTGGTTCTGACACTGACACTCGAGCCTGCTCTAAACTCTGTACATCCAGGATCCTCTTTGCCAATCCGTGCTGCCTGAGCTTTGCTGTTCCCTTCACACATGTTAAAATACCAGCTCAACAAAGGGCACAGTTTCCTTCCCTACAGATTTCTGACATCATTAAAAAAGGCTACAGTTGCGATGGTCATTTTGTCTAAAAGTATTCCAGGATTTCTTTAGGATATATGCTGTAAGGGTACGGATGGACAGCAGGACCATTATATTCCTATAGCCATTACTTGTAAAATTACAATATTCTCACCAGACTGCCTGAAGAAATGAAGGATTTGGATTGCTTCAGGGCAGGAAGACCGATTTTGGGACTGTCTACATAACTGAAGATGAAAAATGTCATGACCCCACTGCTAATGTAAACGGCAGAGATGGACCAACCCGCTGTGCTTCAGTCATTTCTGTGCATCCACTCCTCTTCCCCTGCTTCCTCCCATCCTAATGGTCCCTACATAAGAGCTAACCTGCATTTCCATTTTACTCAATATAAGGTGAAAAAAAAGCCCTACACTAACTCTGTGTAACTAAAATGCAAATTTAAAGCCACCTTCCCTGCTATCCTAAATGAACAGCTGCTGACTAGGAAAGACAGATACTATTTTACAATAAATTCTGGTCTGGATTTTGGTCAGGAATTTTGTCTGACCGGTGTCAGTATCTGTAAAAACTGTGAATAAAAAATGTATCGATTGGAACGGGATCTACAGGAAAGGGAAGCAAATTAAGAAGATGGTATTATTTTAGTGTGGAAAATGTCTGAATTTAACCTAAAATGCAGACGCTGCTTCTCAGTTACAGTTTCAGCCTCTATAAAACCAGCAGACCATTCCAAAGGCTTCTGTGTCTAATTTGCTGAGGACAGTGCTTCCAAAGAGAGACATTTGGGGCTGCTTTCTTCAGACTATCTGCAAGACTCTTCCTCAGAGGTCATTTAGGGGAATAAAATCTGCTATTAGGGATTATCCAAAAGGAGAAAATGCATGCTAATTATTTACAGCAGCTTTACTAATGTAACAGCCACACACGTCATGCTGTTCCTATGTGGGCAAAGCAAATGTGACAACCCCTTCTGCAGTGTGAGCACCACATTCCACTTGGAGGGTTACTGCACCAAAACACTGGAGTTTCACTCCGGGTTAACAGTTCTCAGCTCGGGTTTAACGAGCAACATTCCTGGCCTGGTATGTAGCCCAGCTCCCACCGCTGGGCAAAGCACAGAGCTATTAACTAACCCAAATAACAAGAACTTTCCTGGTGGCCCTGCTGCATTTTTTAATGCAACAGGCATCTATCTGCTTCAGAAAGTGACCTTACAGAACCATGAGTGCTTTTTAGAGAGTGAAATCCAAATGAGGCAGAATCCCTACTGTTCACATATGCCTTGCTCCTCTCACTGTACTTCTCTGTTTACCTGTAGGATCCCTCCATCCTCCTCATGTGCCAGAGGCTGCTGAGGTGAGCCTGACCCCGTGTCCCAAGCCCCTGCACTGCTCCCTGCAAGTCAAATCCACGGGAATGTTGGTGTGCACAGGATAACCCCACAGCACTGCAACTGCACTGCATTTGGAATGACACCCAGCACCCATCTATGGAATCCGTCTCCCAGTCATCCCAGAGCGAATGTGCTTTGGGAACAGGCTTACATAAACGTCCATTTGTTCCAACTGTCTTTCTGTTGTTTTCTATTTGCTTTTCAGTTGTTTTACAGGCCTTTTCACATGGTGTTTCTGTCCTTTTCTGTCCCTTTTCTGCCTGCCCCATGGCAGGAGGTGCCGTGCATACGTCAGCTCCTGAGTCTCAGTAGAAACATCTGGAATTCTTCACAGCTTTTCCAGTACTTTGAGCTCACCAGCAATATTTTTTTTACTCAAACAGTTGCACTTTTTCTTCCAGAAATTCCAGCTGTGATGTGTATCTAGTTCAGCCAAATGAGCTTCCTGACAAACCCTTTCTTTTCCTGCATTTGAGTTTGGACTACCCACTGCTATTTCACAAATTTCCCATCAGTCTATAGCTCTCGAAATACAGATTTAACTGATGAAATATTCCACTTCACTAGTAGCCACCATAGCCTACCCCATTTCTTATAATGACTTTTAACTGTGAGCACAGAAGCTCAGAAGGTTCCGAAATTTGAAACAAAAGCTCAAGAAAAATGTGTCCTTGATCTGTCAAATTAGGGCAGAAATCAGTCAAGCAGCCCTCTCATGAGATGAGTGGCACTTCCTGCAAGAGGCAATGAAATATGTTTCCTTGGGATATGTAACAACGTGGAAGTTCAGGGAAAACAAGGGAAGCAAAACATCCAAAACCCACAGTAAGGAAGGAGATAATTTCAGGTTTTGGCAAAGATCAAAAAAGAAGTTTCAGCTGGAGTCTTCTTAATTATGTAAGAAAAAGCCCAGTCCCCTATTCATTTAAGAATAGGAAATGCCTCTTCCCCAGGAGAAAACTATCTGCAGATGTAGCACTCCCTCAGACCACAAGGAGGAAAAATCAATATTCCCAAACTCCCCTTTGAGGACTGGCTTGTGTCTAGGGGCTAAAGCAAGGCAGAAGAATGCTGTTCTGGCTGATTATGCACAGAAGGTCTGGGCATTCACAGCCTCCTCTGTCAGAGTTTGAGGCAGGTGACCTCCATGCTGCTTGTGCAGCAAATGCAAAGAGGCTGCCACCAGCTCCAGCTATTCTCATGCTGCTGTGGCAACCAAGGCTGAAGCTAAACAGCAGAGGAAAAACAATGGAAATAAAAGTTATTCTAGTCTTAAATTCTTTTCTGGCAGCTGCTTAAGGGAAAACAAGAAACTATTGCCAAAATCCAGACTGGTTTTGCTTCAGGGCCTAAATATGACAGAAATTACCCTAGTAAGGAATTTTAGAAGGGCTATGCTTTGTTTCCAGTCTCTCAGATGAAAAAGCTGCAGGTCTTCTGTATGTCTGAGGATCTTTCTCCTTCAATGTCTCTGCCAGGCAGTGGAAATTCAGTCTAAATCCCACATTCCCGAGGTCTTGCCATGAGACAGTGGTCTCAGCAAACTGGAAGTTCAAACATGTGCTGCATTCCTGCATGTTTAAATGGAATTTCCTCCTTAAACCTCTTCTTAGACTCCTCAGAAAGTGTCCTTGTTTTGCTCCATATCACAAAATTCACTTTGCAGAAGGTACATACCTGAAATGCTGCACATGGCTACTCAGGGTATCATGCAGGAGATGCAGGAGCTATGGCTGGAGAGAAATCCTGTAATGCTAGGAAGTTTGGCAGGAACACTTTTGCTCTACTACAGTATAATCACCCCAATAATCTCTCTGCCATGAAGCCAGGGAGTCAGCTTTGTCCTAAAGTACCATTCACCCTAGTGCCTTGGAATTAAACCAGTGAAAATCAACCGGTCAGCGAGGAGCACAGCAGTGGTGCCTCCCATCTCCATGTGTGCTTTGCAAGCATTTGCTTCCCTCTGGATTCTCTGATGCCTAACAATGATTGCACTGGGATTATTCCTGCTCTCTCTAGCTGCTTGGAAGGAATGTCATGTCTCTAAGATTTCTAATGTACTGTCAAATTTTGCTGAAACTGGCTGAAGTTATCAGGCAGGGGAGCAATGGACTGACATGATTATACTCCCAAATGCTGACGTGATCAAATGAACCTAGCTGTTTATCCTTAGGCTAAAATTCCTGGTCTCTAAAATACTCCTGCATAACATCTGGTTTACATGCAAAAAAATATTCCAGAGGGAAGCAACTGGATGGAAGATAGGGAGCAAACATCCTTCCACTCTGCGTATGCCATGTGCACTGGGGAAGGATGCTTATTGGATTAGAGGAGTCAGCAACGTGTCCAGGACTCAGTGTTGGAAGAGAGGAGAAAGTGAACTCTGTCAAAGGATTCTCAAGGTCCAGGGGGATGCATCTTTTCTTCCAAAAGCCCTGCTGGCCTGCCAGATTAGCTGTGTGTATAACAGAATGCCAGAGCTGCTGCAGGAGGGTGGCCATGGGAGCAGCAGAGATGGAAGCTCCAGTGGGAAGCATAGAGGAAGGCAGAGTTAGTACCTGGACATTAATGAGTGTTCAGAAGCAAGAACCCTTAAAATAATAAACATACAGTTGGGTTAGAGACTTGTCATTGTAAAACCAGGAGGGATTGGATGTGGAAGGTTTGATTCTGACTAGATCTGCTTTTTGATGGGAAAAGGGTAGATGGCTTGGTCCAAGTCAGGAATTCTGGAACTGACACCTGAGCTGAAGGCAAAGGGTGAAGCACTTGCAGTGTACCCACATCCTAGAGGAAAACGTTTCATTTGAAGCAGGAATACAGAAGGAAAACATCCATCTCTAAACCAGGAGACAGATGCTTCCAAGATGCAGCCTGAGAAGCATAGGATGTTTTTCCTTTCCTTTCTTGTAACAAGGAAGGAAGAATAAAATAAATACTAAGCTGAAACATCTGCTCACAATGGGCCTGGGGAAGGGGCAGTCAGAAGAGAGGTGCTTAATCAAAATGTGATTTAGCAACGCAGCACCAGGATGTGTCCCCAGAGACTCACAGCTTATTTCCAGTTCTGCCATTCACCTACTATGACTCCAGCAAGCCCATTTGTCTCTCTGACAGGTCCCCCTCTTGCTCTTTTCCTGACTCATTCTATTAGATCACAAAGCTGCCTCTTCCCCCCTCAGACATTATCCTATAGAGTGAGATTGTTTAAGCAATAAGTCCTGATTCCACGTGAAGCCGCTTCACCAAATGGCTGAGCAAGTGCTGGATGCCTGTGATCACAGGGCACCAGGCTGCTCCACACATGAGAACACACAGCACCAAGGCACACCACAGGGAAAAAGGAGCAAATCTCATTTTCTGCATGGTAACATGCCAAAACTCTACACCAGCATTAACATGGAGCAAAATTTGTTCATGGGGGATGAGTCGGGCAGACTGGAAGAAGGTATTTTTGTACAGATTTTACAGAGTATGGTATCAGAGATATACCACAGCCTGGAGAAAGTCCTGAGTGTTTAGAGTCCAAGAAAAATAAGACTGCAGGGGACTTCTAGGAGGCTCTTCTGCATTAAAGTTTAACTTTAAAAACACAGCTTCCACAAAAGTTATTACAGCTTGTTTATTAAAACATGTTTACTTTCAGCAGAAGCTTAACTTTGCCACAGTCCACTTGCATTGAACATTCCAGGGAGGCAATCATGGTTTTGGATCACCACAGAAAAGTAATCATGATCAAGCCCTTTTTGTCTTCTACACATCTCTCCTTCCCTCTGCATGCAAGTCAGGGGCAATCAAGACTGCTTTGAGGAGTTCCCCTTTTGGAGGGGATACTACAGAGACACAATTGGGTCCTGCCAAAAACCAAAGGAGCAGTACTAAACCATGTACTATCAGCTCAGAAATGACCTAGTACTTCTGACTCACAGTGATGTTTCGTGGACAACCAGGCTGGCCTGAGCCCACAAGCCCCACTGCAGTTAGCAGGGCCTGCTCACATAAGAAGTACAAGGCTCAGCCTGATGGCCCTCAGGAACTGGAGCTCCATGCCTGCTGCCCCCTCTGACCTGTGAGCCAGGGACATCAGCTGCACTCTCGGAGTAACAACCAGCATCTTGGAGCTCTAGGCACTGTCACCAAGATACACGTGACCCAGCTAATGCCAGCCTTCACTGACAACTTAGTAATACTTCAATAATTAATTACTAATAACAGGTGGGGGGTCAAAGAGGGGACTTGCTTTGTTTTCAAGTCCAATTACCGAAGGATTTGGAGAGAAATCCAGGAACTGCGAGTGTAAAGTGAGGAAACTCTCTTTGCTAATTGTGGGGTTGTTTCCAAGACTGCCTTTTCCAACTATGTGATCATACTGTACAATGGACAGGTTTGGGTGTGCAAAACAGTAGTGATATTCTTATGCCTCCATGAAAGCTGTCTTCTTCTGTTCAGCCATTCGTTTACATCCTTTTCCACAAAAATATAGATGAGCTATAGATAAGCTAATCATCAAAGAAAGGCATTTTGTTCCTACAGCACTGCTTCCTTTTTGCACTCACTCCTATATTCAAGAAGAGGGGAGATCTGAGGAACTAAAGGCGGGTCAGCCTGACCTTGATCCCTGGGAAGATGAAGGAGCACATAATCTTGGGAACCACTTCAAAATACATGAAGGATGAGACGTGTAGATTTATGGAGGGGAAATCCTGTTGACCCAGCCTGACAGTCCTGTATGACAAGGGGGACTTGCTGGGTGAGGGGAGAGCAACAAGCATTGTTTGTGTTGACTTTAGCAAGGCTTTTGGCATTCTCTCAAACATCCTCAGGGACAAACAGAGGAAGAACAGACTAGATAAGTGGACAGCGGAATGGCCTGACAACCAGACATGCTCCAAGCCCGGCTGGAGGCCAACCACTAGGGCCTCACCCCAGGGGTCAGTACTGCTTAGTGTCTTTTTTTAATGAACTGGATGATGGGAAGAGAGCACCCTCAGTAAGTTCACAGCCCATACAAAACCAGAGAGGCTGGCTGATGCTCCAGAGGGCTGTGCTGCCATACAGAGGGACCTGGACAGGCTGGAAAAACATGCAGGAAGCAAACTCATTAACATCAACAAAGGGAAATGAAAAGCCGTGCATGAGGGGAGGAATAACTCCCCATATCAGCATGGGGCTGACCAGCTGGAAAGCAGCTTGCCCGAGAAAGACATGTTGATCCTGGTGGACACCAAGCTGAAGTCAACAATGCACCCCTGTGGCACAGAGCACCAACAGCATCCTGGGCTGTGTCAAGACGAGTGTTTCCCACAGGGAGATGAAGATGATCCTTCTCTGCTCAGCACTGGTGAAACACATCTGGAGTGGCCCAGTTCTGGGCTCCTCAGTAACAAGGAAGATATGGACTTCTTGGAGCAAGTCCAGTGAAGGACCATAAGGATGACTTAAGGGATGGCAGCATCTGACATACAGAGAGGCTGAAAGAGCTGTGACTGTTAAGCCTGGAGAAGAGAAGATCCAGGGGGATCTTAGCAATGTGCACAAATACCTGATGGGAGATGACAGAGAAGGTGCAGCCAGGCTCTTCTGAGTGATATCCATTGAAAAGACAAGAGGACCCACACAATTTTAAATACAGAAATTCCATTTAAATATAAAAATGCTTTTTGACGGTGAGAGTGGTTAAACAACAAAGCAGGCACTGAGAGTGGCTGTCCATCCTTAGAGACACTCAAGGCCCAACTGGACATGGTCCCCAAGCATTCTGCTCTAGCTGACCCAGCTTTGAGCAGTGCTGGGCATAGATAACCTCCACAGGTACTTGCCAACCTCAACAATTCTGTGATTCTGCTGTCTTTTAACTTTGCATTCACTCAGTGACTGTAATCAACAACTTTCCCTCTGTCCTACACTGGTGTCTGAGTGTAACTCACTGCTGTTCAGGTAACAGCATAAGCCACAGCAACTTCCCTCTAGAACTTTGTGTAGTCTCCTGCTTTTTCCTCTCAGAAGGAACCTTGCAACAACTCTGGGGGCAGGGGTTGGCTCTTTTTTCACTTGGGAAGTAAAGGATAAGTTCATTGGTGTTGGGTAGTTTTTTCTTAAACAGGAAAGCTCTGCAGAGTTTCCTGCTGATGGTCATGCTCTGAAACATCCAATTCAGTATGTTAACAGTTTAATAATACCCAAATTTTTCTTACCAAAAGCCCTACAGCTCTCATCTATACTTTACATTTCACCTATGTGTTTATCCCCTCTGCCTTATTAAAAACAGGGTCATTCTTATTTGGAATATATTCAAGAGTATGAAAATCCAGTGCACTCTAGTGAGCTAGCTTATTTCAGCACAGACTTCTGTCTTCAAGGAAGAAATGGAAGTACTTGTCATCAAAAGGATGGGAAATGTCCAGGGACAATTAATTTCTACCTCTCGCATAACGTTACAGAGAAAACTACTTTTTTTTTAAAATAAAATCCGCAGAATTTTGGCCTTTTTTTTTTCCTAAATAGGTCTTGTTTATTTTAAAAAAATTTAAAAAGAGAATAATGTGAACAAATGTAGGACTTACGTATGATCCATAATTCACTGCTAGGGTCTGCAAAGCCCATGGAAGGCCTAGGCCAATTAAAATATCAAAAACATTGCTTCCGATGGAGTTGGACACGGCCATATCCCCCATACCTGCAGGAATGGAAACCATGTACACTCAGACATGTCTCAGAAAAGTCTTGCAGCTTTTAATCTGAGCTAATCCAGACAATTTCCACCAATTAGGGCCAGGAGTTATGGGAGATGCCCTCACTCACTCCCTCCCTTCCCTTTGCCTCCCCCATCATACAAGGCCAGCAGCCTTAAAGGGGCTTAATCCACATTCCAAGATCATCTGAGAATTCCCCTCCACTAATCCTCTGCTGCTGAGGGGACCTGCCATGCTGGCTGTGACCTGCCAGCACTGTGGTGCCATGTTCAGGGGGGCTTTTGATGCTTTACTGTGACCATGACACATGAGTTTCTGTACTGGACTAACTGGAAGAGGTCTTTGAGTCATATGTTTAGTAGCTGCTTATTTCAGTGAGGAGCCACTGATTTTACTCCCCAAAGCAGCACTGACTACTTCCTTTTCCTCTTAACACATCTGTTGCTGGGGTCACAAGTATGGGGGAGTTGCTTTCCTTAAAAACAGTAGTATCTTCCAGTCTTTATGACTGTGGAGAAAAGCTGGAAAGTGACCTGAAAGATTTTTATGCCATGTAATAGTTCTATACCACCAAGATTCAAAATCAGAAAAATACTGTGTACTCTTGGGGAAGGCTTGAAGTTGACAATACTGCCAGAACTTGTTCCCCACTGCTGTTTAAGAACCCCTTAGCTGCTTTGCAGTAGCAGCACAATTTATTTCCTTCTTACTCCTAGTTTTAAATTCCAGGTTCATGAAAAGGGCTCTGTATATTTTCACACTGAGGAAACATCTGTGCTACCTGAAGAGAAGGAGAATGTCAGGACACACTTCCACAGCAGGATGACATCCCTGCAATGACCTACCTTGCCTGGCCACAATAAGGCTTGCCATGCAGTCTGGCACACTGGTTCCTGCTGCCAAGAAAGTGATGCCCATGATCACGTCCGGAATTCCTAGTGTGTACCCAATGATTGTCACCTAAGAAGAGGAAATAAACTTTCAAGCTTTTTACAAGAATTAAGATCCCAGACCAACTTGGTCCAAATCTGCAAGATGCTCTAAGACAGAGGGTATCTCGCAGTGCAAACTCACACTTCCTTTAAATAGAAGCAATGACAGGATTTTTTTGCATATTCATCAACTGGCAGAGGATAGCACTCAGTTGCTGTGTACCCTCTTTGGTTAGTTGTTTCATACATTTCATCCACAATTGTCCTGATACTAACCTGGAAAAGAGACTATACAGTGGCTCACTACCCTGGGTAAGTGTCTCCTGATCTTGGATGAAGTTTGCAAACATTATTATATACAAATCCTAGCTAACCAGACACGAAACTCCCTCCTATGATTCTAGCTGTGCAAGGATTTGACCAAATGCCATGCTTTTGTTCATGCTGAGTTCTAAAGGTTATCACTCACAACTCCATGTCTCTCAAGCTTGCTTGCTCTAAGAAAATGAAAAGTTATTGTGGCCAGATTGTCACTCAGCACCCCCCACACTACCGTGCAGGACTGGGAGATGTTCTACTGGCGCAGCTGTAATTGTTTTCCAAGGTAAAGAATCTAGATTAAATGCCAGACCTAAATCAAGTCCAAAGGCCACGGCTACTGGCCCCTGATTTTCTTCTCTGTGTGTGGGCAGATCCAAAAGAAATGGAAGCAAACCTAAGGTTTCTCATCTGAAAATTCAGGTGTGTAGAACTTCCTATGCATTTCTTTGGACTGACAAACCCGCTCCTGTTGCTTCTCCTGGGCCGTGGTTTCTGATTTAGTTGGTACGTACCATCCACACCATCATATAAGAAAAAGCTGCAATCCACAGGGTAGAAGAAGCAAAGGTGACCATGAACCATTTTTCCAAGTGGGGCTTGTTACAGTTGGGCACTGTAAAGTACAGGACAAAACTCAAGGGCCATGTGAAGACCCACTTCAACATTTCTATCTTGCCAGCTGTAAAAAAACAAAACAAAGGGAACAATCACAATTCAAGTCTGCTGTATTTCAGAATGTTATTATTTTGTTAGCATGTGCAAACAAGATGCCAGGGACACCTCAGCCTAACTTGTTATGCCAACAGATAATGACATGCCATTCCTTGTTCAGAAGATTATGATGTGATGGCAGATAGGAGGGGCAGAGACAGGCATGGAGGATGAAGGGCCTCCCTGAGAGATTAAGTAACAGGTCAGAGCACACATGCTCCCCTTCCCTGGTCAAGTGCTTACAGAAACCACATAAAATGCACGTTCAAGAAAGAGATCTCATCCACCTTCAATCACCTAATGGGAGGGTACAGAAAAGGTGGAGGCAGGCCCTTCACAAGGGAACTACAAGATTCCCTGCATAAGGGAATTACAAAAGTCAATGGACTCAACTTTCAATAAGGAAAATTCAGAATAGATGCTACACTAAGTTGTGCATTTTCTCTTTTTTTCCTCCTGTGAGGGTTTTCAAACATTGGAACAGGTACCCAAAATTCTGTGGGATGTCCATCCTTATAGATAATCAAAACGCAATTTGACACAGCCTTGGAGGACCTGCTCTGAGCAGCGGTTGGAACCAGGGATGTCGAGAGGTCCATGCCAGCCTATCATATACTACAAAAGTCCATAGGACATCTAAACGACTCTCTTTAAGGCTCAGGATTTTTCCTTACTTGAACTACAAAAATGCTGTTTGAGTGAGATCTGAACAGGAATTCGCAAAATTGTATCTTGCCTGTAAAGGGCAGGACCAGTCCCTACAGTATTCCAGATCATCTGCAACCAAGCAGATCCTGCCAGCTATGGAAACTGTGACTGAAAGGCAGGATAGGGATATGTTAGAGTTACCCCAGGACCAGAGTCCAGATGTGGTAAGAGGGACTAGGCTAAAAGATCTCCATCCTGCAGGTGCAGTGCTCAGCAGCCTGAGGCACGAGTCATGCAGCTGCTCTGACCTTCTAAGCCTTCCATACAGAGCGAGAAGTACTGTGACAGTGCCTTGTGAGCAGCAGGAAAGCAGAGGCACCCAGGACCACCCTCTGTCTCTGTCCCACATCAGCATCACCAGCGCCTTGCCCACACTAGCAGTGCATTGTCACACTGAGGTAAGAGCACACCTCACCTTCCAGCAAAGGTTTGTCCTAGTCATGAACACATCTGACCTGCACTCAGGCTCCTTGCCAGCAGCCCAGCCACCCTCAGCCTCCTCCACAGTGAGCACAGATCCGTATCTCCAGAGGGTGAGCCATGTTTTGGGGGCAGAAACCACCCTGTGGAGATTGCCGCATCTCCCCGCTGACTGCAACAGCAGCACAAGGTCAACACAGGAGCTGCAGCAGAGGTGTGCCCAACCCCAGGAGCCTCCACCCTGAGAGGTTCCTGCTGCTTCCCAGTTCCCCTCCTCTTTTACATGTGACCAGGAGCCTCACTGCACAGTGAAAGCCGATGGAAGCTCTCAGAGACACTTCTACCTCTATATGCATCTGCAATGTTTTCCAGCATACACAAACACCACACAAACCCAGGAGCTTCTTACTGGGTAGGTCAAAAGGTGTGTATGGCCCTTCATGGTCATCATCATCATCATCTTCTTCCTCTTCTTCATCGTTTTCATTGTTCTCGTTATCCTCATTCTCATTCTCATTCCCGGCCTCGGCGACATCCTCGTCCCGCCGCGTGCCATTCACACCCCGCTCAGCAGAGTTGCTGGGGCCTGTTCCGTTCTCCACCACGTGCTTGATGGGTATTTTGATTGCTACTTCTGACTCACCATTGGTGTAAGTCCTACTGTTGATCAGCCTTTGTCTCTGTAAACAAAGGCAAAGTCTTTGTGAAAGATAAATTTTTTTAAATTTGATTTTTTTTAAGTGAAAGGGAAGAACAGAGAGGGAGAGATGTACATATATAACTCTTTAAAAATTGGGCTTTAAAAGCAAAAGGAATGTTTTTCATCAGGTACAACACGATTCTTGCTTGTAGACAACTAGATAAATCTCACATGTACAACTTTTACAAGAGAAGTGGCTGTGGAATTGACTCCAGGAGTACTCCAAGACCAGTGACACACTAAGTGCAGTCTCAGGGTAGTACTGTATTATTAAACAGATCAGTGCAGGGGGCACCTCCTGTGAGCAACAGCTACATGTAACAAAACTGCAAAACAACCTCAGCTAAAATCTCCATGGGGGCAGAGAGCAAGGGATGATTTAGTCAAGCCAGTGTCAGAAGGATCAAATCTAGGAGCGCTATTAGGGATCCAGAAGAAATACCAGAGTTGCATTTCAACCCAAACACTGCTACCAGAAAAGGCAAATTCAGAAGGAGAAGGGCAGGTGGGGGAGATAAAAGACACACCTCATTGATTAACATGCGGCTGGCCATGGAGAGACGTGTTTTGGGAGGGAAATGGCTGGTTATCATGATCCGGAGCCCAGCCTCAGAAAATGAAAGCTGGTGTGGGTAGGCAGAGAGCAGCTCATCAACCATGATCACTGAGGCTTTACGGTGGAAATTTCCTGCAGCCAAGGAACAAAAAGAAATTGAGGTCTTCTTCCAGTAGTCTCTCCCTCTGCTCTATGTGGCTCTCAGAAAAATAAACCCATGGGTTCCAGAAGTTCTTTGTAAGAACCACTCCTTCAACTACACCATTCAAAATAGGCCTCATCTCTCTCTAATTTCTGCCCTCTACATACCTTACATTCCTGTTCTTAAAAAAACTGCCAACATGGTATCCCCACTCATGCTCCTTACAGAACTACATCTGCTCTGCACAGCTCATCAAAGGCCTGCATTAAGCAGACCACTGCTTCAACAGCAGCTATCCCACCAAGGCAGTCACTTCCAGTTGTCACCTGCACTCCAGTGAGGTGTTGTCATCATCCACCATTAACTGTGTTCCTGGAGGGTACCAACGCAAACAAAAAGAAGGTTCCTGCACCCTGGCCTCGCAGCTCCTGGCTGGGAAGTGCCACCAAACCCAGCAGCAAGTGCACGTGCCAGAGTAATCAGTGTGGGAGAAAAGAGACAAAAGAGAGAAAGGCAGGTCCCGGAATCAAGCTCCACCTAAGGCACAGTGCCAATGCCCATTGCCTCTGGGGTTCATCTTTCCTGCACCTGGATGCCACCTTGGGCTGTGAATCCCGTGCCAGGACTGGGACATGGCGGCAGGGAAACCTGAGGCCTTACCTAACACACTTCTGCACTGGTTTATTAAAACCAGTGTTTAACACTGGAAAATATTTTGTGGCATTACTATTTTTAACCACCACTGTTAGTCTTACGAAAGACTATTTCCTCAGCCTTCATGTTACTTTTTTTTTCCCTACTGAATTTTCCATGGATTGGGGCAGATATGTGAGCTCCTCCATATTAAAAAAATCAAAACAACCCAAAAACAAACCAAAACCAAAACCCAACCAGACAGCTTTTCCTTGTGAGTTTTTCCACACTGGCACTTGTTGAATGGCACCTGGAAGAACTGCCCCAAACACAATCTTTCTGTTTTGGACTTTTTGGTCCTCTGTTCAGAAAAGGCCTCAGAAAACAGTGTCTGAAACCCTCAGGCACTCCATTGCAGCAGGTGCTGTTTGTGACCCTGTGGCCCCGGCTGGGACACAAAGCAGCACCACTCGCCTCTCTGGCCCTCCTGTGGCCCAGCGCCAAGGAAATACAGGAACAATCTGCAAGAAGATGAAGCAATCCTTTCGTCTTCCTTCCTCAGCCAGTGCGAGTAACCACAAGCGTCCAAATCAAAAAGTTACCAGCAGCATATGCAAAGAGACATTGTGGGGACATTTAAACCAAATCCCACAACCAGAACTAACCCTAAGGCCACTGGCTAAAGTTGGATGTGCAAGGCCTGAGTTTATGCTCACTGAGTTTTCCCAGTCTAGCTTTCCTTGCACAGAGTACCTTGCCCACAGAGTTCTGCTGTGGAGAGCTCTAGGCAATAGCTGTCCCCATAAAAGCAGCTTCCCCAAATCAGTGCACAGCATTCCTAACAGCCTTCCCTCTGCAACAGGCCTGTAACTGAGAGCTGGCAGACTCCAAGCATTTGCTGTTAGCAAATAAACCCCACTATGTCTCATGTTTAATTGCTTACTGTATACAGACTATGCCTCTCAATCACCATTTGCAGGAAAAGAGATCTATTTTTGGTTGGTTGGGTTTTTTTTTTTGATAGACTAGCAAAACAAAATAGGCAGCCCATCTGTAGTCAGAGACCAGGAGTAATTTTGACAAGACGGAGTTTCTTCTCAGGCTAAGTCAGTGCCTCAGGGAAAAGGGAGGTGTTATTCCTGAAGACAGGTACATGTACATCCCAAGCAGATCCTGCACATATTTGTTGACTGAAGAAAAAAAAAAATCCACTGCAAATACAGTTTAACTCATCCTTGCAAATGTTGAACTACTTCTGCTGCGCTGTGGGATGGGGGAATTTTTCTTAAGCTGAAGAAACTCAACCATTTTTATACATGATCATGACTAAAGTCAAACTGGAACAGCTTTCAGCCAAAGTGAAATGCCCTTAAAAACCACTTACATGGAAAAGCTGTGCATGGTAAAGACAGCATGTACAGTAAGAGCACACTACCCAGACCCACACTGAGTCCCCATCCTCCCTTCACCGGAGATGAAGTGTACACTGGTCTAGGTAGGACCTTTTTTCTTACTCAGTTGCTGTCCCTTTGAAGTGGAGTCAAATTTAACTGGAGATGATGTAAAAGGGGAATTTCAGTGCTGAGTAAGAGTGCCCACAGGAGGACTTAAAATGGCTGTAACAGGCTGGATAAGCAGCCCCTGGGCTTGAAGGAGTACTTACAGCCAAGCACTTATCCAGTAGCAAGAATCAGCCACAAGAGGCCTCAGCCATCTCCAGTGGCACAGCACGTGGTGGCCAGGATCACCACACTGCGTCCCCCAGCTGGGAGGGGGGCTCCAAAAGGGCCACCTGCCCACCCTAATTTTGTGGCTTACAAGACAGCAGCAGTGCCCACTTTGTGACCAGGGACAGAACACTCAGAATGATGCAAGCAAGAGGGTAACTTACTGGAACAGTTACCTTTCTTTAGTAACACCACTGTGGCATCGCAGTTGCTGTTGTCATCCATTTCCGTGTTACTTGCTAAACCATTCACCATATTTGCAGAGTTTTTTGTCTTCCTCTCAAAGCACTGATGTATGGTTGAGTTGTACCTACACAAATGAAACAAACTCAGGATGCACCTTTACTTCTTGACAGCCTTCCTTTCCTAGACTGTGCAATGCAGCTAAGGGAGGGAAGAAAAATCCTCTGGTTTTAAGGAGTATCCCAGAGCTCTAACTAAATTGTAAAATGCAATCTCTCTGTAACCAGAAGGCTATGAAAGGTAGAAGTCATGGATCTTGAATGACATGCATCTTTACGTATTAGATGTGATGAATATTCTGTATCATGAGTAATCTTTGCTTGTCATCATCCAAGTGTATTTTTAGTCACATAATCACACCTGAGTATCAGCATTGTTTTACCTGGGAAGACTCATCACAGAAACACAACACCCTATGCTAAGCTCATCTCAGCTTTGGCAGGGCTGGGGAATAATCTTTGTTTCTTAGATCACCTAGGAGCTGACACAAATATGAGCCAAGGCTCTCATCATGCTCTCAAAGGCAAGAGTAGACCCCTGTAAACACCTGGCTGAGGACTCTGACTAGGGTGACAACCTTTCAAGCTATATCCAAACAGGCCTCAAAAGCCTGTACACACTACAATGCTGCTCTCAGAAAAAGAAGAAAAAAAAAAATATTCAGACATTACAACTGCCTTGCTGGTCAGTTAATTGTTGCAAGGGTGAAGTTACCCTCCATGTCAAAATTTCTGATTATTAGATGAATTCTGGCTTGTGTTGCCTTCAGCCAGCCTGAGTGTTTTGCTGTTCTCACTGAGAATTGCTCTCACAACATTTACTCTATTCATCATTTCAAAACAAATCTCTAGTCTTACTTGTGGAGACAAGACCACTGGTGTGCTTGGCAGCTGATAGGTTTTGTTGAATGTTCCAGTTTAAATCTGGGTTTCCTTTCCACCGGCTTTTGAAAACAAGACAGAAGGAGGGGAACCAAAGAACAGATCAGACTAGTTTTACTAGCAGGAACTTGTGTGAAAGAAGTCACACAGGTCAGATGCTCAGAAAATCACTGCCAACTATGCTGGAGTTTTATCATGGGTCTCCAGGCAAGCAAGAACTGCTGCAGAGCTTCGCACCCATAACGAGCAGACTGGCATCTCACTCCTGCTTATTTCTGAGTAGGGATGTGAAAGTGAAGTCGGAAGAGACTGTTTTGGTGGGACTTGAGGATGGATCTGTGTCTGTGCTCTGCCACAGATTTGCTGCATTAGCCTTGGTCAGTTCACGTGGCAAGATCCGTAAAGCACAGATTCACAGAATAGTTTAGGTTGCAAAAACCCTCCACAATCATCAAGTCCAATGTTAATTCAGCACTGCCAAGCCCACCACTAAGCCATGTCCCTAAGTGCCATATTTACACATCTTTTAAACCCCTTCAGGGACAGTGATTCCGCTACTGGCCTGGGCAGCCTGTTCTGTGTCTGACAACCCTTTTGGTGAAGAAATCTTCCCTAATAGCCAAGCTAAACCTCCCCTGGCAGAACTGGAGGCTGTTTCTTCTTGTGAGGGCTGGGTGAGGCAAGGGGAGCAGGGAGCCTTAGAATTTAAATACACCAAGGGCACATTTGACTTACTTCATTATAAAGATGTAGATGACATACATCAGCACTAAGACTAAGGACTCCCACCTGGAAACAAGAGCAACACATAAACACATCAGAGCAGGGCACGGCATCAGCTGGCCCTGCTCAGCCATTCTGAGCATTCAGCCATCTGTCACACCACAAGCGTGCAAAAAGGCTTGACCCTCCTGGGCTGCCTTAACATTCCTCTACCAAAAAGGGATGCATAAAGAAATGGCTCACACATCCATGCATATCCTTCATTTTCTTGACTTCTGTCATTCTACTTGGCCAAACAGACCTGTCAGCTAAGGACAAGTGACAAAACCCAGGAGTTCAGCGAACAAATCGCACATACACCCAAGGACCACCAACACTTCTGTAAGGACAATAACCGTGGGGGCTGTAGCTGAGGGGGGAACAGTCACCTGCTCTGCCTGCAGGGGTGTAAAGCAGGATGCTGGGCTTTGTGAGCATGCTAAAGCACTCTGATCATGCTGAGACAACCTGAGCAAGGGGCAGCTGCTCTGTCCCTACTGCCATTTCATTAGCATGGAGAATGCATTAGGCAGCAGTTCAAACTGCTGATTAGATACTGACAGGGTTTTTTCCCTCTGCTGTTTCTGTGTCAAATGAATGAAATAATTAAATTTTGTATGAAAACAAATTATAATACAACTTTAAGAGCTTGTTTCTAGGTAATCTTTTTCATTGACCAAAATGCTGTATTCTGCATAGTTCCCTATGGCAAACTGCTAGTCCTTGTGGAAATCATCCATTATCAAACTACTATATGCTAAAACTCATGGAACATTTTCTCCTTACGGATTCTGAGATATTGCACTAACTATATTAATGCCTCATTCCCTGCTTCTGCAGATTTAACACTCAACTTCTGCATTCTGGTTTGGTTTTTTTTTTTAAGAGCACAGTTAAATACAACTGGTCCTTGAATGAATTGCAGTAAAAAAACCACACAAAATATCAACAAAGAAAACCAGGCCATTGCAAGAGTGGGTGTTTGATGAAATGGGCAAGAGCCAGTGAGGAAAAACACCAACCCAAGTGGCCTGACGCTCCCTAGTGCTTGTAATCCAAATGACACCATCTGGGAATGACACCGAAGCCACCACTGTCACCTCCAGCTCCGGGACATGCTGGAAACAAAACCATGAGACCAACGCAACTTAAAAGTGTCTGAAGCCCTCTCAATCTACCACACCTACTGCACTGCACTTAAGCACATTAATTGGGATGTATTTTTTTTTTCTTTAAACTGGCCATTCACTAAATTATTAAAAATCCAAATATTGAAATACTCTTATTTATGACTACTTGGGTGGCCCCTTCTGGCACACCACAGATCTGCTGAGCTCACTGCCATGCCCAGGCTGCTACAGGGTGTGCAGAGGGTACTGACCACTGCCACTGTACCAGGAACAGTCTGGGCAACACTCTCCTGGGCTTTCTTCTCTATCTCAAAAATGAGTTATTCTAGACCATCTTGTGCTGATGTTTCTCACATAGCAGCAAATTGCTGCCCTGCAGAACTTTCTAGCTTCCTCCTTCTCTCCTCATGGACACTAATTACAGCAGCTTCTGTGGTATAACCAGAAGAAATTAAAAGAAAAGGGATTCACTTACCAGGAAACTCTTTCATCATAAATAAACTGTGGAGAAAAGATTTAAAAATAGCATGTTATACACAAAACCACAGTTGAAAACAGCACATCACCTGAGGCAGGCGACAGAGTAAAGCAAACCAGGGCTCATGGCAATGGCAATAGGCTCAGGTGTATTTTGGCACTGCCCTCCTGCCCAGCCTTTGAACTTCTCAACCCTTAGTTTCTCTCACCCAGTCAAGGCAGGCAGCTACTCCTTCCCAAATGCCACTGGATCTTTGTGTTAACCAGGGTTATTGCAGCAGTTAAAAGGAAAACAGGTGTGAGCCAGAGACAGGTCTGCACCCTTCTGACCCACTCAGCTGTCTCACCGGACACAGCCTCCTCCCCACTGGCTCCCAGCTGGATGTCAAGTGACCGCCCAGCAAGCTCCACAGCTTCTGCCACCACATCCTGCTGGGCCCAGGACCATCAGCTCAGGGTGACCACCAGCCCAGCTGACTGTAGCTGCTGTGACCATCCATCTGGTACAGCTGCTGATGGACGGGCACTGTGGCTTTCCCAACAGTGCTGCGCAGCCTCCTCAGGCAAGGAATGTGCCTCTGCCCACGAAGGAAGGACCAGCACCATGGTGAGGGGTGTGAGGGAAGGACCAGCACCATGGTGAGGGGTGTGAGGGAAGGACCAGCACCATGGTGAGGGGTGTGAGGGAAGGACCAGCACCATGGTGAGGGGTGTGAGGGAAGGACCAGCACCATGGTGAGGGGTGACAAGGGAGAACCAGTGCCATGGGGAGGGCCTGAAAGAAGAAGCAGCACTGTGGTGAGGGGTAGGGGAAGAGCCTACACCAGCAATGGCTGAAGGGCCACAGAGACAGCGGCTGAAGGGCCGCACAAGCAATGGCCAAAGGGCTGCACCGGCAATGGCCAAAGGGCCGCAGAGACAGTGGCTGAAGGGCCACACCAGCAATGGCCAAAGGGCTGCACTGGCAATGGCCAAAGGGTCACACAGACAGTGGCTGAAGGGCCGCACCGGCAATGGCCGAAGGGCCGCAGAGACAGNGGCCGCACCGGCAATGGCCAAAGGGCCTCACAGACAGTGGCTGAAGGGCCGCACCGGCAATGGCCGAAGGGCTGCACTGGCAATGGCCAAAGGGCCGCACAGACAGTGGATGAAGGGCCGCACCGGTAATGGCTGAAGGGCCACACCGGCAATGGCCAAAGGGCCGCACAGACAGTGGATGAAGGGCCGCACTGGCAATGGCCGAAGGGCCGCAGAGACAGTGGCTGAAGGGCCGCAGTGGCAATGGCCGAAGGGCCGCACTGGCAACGGCCGAAGGGCCACAGAGACAGCGGCTGAAGGGCCGCACCGGCAATGGCCGAAGGGCCGCAGAGACAGCAGCTGAAGGGCTGCACCGGCAATGGCCGAAGGGCCTCACTGGCAATGGCCGAAGGGCCGCACAGCCAGCGGCGGAAGGGCCGCAGAGACAGCGGCTGAAGGGCCGCACAGCCAGCGGCCGAAGGGCCGCACCGGCAATGGCCGAAGGGCCGCAGAGACAGTGGCTGAAGGGCCGCAGTGGCAATGGCCGAAGGGCCGCACTGGCAACGGCCGAAGGGCCACAGAGACAGCGGCTGAAGGGCCGCACCGGCAATGGCCGAAGGGCCGCAGAGACAGCAGCTGAAGGGCTGCACCGGCAATGGCCGAAGGGCCTCACTGGCAATGGCCGAAGGGCCGCACAGCCAGCGGCGGAAGGGCCGCAGAGACAGCGGCTGAAGGGCCGCACAGCCAGCGGCCGAAGGGCCGCACCGGCAATGGCCGAAGGGCCGCANGGGCCGCCCGGGCTGAAGGGCCGCCCGGGCTGAAGGGCCGCCCGGGCTGAAGGGCCGCACCGGCAGGTGGCTGCCGTGCTCCGCGATCAGGCTCTCCCCCTTGCCGTGCTCCGCGATCAGGCTCTCCCCCTTGCCGCGCTCCGCGATCCGGCTCTCCCCCTTGCCGCGCTCCGCGATCAGGCTCTTCCCCTTGCCGCGCTCCGCCAGCCCCGCCGCTCCCGGCGCCTCTGGCTCCCGTCCCACGGCAGGGGGATGGCTCCGGACGGGACCCCGGTGCGGCTCCACCCCGAGCCGGGACCCGCGGGAGGCCGGAGCTGGGGTCACACAGGAGCTGGGGTCACACGGGAGCTGGGGTCACACAGGAGCTGGGGTCACACAGCCCCGCGGCCTCAGCGAGGAGCCGCGGTCCGTTCGGCCCTTCCGAAGCACCGGCAAGGAAATGCCGTGCCCGCGGCAGGGATACACATCCATTGCTGCCCCCCAGGGAAGCGGGAGGGAGCAGGAACGAGGCCCTGAAACACTTCCCCTTGGCCACACGGCCGTCAATAGCAACTCCTGTGTGACCGCCGGCACCAGGCAAGAGTTACACTGGTTACTGGAAGAAAACATGACCACAAAATGTTGTAAATTACAGTTCCCAGTCACCGTGATCTAATTTGACAAGGCATGTTTTAGGTTACAATGTTTTGGTGTGATGGGACATGAAAGTTTGTGCATTGCCTTTTGTGACTAAAAATAGCACCCATCCCCATTTTGCCACTAATGACTCTGTATCTCTTCAAGTTAAGGTATACAGGCACCTTTTTCCTTTCAAGAGAATAAGGAGTAAGTTTTGCCAAGCTCTACTACATGACAAGGTAGCACTGTAATATTATTATAAAGTTTAAAAAAAAAAAAAAAGAAAAAAAATCAAAGGGCTGAATCAAGATGAAATAAGTGTGGTAAGTATGGTTTATCCACTTCTAACCTCTGTGGTTTAGAGTTCATTCTCTCTCATCAAATGGCCTGGAGCAGCAAACAGGTGAGTCTGTACTGCTCTCTTTCTTACAACAGCATTGCACTTCCTTTTCTACTGCAAATAGAGACAAACTCATATTGATTTACCTTGCAGAGTATGAAGCATTTTTAAGTTGCTGTATCCCAGCACTGGCAGGAATATATTTATTTCCCCTCAAGTGTATTAATAATTAGTAAAGATACCAGTGGAGTGCAACTTTCAACACAGCACCACAGCCTGCTGTTTAAAACACCATGAAAACAATCTTCTACAAACAATATAATTCTTCAAGATTGATGACTCTATTCCAGCTGCAGAGAAGTCTCAATGCCCTCATATGGAAAATTATCCCTGCACACAAAACACTGAAGTGTCTTCTGAAAGGAGCACACAAATCTAATGAAGAGGGAGCCACAGGCAGGTTATGATGTGCTCTGCATGGGGCCTGTGGGTTTTCTCCCAGCTGAGCCACGCAGGACTCGAGAGTTAGAATCTGAGGAACAATGTCCTGACACCTCAGTTTGATTCTGTCTTAAAATGACAGGAAAAATTAGACACACTGGGAAGCCAGGGGTTCCTGGGTGAGTGAAGGGAAGGAGAAGCTTCTTAACCTGAAGCAGTGTTTGACTCTGAAAGGAGAAATTCTCATGTGGCATCAACTGGGGAGCAATATTGCATTCAAAAGGGTTGGTAGATCAGCTGGAGGGAAGCTAAGCCTTTAACCACTTAAAATGTTTTCCCTTCCTCCCATCTTTCTTTGTTTTTCCCTAACAGGTGTTTAAGTCATCTGAAACAATTGCTATGGAGTACCATCGAAAGACGTGCTCCATCTCTCCCAAGCCAAATTAGCCAGGAAGGGCTGTAACATGGGAAAAAGAGTCCTGGCAATGCCTTCAAGCCTCCACTAATGCCTGGAGTTGCACCATCCTGCTACCCTGGCTGCCTGGAGGGCCTTGAACTCCACAACTGACAGGAGGAGCAGAAGAGTGGGCATACAGCTGGAGAGAAGCTAACTCAAGGCTTCAGGAAAAAATAACTGTATCCTAGTATTACAGGGTAAACTCCTAAAAGAAAAGGGCTCCTGTGGTTCTGTAATTATGAAGAACAGCTTGTACAGAAATAAAGTACAGGAGAAAAATCTTAAGGGTAACAGATGTCTGTTCTGCAAGCCGTACAACTTTCTCATGACATAGAACACGTAGATAGGAATTTCAGGGGTGCACTGGACACAAAACAGTAGGGAATTGTTCTCCACATCCTGATGCAGCTGACAACCACAGGGATGAACCAGCTGTGAACAAAACCTGCCTTGCTTAAAGAATTTAAAACTGATGTCAGAGTCAACATATTTTACTGCCTCTGTGCAATAAATGAAATGTCCAATTCAAGCAGCAGGAGGCTAGATGCCAGGCAGCTGCCCACATTTGTGCCCACATCTGGGCATCCTGGAGAGTGAACTAAGAGAATGCCTTTAAGCTGGATGCCTTTAAACTCATGCAATGGAATTCACTACAATTAGTACGTGTGGCCATTTGTTGTTTAGGAACATTTATTGATATGAGATTACTGTCAAGCCATCAAAGAAAAAATAAATTTTTTTTGTTTTGCAGCTCATTGCTAATAACTATGTAGAAAAGTTATTTTTCACCCGGTACAAAATGGGTGGCCTCGCAGTATGGGGAATAAAAGTACAAACAGGTTGAGACAGACCCTCTGTTTGGGATGAGGCAGATAGAAGCCTGTGCACCTACAGCATGTATCTGAAAATGGAGGCATGTGCAGGAGGAAACAAACCAAAACCCACTGTTGAAACACACTAATCAAAGTAACCCAGACTGCAGAAATACAAGTGACCCTCTTCTCACTCTAAAGTCCCCTTCTTGCTTTCATATAGAAGTTAACCTCACAAAATCACTCTTCCTTTCTTAGGGAATCTAGGGTACTAGGCTAGGCTGGGGAAAAAAAGAAAGGCAGCTGTTACCTGAAAAGTCAATTTTTACATTTCCTGGCTTTGTTTGGTATTGGTTAGAAAGATAATGCTAAACTGATAGCAGTGTCTTAAAAAACTTGTGCCAACATTTTTTCACTGAATAGCCCAATTCTGAGTGATCTGGAGCATTTTCTGAGCTTGATGAACACTGGGATAGTCCCAGCACTAAGAACTGCTGAAAGTGTAGTCTTTGAGGACTTGATGCTAGCGTACACTGAACCTGCCCCTATTATGTATGGAAAAACTAACCTTAAAGTTTTGCAGGAATTGTTCAGGACCTCTCTCCTCTAGGCACAAATACTGCCTCCTTACAGATTAGTTAGGTGTTTTTTAGGAAGTCACGAAGATCACTGCCAGGAGAGCATCCATTGCAGGGCTGCCTGGGGGCTTAGAACCTGGGTTTAGCTCTGCACCCCATGTCGGCACTGGGCCACCACACCCTACCCCAGCTGGCCCTCTGGACTCTCCTCCATCACCTGCCCCCGGGCCAAGCTTTCCAGCAGCACCAGGGAGATCACAAGTGGTTTTTCCACAAGCAAAAATCCATGTGACTGCTAGAGCTGGGACCTCAGAAGCAAGACTGTGATTCCATAGCAGGTTCCCTTAACAGGTGACAGTAGACGTGGGCTCCCACAGATGAAGAACCTTCAAAAACTCACCACAATAAGTGCAACAACAGACAGCGTGTAGTAGATCGAATCTCTAAGGAGACTCCACGATGACAGTGCGACGACCTGGGGAAACAGGCAAAGAGAGGTTGTCAGCCAGGCTCTCACCAGCACGACAGTGAATGAGTTAGCCTTTAAGTTCATTAATAGTATTCAAAAGGCCAGATTAAAAGCAGTTATGTGGTGGTAACATCTTCAGCATGATTCTATTTTTTTGCAGATCTAGGAAGTCCTCTCAGTAGAAGCTTCTCCTCAAATCTGTATTTCCCACTTCTGGAGTGCATTCCAAACATTGTGAGTCACATCCTTCACAGGTGTAAAGCTGAAGGAGGTAGATGCAAGATGGTTCATTTATACTGATTTGGATCTGAACATACACATGAATTTTCTGACCATACCCTCCAGTCATGCTTGTGCATGAATTCAGTCACATGAACAGTAACTTCATTTTCAGTTCTATTTCAGAGTGTTAGCAAAAACAGTTTCCCACTTTTTTTTTTTTTTTTTTTATTGTATTAACTCTTACAATACTGGAATTTTTGCTAGCAAAACAAATGCTGTAAAAAGATACTGACCGTTATACTTCAATAATCTCTACGGTCTCTTAATAGTATGGCTTTTTAAAATGGATGTAATTATGCCCAGTGTAAAGTCTCTTTATGTAACCTTAACATACTAGAAACTCCTACCTGAAATAAAAAACCAGGCCTTTAAAGGCCTTGAGTCAAACCAGATTTATACCAGCTGATAATACCTTTCAAGGCACACAGCGATAGATGAATGGAGATGCTTTCTGACTGAAATTTCCTAATGTAGAAACATGGAGCTGGGTTCATAATTCCATTTAGAGATCCTCAATTACATCTCACATTGTACAGTCAGTGTGTCCCTTCATTCTCATGGAGCAAATTTTGCAGGAGAGTTTATAGAACAATTTGACATTATTCCACTCAGCTTTCAAGATGCTGCTAAGGTCCTCTGCACTTTCCTCAGCATGGGTGCTGGTGGGAATTTTACAGCTGGAAAGTTCAGCTCTGCACACAGAAGTCACATTTCTGAAACAAATGACAGCCCCCACAGGAACAGCCTCTGTTTCAGAAGCTCTGTCCCCAGTCTAAGGGGTGTCACCATGCAGCACAGCACACCGGTGAAAGCAAGGTGTCCTGCTTACAAGGAGTCAAGGTAGTCTTTCTCTTGTTATTTCATATTCTACAGTAATCTTAAGGGTGCAGGATAATACTTTTCCAAGGAATTTTCCTTAGACACCTGAATGAGCACATTAAGAACCAGATGCTTAAATGCAGCTCTCTAGCAGGGACCCAGTACACAGAATTGATAGACCAAGATCCTGTGGGAATCACAAGGACTCTTGTGCTGATTCCAGATTGGATTGAAGGGAACATGCTCATGCCTGGCACCTGTACAGGCTGCTCACACTTTGCAGACATCTGAGTGGGTATCCCTGATGCAGTAACTGTGGAGCAATTAAATCTCAGATACTTTTAGAACGTAAGTCGCCTAGCTGAAGATTTTGAACCGTTTGATCCATGTGAAATAGGGAAGCCATGCACACCAGGCAACCATGCACCAAGGGTGAAAAGAGGATCACTGAGAGCAATGGCAGCTCTCACCCTGCTGCTCAGAACCATGTCCTGGGGTAGAACTACCGAGGTCCTGAAGGCCTGACTTGTGCCTTGCTGCCACCAAGGGCTCCACATAAATCCTAACACACTGGAAACCACTTAAACTACAGATGAGCAAAGCGAAAAAGAAATCAGGGAAGCAATCAGCTTGGGTAAAAACATGATGAAATTTGAGTTTTAAATCAGCAATACTGTCATACTGTAACTCAGCAGTGAGCTGGTCCTGCGGGAGCTGAGCATAAGGAGGCAGCCATAGAACCACTGATTGTCAGTCAGCTGACATTTCCTCTGTTCGAAGCGAGTATCTGAAATTCAAACCCCAGACAAGTGCCTGTTAGCTGTCTCTTGACCACGCAGTGAGGACTGAACCCAGTTCCCCTGAGCTGAAAGGAAGAGCTCTGAAGTCAAGGCTTGAACGAGAGCATCCCCCATTGAGTCCACGTAAGACCCACAGAGCCTGCTCCCCTGCATGCCACAGCATCGCTCCTAGGGGTAAAATTACCCATAATAGGTACCTGCCTCCTCATCGGTAAACTTCCACCCTGAAAACTCCTACATATAACATTTACTACTCAGAATGTTTATTTCCCTTTTTGAAGGGCTGGAGAGCAGAAAAATCAGTATTTTCTCGGTTCTAGCTTAGTTTCTGAGGTTTTCAACTTCTGAAGCTGTGGCCCCATGCAGCACACACCATCTCCTCCACTTAGCACCCATGTAGAGATCAGCCAGCAGAGGGAAAATCCCCTAAAATCAGGCACTCATTTGCTGCCTGTAGCACTGAAAGTAACTCAGGGAACCCAGGACCTCAGTGGCAATATGCCTCATGCCTCATCCAAGGACTTTGCCATTTATCCTCTGTAAAACTGACCCTCGTCTCTTCTGCTCTTCCAAACTGTTTCTCTCCTCTTAGCAGCATGGAAGCTCTTGTCCCATCCAGGAGATACCCATCACCAGATGGTTTTTTTCCAGCCTGCTCTGCCCACGGCAGCAATGGGTCCGAGAGGAAGCACGTGTGGCAAAACAGGGCTGCAGCTCCCTTGGCAAGGATGTCTGTGCTCCTGCTGCAGGAGTCCAGAGGTGTGTGCACTCCTGGGTCTTCTGGCTGCTGAACTTCCCAGGGAAGCATGTAACCACATCCATGTTCTTCAGGGGTCTTCTTCACTCTGAATTGTTCCAGGGGTTTTCCTCATCTCATGGCCTGTTCTTTGCTTGACATCCTTGGGCTGTGATCAGCTACAAACACCACTGGGAAATGCCAGGCTTTGGAAGCAATCTCCCTAATCTTGTTTCTCTGTTACCCTCTGGCACAGAAGGTCTAGATTTTTAGGTATTAAGAGCTAATAACTTAATTTGCTAATGTGGAGAGGCAGGAATGCTTGGACGAGGGTGTCAAAAGATTAAAGACAATCCCTGCAACGATTAGCCTTGGGAGTCTATGGAGGTCAACAGAGATGTGCCAGCAGTGAATCCACCACTGTCAAAATGCATCCAGAAGCAGAGAATTTGGGTCAGACCTCATGCTGCCCCTCTTTGAAGTGGATTGCACAGAAGTGATTAGGGAAGCTCTGACACCACCCTAGCAGATGCTGGGATCTGGCTTTGGAGCTCTTGTCTGTGCTGTCTGACAAAGCTGCTGCTCACCGTGATCCCTTGCAAGCCCCTGACCTGTGACAGCCGGCTGGCAGCGTGCTGTGTCAGCCCTTTGGATCAGCTGCACCCAGACATGCAGCAGAGCCTCCTTGCACGCTGCTCCTGGTGGGCAAGAGCTGCCCTCGGAGCCAAGGAGGGGCCTCCTAAAGCCTGCTGGGGTCCCTTCCAGAAGAGGCTGTGCTCATCCCTGAAGAGGATGGGAAGATAAAAACCAGCAGTGGTTTGAAGAATCACAGAACTGTTTAGGTAGGAAAAACCCTCAAACTTCATTGAGTCCAGCCGTCCCTCCAGCACCACCAAGGCAACAGCTAGCCCATGCCCCCAAGTGCCACATCTACTCAAAAATGGGCCACAGCAGAGCCCACAGCTGAAGATCTGAGCCACAGCTGAAGAGAGCGAGGATGGCAGAAGCTCCAGGACACGCAGGCACTGTGCCCCTCGCCGTCCCAGATGCAGCGTGTGCACAGCTCTGGGGTGCTGTGGGGACACTGCTCAGTACTGTGCGGATCCCGCTCCCTCGTCTCTCCAAACACAACACCAGGAGCAACACGAGCAGGATTCATTTAAAGAGAGCATGCTGGGTTCACACTGCCTACGATCCTTGAAAAGCCAACTTTGGAGAACCTGCCAGGGCCTGATGTTCCAGGATAGTCCTGACAGAGACTGACCTCTCAGGACTTCTCCGTTTCCTTTGATGGGAACAAGCTGTCTTTAAGCTTTGCAGCTAATTATTTTAAAAACTCCTTGCTCAGCTCAGGTAACTCCAAGGACCTGGCCACCTGCCTGCTCATTCTCACTGGTCATGGTATCAGTGAAGCATCACAGATGAATGTGAGAGTGTGACAATGCCTTACTTGGATTCATCATTACATTAAATTAGCCTGTAGATCCATCTGTGGCTGTCACAAAGAAGCCACTGCAGAGCCTCTGCACCCTTCTTGGAAGACACATGGTATGGTTCAGAGGGTGGTGGTCTCCTGGTGGCACTTTGACACATCCATAATCCAGAGAATCAGTCAAGCAGGTCCAACAGGATCTCAGAGGCAACATCTCCCAGCACAGCAGGAGTCCTGATTCCACATCCCCTCCTGGCACACTGAACCACTCTGCCACAGCAGACCTTTTAGACAGATTCCTGCATGGAAAGCCACTGCTGCCTCTGCAGAGCCCCAGGAAAGCAAGCAGGCAGCCAGCAGAAGCCAGAGGCTCCTGTGCTGGGACTGACGGCACAGCAGGATGTCCAGGACCAAGAGACACTCCCTCCATACTACACAGTCATGTCCAAATATCCCAGAACACTTCAAGTATCCAGCTCAGTCTCCAGACCATAATGTTGGCCAAAGACCCCAGAGTCCCATGATGCACCATTCAGGCTTGCCTGGGGCTTTGACCAACACTAACCACGGCTCCTGGCTTCAGCAAGGCACCAAATATGAGCACAGGACAGGTCAAAGAAAAATCCAGATCTTAAAATATCCGTCTCTCTGACAGTTAAAGCAGCCACGATCTAAGGGACCCGCTGTGAGGAAATCTTCCTTCCAATTAGCATCCCCCTAATTTTACCTCTGGTTTGCAATTCTCTGCAGAGCTCAGCTGTCACTCTGGCTCCCAGTTCGTACACTGCGCACCAAACCCATCTATTCTCATTACTTCCCCAAGAATATTTGCTTTTTTAAGCCTCTCTTGATATTTTCATCACTGCTGCAGCAATCTGTCTCTGTAACATTCTCAGAATGGAAACAGTGGACACTCTCCAAACCTCAGGACAAAGCCAAAAATATTTCCCTGCTCAATTGGTAGTCATAATCATCCATGAGTTATTTGGACCAGTGTGTCTCTTTAGCTCAGATTCCCACAGAGCCAAGGCAGCAGGACCCCAAGGCCTCTGCTGGACCACAGGATCCTCAGCAGAATTCATGGATAGGTGCAGACAGGAAGGCGTGCACAGTGTAAACATCTCCCAGTCTCTTCAGACTGGCCAGTCCTTGTCAGAAGTAAAAAACAGATTTTGTGATTTCCCTCGCTTTTATACTATAAATGATTTGAGAAAAAAATCCTACAAATGGTACATCCACAGCATTTACCTGTGTGTAAATTTTGACAGAGAAAACTTAACCTCAAACGGTGGTGGTGTTTTGTGGCAATTAGGAAGTAGTCTTGGTTTGATGCTGATAGGAATCCATTTGCAACTCGTGAGATTGCCTTGGGCAGCATCTCTGAATTAATGGTGCTTCTCTATCCTGAAACTCCATCCACACCTCTCTGTCCTGGCTGCAGTCTTGGCACTTTACAGACTGCCTGAGGTTCCACAGGACAGCAGGAATGGCACTGCCAGCATCCTCGCTCTGCTTTTCCCTGTACCTGGGGTTTCACACACCACGGCCACGGCAACAACTCTAGGTACCCAAGGACCACAGCCCTGGCTTCTGGGACCACTTCAGTCTGACTTGTCTGTCCCACGTCTGCAGCCCTGCCAGTGAAAGACCAGGCCCACGGTCACTATAAAATGCTGCCAGCACCAAACCCCAATGTGCCTTGGGCTGTGAGAGCAGTGACCAGTCCCAACAGCTGGCATTAGGCTCTCTGTAAACTACTTGCCCAGAATTTACATGTTTTCCACTGATGGTCACAGACCAATGAAGAAATAGCAACAGCATTCTGACTCTCCCCTTCTGAAACTCCTCCACAGTCTAGAAGAAAATAAAAAAGCTCATGAATGCAATCATCAAGCCAAAAGTCAGTAATGACTGCAGTCTGACTCGTGAGTGAAATTAAAGCTTAAAAGATTAAGAGGCATGCAAGCTGGCTGTATGGCAGAAGTGGGGTAAAACAGATTACAGAAGTCCCAGTTTCTTCATTAAACAACATTCTACCAGGTTATTAAACTCTCTTTAGTTTCCTTGTGACTATACCTAACACGATTTCTCAGACATATTTTCTACTGACATAACCCACGGCAGCTGATGATGCTGAGAGGCGCCTCAACTGGCACAAGGATTCCATGACCTGGACAGAGGACAGCCTTCTGAATTTAGTTTACTTCCTCAGGGAAAGGAATCCAACTGCAACAGAAGGAGGCAGGTCAGATGGTCAGAGTAGTCCCCTATTGCTCCAGTGCACTGAGGAATGATGCCTCACCACCAACCAGACCCCCTGACAGAACAAATAGCAGGAAGAACATCTGTGGTGCAACCCAGCATTCCTGGTCTCCTGCTCCACCCAGAGCAGCCTGTCTATTTCTGGTGAAAGGTAAAACAGAGAAACTTGAATTCAACTGAAAAACACAGCAGTTAAATACTAATTAACAAATCAAGCCATGCACATTCAAAATTACAGGGTGATATTGGAGTGACTTACAACTCGTGGTTATACTGCTCTCACTTAAGCACTTCTCACCCTCCATCCTCCTCTGCAACGCTGCAAAAAGCTGTGGGTCAGTGCTGGGAGAGGACAGAGGAGGATCGGATGGTGAGGAGAGAGCAGCAGAGCTGCACAAACAAGACGAATCTGGATGAGGCAATGTCCAAAACTGAACAAACTCTGCTTGTGCTGGCTTGAATGAGAGCTGAATTAAGCAAGGACTGCTTCCGAGAATGCAGCGTCCCTGCCGCCAAGGACGGTGAGAGGGCAGGGGAAGGAGGGGAGAGCTTGTGAAGCACAAACATGAGCGTGAGAGAAGACAGCACAGAGTGACCAAGGCCTGGAGGGGACCCCAGGCTAAGGTCAAGCTCGCCATACACAGCTGGCTTGCAAGCATGGAAAAAGCCTGATACAATCCATCAAATGCAGAGAGCAGCCTCCTCCCTGCTGTCCAGCATGTGTCCCCGTGAATGTTGCTGGACTTCTCTCTGAAGGGCTGCATCTGTTGCCATTTTGTTCCCTCTCAGTGAACAAAACTTCTCTCAGTTCTCTCTTACTTCCTTTTGCCCTCTTTGCCAGAAGGGAGCAGAGCAGACACAGCAGCTAAAAAAACCAACATTTGGGTTATGTGCCCTAGCAGTTGTGTACCTGAAAGGAGACGTGCTGGTGTCCCAGGTGAATGGACACAGGAGGAAAGAGCTGCAGACACATCCAACCTGCACTGCACAGGCATGTGGGGAATGAGGACATCTCCTAACATATTTCCATACACTAAAACCATTTACAGCTTAAAAACTGCATCTATTGCCTGGATGAAATAAGAGAAATCTTCCTCTGGGTGTGTGTGCTATGCAGAGTATTTCAACAAGCTGCAAGAAGAAAGCAGGAAGAGCTTCTAAGGCTCACTGCCACAGGCCCATGGGCTGCATTCACCATCCATGGGGCAAACTTGAGCTCTCTCTCCAAACATGCCTTGGTCAGACACTTCAGCATATACCAGAGGTGAAGTTCTTCTGCTTCTAGAGGCCCAGTTTAAGGTATATTTAAAAGATCTGGTTTTTAGGGTGTGGATTCTAGTTTAGAAAATCCAGCCTTTAGGGGGCAGTTCCTGTTTGGCCATCAAACACACAGGCAGCCTGCATCCACCGTTGCTTTTTGAATCCCTCCAGTTCAAAAGCTCTGGAAGAGATGAAAACCGTGGAAAATACATTTCCCTGGCTGCAGAGCAGAGTACTGCACCTCGAGGTGCTTCCCTGGCATGGGTAACATTAGCCAGGAGAAGTCAGGCCAAGGAGACAAAGAGCAGAGGCGTGGGGAGAGGAGAAGGGATCAAGACCACTGGAGGAGAGCTGGGTGCTCAAAAGACAGCTCTGGGTGGATGCACGACCCAGGGGAAGAACCTTCCCTCGAGAGATGGAGCGGAAGGAACACCATCACACCGGCAAAAGCAACCACTGAATTTTAGGAGATGTCGTAAAGTCACTTAGTTCCAGACAAGAGCAGCCCCAGGGATGAGGGCAGGGCTCGGGACAGAGCCAGCATTCTGTGTGGCACCTTGAGGAAGGTGGACCATGAGCCGGCAGTGAGCAGAAGGGGTTCGTATGGCTAAAAGAGCTGAATGCTCCCTAGGAGAGCTGGGCTGTGTGCAGACTGACATGGCCACTCAAATCAAGGCCAGCCCAGCAAGAAAACTCCTGTGGAGCAGCGGGAGCAGCACCTGGAGCCAGGACCCACAAGCATGCCATAAAATGCTATGCACCAGGGGAAAGAGCAGGCCTGTGCCAGCTTTAATTGGCCCCTAAAATGACAAGTTATTCTTTTTTATTTAATCTCTCTTTGCTTTGTTTCCCCATCTTTAAAACATCCCTTCATCTCACAGAGGTTTGGGGAAAATTAATTAACTGCTCATCAACTGCTTAAGTACAATAGCGATGAGATCGGCAGAAGTTCAAGAGGAAATTAATAATTCTGCCTCTGGAACAGGGCTTGAATAGAGCCTGGTAAATAAGGCAGAGGGGCACAGAGTGAACAATAAGAGGAAAAAAAAAGTCCTGAATAGCTGTTCATTAAGTGAGCAAAGTCCATTCTGTGTGCAGAGGGAGGCAGGGAGTCCGTGGAGAACCCGGCAAGGGACCCTGTAAATTAAAGCCTGGATAATAATGCACACGCACCGGGGGGGCAAATTAAGGGTGCACAGGGAACCCTAACACTGCTATTTTTTAACTTTTCAGTGTTTGACTTTCAACCCTCACAATGCTCTTTTAATGCCTTTTTTTAGGCGTGCAGTGTCGTACAGAGGCGTGGGCACACTTCCCTTCTCCTGTTCCAGCAGTGGGATGCTTATTCTGATTTATTCTGAAAAGTGTGCACGTACAGCCACTAAAGTCTTGGAAGAATAAACAATTAGGGTTGGTGCTGCTCAAGCAAATGCATACCAGCTTTTTGAAGCTGTGCATTTGTTTCTTTTTCTAAACAGGTGCACATAACCAAACCCAGTATTTTCTTAAACCAAAGAACAACACATCTAACACAGCACATACAAACTACAACCTATTTCAAAAATAAAACGCATCCTGGAGAGAGCTGGTCAGTATTTTACAATTCAACTGTTTACCAGTCAAAAAAAACCAAAAAACCAACAAAGCAAACTAAAAGAAGGCTTTCTAAGAGCGCTGACAGAAACACAGCCGAAGACCCTGCAGATCTGAGCTCTGGGATTCCCAGCCTGTGGGCAACATATCTGAAAATCTGAGGGCTCCAGCTGCTCACTCCACAAGTCTGAGCCCAAAGAAAAAACCCTGGAGCGCAGCAAGCAGCTTTGACCAGCAACCAGCCCCAGGCTCACCTGGTAACTCAAAACTGAGATCCAGGTCCCCAGCAGACCAGAAATCTGACCACCAACCACATCTGCCACCTACGCTAGTGCCTCTAGAGAGACATTGTTGATAATAAAACCAAATTCCTATTCATACTAAGACAAAACAAAAGATAAATCACACCAGTAAAAGGGAATGACTTTTTGGTGAAAGGTTGGGAGTGGGAAACAA
This sequence comes from Pardalotus punctatus, assembly GCA_013400915.1. Lineage (NCBI taxonomy): Eukaryota > Metazoa > Chordata > Aves > Passeriformes > Pardalotidae > Pardalotus > Pardalotus punctatus. The sequence goes on from VZTX01017181.1 coordinate 123,307, forward strand.
TGAAAAGCATAAATTGAATCAGGGTTTTATCTAAAACAGTGGAATTATTGACACTGAGATTTCTTATTTGCTCACTAAAATCAGAATTTCACATGGTGATGTCTGTCATTGCAGTGCCCACCCACCCTCTGAGGGTTAAACTGCAGCCAACAGAGGTTATGTGACTTGACAAAGCCACATGCAAATCACCAGCAGAGTCAAGGAAAACAAAGCTGGGACAAGGCAGTCAAAATTTCAATTCTTGGCTTGAAAGAGACTCACGGACCACACTTAGGATGACTTGAACTCCTGAAAGTTACCACGGCTGGAAGGCTGAAGGCATTTACAAGAGCATTTTGGTTGTCTTATACCGTCCTGAAACAAAGATCTCCCCCCTGTAAAATGGTCTCTTGAGAAGACTGACGTTCTCTGTCAAGCCCCAAACTCTAGCAGGTGTTTTCCACCAAAAGCTGTGGCTTGTAGCCACTTTTTTAAGCGGGTTTGAAGCACGCAATCAATATTGTGGAGAGTAAAAATCAGAAGAATTGGCTCCTCTGCCATCATTCTACACAGTGAATCACCTTCATTTGCATGAAAAAAGCTGCCTGAGCAAGAAGTCCTACTGAGGACAGGAGAACACCTCTGGGGAACAGAGCTTCATGCCCTGGGAAGGCTTTGGTCATTAAAAATTGACCTCAATCAACTGGGTTTTCATAGTAAGAGTTACAGCAGAACCACTGACACATTGAGCATCTGTAGCTCCCAGCTGCATGCTCCATGCAAACCAGGACATGTGGGTGGTTAAAAGGCACTGCTGTGACCTTATCCTGAGGCCTCCTCACAGTGAAAATGTTCACCTTCATCCTGTAAAAGCTCACTGCTAATGAAAATAGAACTGGATCACAAGGAAAGCTCCATCTTCTCTGCATGCTTTCTCAGACTGACCAAGGTCCCTTCTCCTCAGTTTCTTCTTCCAGAGCCCTGGGTTGGTAACACGACCCTGCTTCTCCTCTTTACAAGTAAGTCTGCACAGTAACACGTCAAAGAACGTTTATGAGATTGTAAAAACACCGGGCACGTTGGCAAGTGTGAAGGTAAATGCAGATTCGGATATTTAATTATACAGTCAATCATGTCTGCAATTCAGACAGCAGCTCAGATCTCACAACTTAATGACTTTAATTTCAGGTTAATAGCTTGTGTTCTCATAAGCGGTTTGACATGCTGGAGAACAGTCACAAACTACACTAGGAGCAAACAACCAATGTTTATTCCTCTGCCCACCCACACATCTTGGGCAGCTCAAAATGCCCGAGCTCACTGCTTTTGCTGCTCTGCTTTTTATTTCAAAAATTCAAGAGGAACAGCACAGGGCCCTATTCAAAACAACAAAGCCAGAGAAATTTGTGGCAAGGTTGTGAACTTGGCGTCTGATTTCACAGTACAGCCAAGGCACAGGGTGAAGCAAGAACTGTAAGGAATCATTAAATGCTCTTACCTGTCCTGCAAAAAGCCCACACACACCAATAATACAGAGAATGTTGAATACAGCCGAGCCCACGATGGTTCCAACGCCTACATCTCCTTTTGTGATAAAAACACCTGAAAAACAAGTTCAAGAGAAGCTGTGTAAATTGGAAAGAGCAGATTTTTTTTTTCACATAAAATTGCAGACCTCACATCCCATTAATGAATCCAAAGGCAGGCACTAGTTCTGCCACTTTTTCTCTTATTTAATAGGGCAAACAGCAGAGACTTGCTTTCTGAGGGAACCAGGATGGATTGTGTGATGGAAACCAAGTACCTTAGGACCATCTAAGTCCTATGACCCAACATTATGGCATAAAACATTGCAAGCTCGTGGGAGCAGCTGGTTGGACACAAATCTGCAGGAAATTGTCTCCCATAAGACATTCCTTGACCAGTACTCTGCTCCTTCCCATATCCCCATCCCAACAGGCTTCAGTAGGGATGAAGCTGCAGTAGAAGCTGGAGATGATTCAGAGCTGTCTGGCAACAGCTACTTACAAGCTGAGTGATGCTTCTCAGCATCAGTTATGGGGCTGTGTTACAAGCTTTTTTCAGAGCTCTTCTGTCAAATTTGGTTAAAATTGGCCAATGAGGTTAACGGTGAGGGAGATGAACTGACAGACACATGCATCACAGTGCTGCACAAAATCCTTTCCTTAGGAAGCCAGCCTAAAAATAACACTCCATCTCCTGCTAGCTGTCAGCCTGTTTAAGTTCACCACTTGCTTTTAAGGTTCCAACAGTATTTATCTAGCCAGTGCAGTTTACGTATCTTTTCCAACTTTATCCTTTTCCCAGAAGCACAGAAGCACTCACCTGCCAAGTGATACATGACATCTGGTGGGTTACACCAGAGCAGGAAAATGATCTGATGGCCAACAGGGCTTCTTAAAGTCACCTGAAGGAATCTGGTTGTATTTTCACCCTGCTGCTGCACTACCCTTAACAAAAAGACAACCCCAACTTGGTACAATTTAAGTTGCCACATGTTAAGGCTTTGTTTGTGTAATCAGACCTCTCTGCAGAGCACACAGCTTTGCGTGAATTAACTTGTGCTCTGCATCTGGCAGCTGTGACTGCCTAGAGACTCCTAGAGAAAGTATCTGAGCTGAGAACTAATTCTCCCTGGTGATGGAGAGCCCTCCATACCCTCCTGATGATCCTCTGCCAATGGAGGTGTGGCTGAGTCAAACTGCAAGAACACTTTGCCCTTGTGCTGAGGTACAGCATCACTGTAATACTGCCTGCAGTCCCTCCTGTCACGGCTGTGGGAGCACCACGAGAGTTTCCTGGGCTTTTCACACTTAGGGACTCCTGAATCCCTTGATCATGCTTCCCATAAGCAGAGAGTTGCTTTGGAAGTGTGATGCTCTCACCAACTTGTTGCTGTGAGAAAGCATTTCACATCCTCCTTTCCTCCCCACTCTGGCTCTTCCAGGGAAAAGCGGTGGTGGAAGCCTAACCAGAGAGGAGGTGATGGCAGAGAACCGGCTGCTGAGGACACGAACAGTGTGCCAGGGTACCAACCAGGGAGGCTGGAGGAAATCCCTCCCCACTGTGCCCTGGGGCTGGCATGGCAGATGCAGTAGGAAAGCAGACAGGAGAGGATAAGGCTGTAGGTGCAGCCTGGCTAACAGACAGCTACGGTGAAGTGCCCACCGGTCCTAGCTCAGCAGCACCACATCCAAGCCCTGCTGTTAGCTAATGGCACTCTCACAGTCACTTCACCTGGCTAGGACTCCCCACAGTCAGTCCCATGTGCGCTCAGGACGGATTATAACAAACCTTGCAGGCACGCAGCAATCCCATTTCAGCTCCCAGAACAGCCAGGGAAACGTGCAGGTCTTGGGAAGCAGCAGCAGCAGGCTACTTACCTATGACAGATGTGAACAGCTCAGGAGCAGAGCTTCCTGCTGCCATGAAAGTTGCCCCAGCGACATCCTCGCTAAGATGCAAGCGCTGCAGAGAAACACAGAGCCACTGATTACCACACTGAGCAGCTGAAGGAATTCCCCTCCCAGCCTTAAACTGCCTGCTGAGAGCTGATACCTTCTGTGATACAACTTAAGCCTTGGGCATTTACCCTCTCCTTACCCCCTTTTATCCTGGACTACATCACTTGCCTGCTGTACCTGTCCCTCAGCAGTACCCAGGGACTGCCTAAAAAATGGGGGCTTCCACAAGGGAAAGGACCTATGAAAACTTCATCAGCATATGCTTCTTCCAAAGATTTACTTGGCTAATTACACCCTCTATGTTGCCTGCACTCCCACTGCTCCATCTGCACCAGTTGCTGCTCAGCAGATGCCACAATGCTGCTGAGGACCATGTGCCTCGATGGCAGCTTCCCCTGCTAAAGAGGAGCAACAACCAGCCTCTGCCATACGGCCACCACCCCGAGCTGTTACTACACCAAGGCAGCAGCTGCCGCTGTGGGAGAACAGGAAAGGCAGCCAGGAACACAGGGAAGGGCCCCAGGCTGGTGCTCCTGGCAGAGCTGGCTTTTGAGGCAGCTTCCCCAGCTTGGCAGGACACAGGAAACCTCGCTGTGCCCCCATTCCCCTGCAGCACTGCAGGGCTCCTGTGCTGCTTCATCCTTACCAAAGTGCCTCTGCACAGAGACGAGAATGCAGAAGTCCTCACACACCAGCCTTTTCTGCAGATTCCACAAGAGATATTCCTGGCCCCTAAGGGAGGGCAGCTCTATCCACTGACCATGCATAGAAAACAACCCTCTGCACCTAAGTTATGGGACAAGGGGAAAGGACAGGATGTGCCCTGACCACAACTGCCTTTGAAGCAGAAGACCACGGCATCGCTGGAGTGCTACAAAAGCTTGTGGAACCAGATTAAATACAGCTTTATGGAAAATTATTTTAAACAGGATTAAAACTGTCAAGAAAGAAGTTCACAGGAGCAGAAGTAGATCCCCAAAGGCCAGGTTCTTCTGCAGGATGCTCTGTGAAACTATGGAGACAGCCATCCTACAACAGCTGCTGGAACTCACAGTGTCTTTTGAAAGTAAAGCCACCAGCCAAGGAAACCAGCAGTGCTGTTGGTTTAATTCAAAGCTGTAGAACATGCCCTTGAGGACAGTTTCTAGAGAATTCACTGAAATGCATATCATGATTAAGCTGATACAACAGAGCAGAAAACAGCGCCCTGTGTAGGAGGTAAAAATGTATTTCCAGACAAATGTTTGCCACTGACGTCGTGTAAATGCTCTGTGACACCAGGAATGGAGCAGCCAGGCAAGTGCAAGTAGAAACTGATTTAGAAAACAGATTAAAAACCAGGGTTTTGTTGTAAATATATCTAAACTAACATAGAATGTGAATGTCTACCATAGCGAGCGTTCTGGAGCAAATTCTCATGTCAACGCAGACAACTGGCAGTGCAAATGGCTTGTTGGTTCAACTCAACAACTGCTTCCCACACTAGATGAAGCTAAGCCAGAAAAAGGACATTTATTTTAGAATTGGATTATCTAAACTGTGAGCAGACATAGAATAACTACTGGTTGATCTTCAAGGCCAAAAAAGCCCTCAGGCAGGAGGCCTGAATTCTTGGCGCATAAAATACATAAAAATGTTTGAATGCCTCCAAACATCACCTATGGAGTGAGAAAAGACCTTTCTGGGAGAGAATCAAGCAGGAGCAATAGAACAGTTAAAGTCTGATCCACTTATATGATCCATTTTGACAATCCCTTTCTCCTGGACAGTAACTTCTCAATACAAGCACTCTAGATTTGGTGCTCACTTGCTAAGCTTTCTCTTTTACACACAGTTGAATAAAAATTGTTATCATCATCTTATTGGTGGTGCTGGATAACAGAATGGTTCAGAACCACTAAGGCACGTGAGGAATTGTTATGTACCACTGAGGTCAGGCCTCTCTACTAATCAAAACACATTCATAGGTGGTATTTAATGAGTGCTCAGTCAAGAGAAATAACAATTTCCCTCCACTCCTGTCCCCCTGTGTCCCTCTGGGTGGCTGGCTTGCCTTTGGGCATATTGACAGCACCCCAAAATACAAGCCTGTGCTGGACACTGCTCACTCAGCTCAGGTTTTGTTCATCCACAGACCTGGGCCAGCTTCTAGAGTCACATTTTCCATGTCTAAACCACCAGCACCTCCCATCCCCATGTCCACATCAATGCTCCCTCTCCTGAACCTTGCAACGGGGTTCCTCAGATTCAGCCCTGGAGGGTGCAGCAACTTTGCAGGACAGAAGCTCCTGCCTGGGTTGTTACCCTTCAGTTACCTCTATACTTAAGCACCAAAATAATGGGATTTCCTGAGGGCTTTTTCACTTGGATGATGCAAAAAAGGCCCACACAGCAGGGTGCTGAACTACAAATATCGGGTTAGTTTAGAGACAACTTCCATCAGAGTGTCAGCACAAATGACTTGTCCTGCCTTGCACCACTCTGCTGGGTGGCACTCGTGCCCAGGCACATATGCAGGCGTCTTCTACAAAGACAGACCTCTCACTGTCAAGACCAAACCATATTTTCCACACACTAACATTTCACTGCCTGGAACTGACACCAGCTATGGCTCGCAGGAATTTTGGGCACACGGCCTGTGTTTGCTCTGTAGCTGTCTGAGCTGATTTAGGCTAAAACATACTCCTTGTCTTCTAAAATTTAAGCATCCCAGCCTTACCAGCGAGAAACAGAGTCCCTTGCAACTGCTGGGAGCATTCACAAGCTCCTTTACAGCTGACCTAGCTGTCCCTGCTGCTTTACAACTTACACCCACACAGCACAAGGTACGACAGTCGTGACTTCGAGGGCGAGGTACAAGATTGGCGATTTCTCCTGGGGTAAATCACCAGAGGTTTGAATTTGTGTCAGCTAAGGCTAGGGCCTGGTGTTTGTTCAGCAACATCTACAAAGACACACAGACAAGAGGAAACAGCAAGCACCGGAGTGTGAACGCTCAGAACACCTGGAGAGCGTGCCCTGTGTGGGAGTACTTACTTCGCAGATCTTTTCCAGCGAAGGGACAAAGAAGTCATCGCAGACGATTGCCAATGCATAAAACATATAAACAGCCTGCAATGGAAAAGAGAAAAAGTTGAGTCTGGAGTCTGCCACACAGAGCTGAACGGCAGCATCCCAGCTCATCACAGGCTTGATTTGGTATAGACTTTTCAAGAAAATAAAATGCCCTTGCAAGAAGAATTCTTAGAGCTGTCCGGGATTTAATCAAAAGATCATGAAGTATTTATCCAAAAGTTCTTACAAACTATCAAAAAGTGCCAATGTTTTATCTTCACCATAAGGACTATTTTGTTGTTTTTCTTTTAAATCCTCAGGACATTGCTAAGCCAAAATGAAGTATTTTTGCTTTCCATTTTTTCCCCATTGTGCAGAGTAAGGCTTCTTTATCATTGTGTTCTGTGAAAATCTAAACCCTGGTGGAGACATTTTTTAAATCCAGTGTTTTGAAAAAAGGGAAAGGAGCTTGTTTTCTATGACTGAAGTGCCCTGCCATGTCACCTGGGTCCCACTGGTAAATCTTACTGAACTTTACATAGAAACAAATGAAATCAAGGGGAAACACAAGACTCAAAAGGACACTGAGCCAATCAGCTCTTAAATTTCACACAAGAAGCATTTAATCCATGTTTTTGTACTATTAAACATAGCAGCAATAAAAATGGCCTCCAGGTTTTTGTTCTTGTTTTGATTTTCAAGGAACAGGTTTAAATCCCCCAACCCCATCAAAAACACAGATTCTAATTTGCTGAATTTGCCACAAAAAGCCAGTAATTACTTTACATCTCAGCCATGAAAACTTTCCAAGCTCAAAAATAATTCAAGTGTATATTTTTCAGGATTATAGATGGGAATTTCATCATAACTAATGATATTGACACAATCTTGAGGAATAGGCACTAGAATGTCACTGGGACAGTTTCTGTGCTTCTTGTTCACGCCTCATAAACACGAGTAAGTGTAAGTTATGCTTTTTGAAAATCTTACGCAGCAAAATAGCCCCAAGAACCACAGGGGTAAGAGAAATCCCAGGTCTCCAACTCTGTGGGGTGCAGCAAAGAACCTGATCTTGCAAAGGGAGCACCAGCTGCTGATGCAGTACCAACTGCATCAACAGAGATGAAAGAAGCAAATGGCTTGCAGGCATCGTGCATCGTAGGAATAAGGATGAGAAACAGCCTGGGAGAGTTACCTGCCCAGATTCCATTGAAATATAGCGGACAGTGGGTGGGTATGGTTTGCTTTTCTGTTGTTGGTGGGATTTGTGGAAGCAGGTAGAGAGGTCAGGCAGACAGGCTTCAAGATGGCGAAGAAGAAGGTTTTATTTACAAGAAGTTCTTTTTATACACAGTAATAAACAATTGTCTATTGGCCAAAGACAATCCACCCCCAAAGACCTATTGGTTATGGCTTGTACAGCTCTAACACAAAACACAGAGATTAAGAAAGTACAGTTTATCTATATTCTCCATGAGAGAGAAAGGAAAATCCTAAAACACTGCAACTACAGGTGGGCGCCTAACTTCAGCCTGGAGTTTTGATCTGCTAATCATATTAATCTGCAGTGGGTCATGCCCTCGCTGTCCTGCCCACACACACAGTAATGCCCTTCAAGAACGCTAATCTGTCCATCATCATCATCTCCGCCTGACATGATCCACACCCACGGAGAACAGGGCTCCACGTGGAGCTGGGCTCTCTGCAACTCCCGGAGGCAGGCAAGGAAACGGGGGTGGAGGGGGGACAGCCACCTACAGCAGCCTGTGCTCCAGAGCCCAACCAGCTCATCCCAGAGCAGTCTGTGCTTCACAGCCCAACCAGCTCATCCCAGAGCAGTGCTCCAGAGCCCAACCAGCTCATCCCAGATGCCCCCGCACGTGGCACTGTCTGCACGTGCCCTCAGACAATGCCAAGCTCCGTGGTGCTCACCAGAGGCTCGGCACAGCCGGAGGGACACCAGGGGCAAGACACCCACCCAGTTTTTCAGTGTAGAAAATTCTTTCTGTGAATTTTTATACATGCATTCAAATGATCCCAGGGGAGGGTTTGGGTTCTTCCAGTGCATGCAAGACTGCCCAAGCATCTCCATGTCCCAGTACCCATGGGCAGGTATTAAAGTGGAATCTCATGGTGTTTTTAGAGGGCACAACAACCTTCAAGGGTGACAAGAGGATTTACTTTTGTCCACCCGTGTTTTCTCATTAGTAGGCTCAGGTACAAAAAGAAAGGCAAAAAGGGGACCGAAATGAGGAAGGAATGGAAAAACAAACATGAAGGAGCTGCCTCCCCAGGCTCTTGCTCATCCCCCTGGAGGAGTGGGGATTGGCACCCTGCTGCTGCAGCATCTGGAAGCGTGGAGCCAAACCTGCTGCACTCCTCTGGACTATCACCAACGCTGAACCTGTGCTGACACGTACGCTCCAGCATTTACTTTAATGACCTCATTGCTGTCACAAATCTGGTTTTGGCTGTGAGTCTTCTCCAGTTTTATTCAAGTGGTTGGAGTGCAATAAAGTGTAGAGTGTCAGAATCTAAGGAGTATCCGTCTAAAGCCCAGCCTTGTTCACAGATAAACCACTGGAAGCTACCCAGAGCACACAGTCAGTGTACACATGAGGACAGCAACTGTTCCTTCCTTGGACGTTCTTCGGGGCTTTTTCGTGGGGCTTTTCTTGTTTGTTTTCTTTTTAAATAAGCAAAACAAAGCAATGTTTAGAGTTTGGGCCAGCAAGAACACAACCAAAACATCTCATTTAATGTCAAGCCAGACTTGCAAAGATGGAGCCCAGAGACAAAATAAGGTTCAGCCCCAGCATCACTCGGTTGTGCTCAGCTCTAAGTGACGATATGAGAGTCTTTAGCAAGGCAACACATTTAAAAGACACTCACTCCTCCTCCCCAAATGGGCATTAAAAAATTAGGAAAATACAATGGTCCTGCATAAAAGGATTAGAAATGCCAGATTACATACTGCATTAGGGCTGATTTTAAAATAATGATTCTAACAAATAAGCATTAGAGAGTAACTCAATCTCCGCATCCAAGGTGATTAAATATCTTACTCAAAACGCCTGTTCCACTGCACAGGACAGAAACGGTCATTTTTCATGTTTGTCCAGCAGACCTTTGAGCTTCCCAGGATGGTTCTCAAACTATAACTTGCTTTACTGAGCTAAAGAAGCTTTTCACAAGAGAGCTGTTGTAGGAGCAGCAATCCCCACAGCCCTGCCTTTTTCCCAGGGGGCTGGGAAAGGCTGAGGTGATTATCCCTGCTGCTGTCCCCCACCGACTCCCTGCTCCATGGAACACCCCTGAAACTGTGTTAACCAAGCACAGGGCTTTCCTCAACTCTGACTACGTTACAAACCTACCTAGAACTCAGCTGTTGGAGAGAAATTAAAAAACCCCAGACAAAGCAGGAAGCCATAGAGGCCAGGTTTGCTCAGACCAGCACAGCCTGCATAGCACGTCGTGCCCAGCAGCGCTCACACAGCAGCAGCACGGACGGCCAGGGCACTGGAAAAATCACCCCCCTAACGAGATAGCTCTGTGCTGCAGAAAGGAGATGTGTCTGAGTATTGACCTGATGCAGAAATAGATAAAGACAGGATCCATCCAGGGCGACCTACATTTCCCGAGCGGCTCGCAGGAAGGAGGCAGGTGCCTGTCAGAGCACCCCGTTCCCATGGCTACAGGAAGCAGTAGCAAGGCAGGAGCAGGAGGGATGGCTGAGCACAGACACTGCTTCTCCAGCTCTGCCCAGGGACAGACTCCACTCCAGCCATGCACGGGCTCCTCGCGCTGACAACCCAACAGATCCTGGCACTGCACTCCAGATTTGCTGGAGAAAGCTGGGAAAAGGGGGAGCAACACTGCGCTGGCAAAAACACCAGGATAACACAGAGACCCAATCCCCATCCCTGGAAGTGTCCAAGGCCAGGCTGGATGGGGCTTGGAGCAACCTGGGATGGCAGAAGGTGTCCCTGTCCACAGCAGGGGAGTCGGAACTGGATAATGCTAAAGGTTCCTACCAATCCAACCCAATCTACGATTCTACAAACCACAATGTTAAGACTGCAAAAATAAGCTCTCAGGTGCTGGGGAGCTCCCAGGCTGCAGGAATGGCACCAGACTTCTAAAATCCAGACCCTGGCCCCTCCAAACCAGCGACTTAGCAGGGAGTTCCTGTCTGCTCTTCTCAGAGGGGACATGGAAATAATGAATGGCACTGAAGCAGTCAGCAGATGAGCTCTGAAGAAGTGTCCAGGAGAAATTAAACACCATGACTCCAAATCTGTAATATGTCCTCAGCGGTCCACTTTTCCTTCAAACCAAAGTATTTTCAGCTCAGACCTAAAACTATTGCTGAACTGCCTAGTTTTTCCGAGATTTTCTAACTGTTTAGGGATTTACTTTAGTCTTTGTGAAGCATCAGATCATGTTTAGTAACTCACACAGCCCTACTGTGAATATTTGCTGGGGTCTTTTTTCACTTTTAGTAAACAATAGGGAGAAGATGCCCTGGGAAGCCTCCTGCACTCCCCCCAGGGTCCCAGTGATAGCTTTTGTCCCGTTCCTCAGGCTTCTGGTAAACCAGCTTTGCCTCGATATCCTTCAGAAATAAACATGAAACTATGGGCAAAGGGGCAGAGGAGAGAGAACATTTTTACTGAAATGAATAGAAACTGTTTAAGGGAGATCAGTAACCCAAGAAGCATGATGATGACCTCTAATCATCACTGCATTGTTCTCCCTACCATTACAGAGCGTGTTTTACAGGCTGATTTCCTCAAACCCATGAAGAAACCTCAGCAGAGACAATGAAACTCTGTGTCTGTATCCTTTTTCCCCAAAAAAGTGCATTTCTGCTTATGCTCTGATTTCATCACACATTTGGTAACTGTACTTCTGGGAGGTAAAAAAGAGAACTAGAGGTTCATCACCCCAATACAAAAACCACCCCTTCAAACCCAGACTAGAGGCGGGGTGCTAAATGCTGACAGTTGTCTGTTTTCTCTAAGTATCTTTTTTTTTTTTTTTTTGGCAAGAAGTTGTCCCCAGCTACCCCAGTGCCAGAGAGCCTGAATCCAGCCAGGTCCTGCACCTCAGGGACCATAAGAGTGGTCAGTAAATTTTCCTAAGTCAACAAAACCGCTACAGAGAATGATGGAGAACCAACGGATCGAGGGAGCTGCCTTGCTGCCTGCTGGAAGGGAAGAAAATGAGTACATTTCTGCTGGGACAGCAGATGCTTTTCTACTTCTCATTAAAATTGGGTTTTTCTTTATATTCTGAAGCAGACAGTTCATCTAAAATGTCAGTCTTCCAGATTCCATTTTGATACATGTTAAAGGCATATTCAGCCTTTACATTCTCACATTCTAGAACTGAATTAATAAATGAATTTTTGGAGTATTCTTGTGGGTGATAAAGAAATCCAGCTCAGGTCCAGTGCTCAGTTTCCAAAACATCTCAAAGCCCAATGTTCCCATGGAAACTTGGGATTCTTGAACTTGCCAGGCATAGTCAATAGCAACGTTACTCAACAAATTTTTGCAGCCATTTAGCCCAAACAAAATCTGAACACAGAGGACTCACATTAAAGTACATAATACAATCTAATTTATACTCAAAAAGAAATCATGAATCACTTCTCACAGCTAATGGTGACTGCTCATTTAAGCAGACTAAAAATTATTAAAAGCTTTTAAACATTCATTAGAAGCGGGTATTTTCTTGGCTACTTAAAAATGCCTCTAATGTAACTCATAGAGCTGATAAAGCAAACTTTCCAACCCTTGTAATCCCATGGATATTTCTATGTCAATAATACTACCCCATACATTGCAGAGTGTTCCAGAGTTACTTCTTGCAGAAATCTTGTATCTTTTAGCTCTCTGACATTTCGTTTTCATCTTAAAGATGCCAAACTGTTCCTTTTTCAGAGACAACTTTCCCTTTCTTATGGAGTGACATGTTAACAGTGTCTACAGAAGGAATGTAAACAGAAAACAAGTTTAAACTATGCTTCCATTATGAAGATGACTCCCTTTTATTGGAAGATCCCAAGAACAAAAACTATTACATCCCTGACTTCACAGTCCACACAGGAGATGAAAATGCACTGAAGAGAAAATAACTTCAATCAGAACTCTGGAGCACACCAGGCCCCATCCGTGCCAGCAGGAGAAGAAAAGCAAAGTCACAACACTTACACAGAGGACGTGCAGGACCACAGCTCCGTGTCTCCTGTCCTCATTCGTGAAGATGTCATTGGGGAATTCATGGAGAGCTGCAAAAAGCGGGGAAGGGGGGGAAAGAAAGCTCAGATGTTTAATCAGCTACTCACATCCACCCCATGCGTGCTCAGCAGCACAGAGAGGCTGCCCAACCCAGCCCTGCCAGAGGCTCTGCCTCACCTCCCTGCGCCCCAGCTTACCTTGTCCTCGGGCACTGCCCGTCCCCAGATAGTCACTGTGCAATCTGTTTCTGTGGCCAGCACCACACTGTGACCCACAGGTGCCCAAGGGGGACAGACACCCCCCTGGAAGGGGTCAGGCTGCACAGAGCAGGTGCAGCATCTCCTGGGGGGTGGCAGCTCTCTTCCCACCGCCCAGCAATCCATACAACCATCGAGAGGAGCACACCGTGCACTTCACAGCCTTTGCTGTAAATACTGTCACAAGCCATTGAAAGAAGAATTCCCTCCTATCTGTTTGCTCAAATGCTTTATTACTGCTCTGGATGTTAATTGTATTATAAAGCACATAGGGACAGCCTGCCAATTAGGCTGCAGGAATGGCTTTGGGTTATAAACCACAAAGCCCGTGTGAAGACGATGCTCTAGCATTCAAGTGCTTCTCAGTAATTCCAGACTTTGAAACAGCTTTCTGCTAATGGTCAGTTCTCCACATTCACCCATCAGCTGGAAAAAATCAAACTGTGTTTTTCCTGCCTTTCACATCTTTAGCATTAATAAAGCTCCAGCAATAGAAGCTTAATTAGCAATTGCGCAGATGATTAAACGGAAAAACAATCCAGCTCACTCTCCCGGTTCCACTGCCTCTGAAGCAATAACTGAGCAAAACGGAGCTACATTTTAATTTTGTTCCATGTGCAAGCAACAGCTCTATCCAGGCACTGCACCTGAGGAAGAAAACACTGTGTTTTACATACACTCTTTTGCCCAAAGGCTGAAGTTACTACTGTTAATTGTATTCCTATAGATTGGTAAATGCTATAATGAGTCCTAACAAACTAGCAGGAGCTGCTGGAGCAGTACAGGCGGCATCTTTAAAATATCCAGAGGAGGAACACAGCAATACCCTTCTCCTTTACGAGAACCAGTGATGCCTGTGACATTTTACCACCAGTCAGGACTCACTTGCCACAAGCTGTAACTACTTCCAGGAGCTGCAACTACTTCCTTCCATGGCAGAACTAGTCCTGCCAGGCTGCCTTCCCCTCCCATTCCTGCACAAGTGCTGTGCTAGAGCTGCCACAAGTGCCAGAAACACCCTTAGGTGTGCAGCGGTCAGGGAGGTACGAGCACAAGGACAGGAGTGAGAAAAACCCCAACAAGCAACGCAAAACACTACGGAAGCTGGGAGGCAATGAAGGTAAATCAGGTGGAAAGGATTCATCTTTCATCAGAAAAACATCATTACGTGAAAACCAAATGTTTTCATCACGGCTTTTACAAATGTTCCTGACCGTTCCCTGTCCCACAAGCAAAGGAAACACAGGAAGGTCTGCCTGCAGCAATATGCAAAATGGTTTACTAACACATGTGTGTGTGCGCTTCCACTCCTCCTTCAGCTGCCTCCAAGATTTTACATTCATTACAGACAGATGATAAAAATCCAATCCCTTTATCAAGAGTCTCTGGGAGGTTCAAGGAGCCTGAAGTGCACCTAAGGTAAAGCCATCCAGGGAAAAACAGTACAAAAATAGCATTAGCTGTCTCTAGTGTCAGTGGCTGGGAGTCCTGGCCCTCCTTCCTGTGCACAGCAGAAATGCCTAGTGCTCCCTCAGGTTCAGGTTCCCACCCCACACTGGCAGGAAATGCACTTCCTTTTCAGAGAAAATCCAAGATGTCCATCACCACATCCTCGATGACATCGTCAGAACACAAACGCTTTCAGGGGGTTACACTGGGAAGCGTGCAATTATGAAATAATGTATGCAAATTTGAAATCTGCTGCATTTTTATTAGCTGCATCAGGTGCAGATGAGTACAGATAAGAGGAGAGCTTTGCAAAACACAGGAGCTCCTTTCTAAGAAGAAATAAAGGGTGCTGCTGGAACATGACTCCAACAACAGCTGCCCTATTTAGTGGGTTATAAAAGCTCAGACAGTTTGTTATTCCACTTAAAAGAGTCCCCAGCCTTTGTACAGAAAATAGGTGCAGATTTTGCCAGGTTTATTTTGATTGCACAGAAAAAAAAAAACCCAACCACCCTGCCAATGAACCTAAACTCAAAGATTAAAAGACTTCTGCCTGATAATCCACTGTGGTCCTGCAGACTCGGCAGGCATCAGCCTGGAGCAGCGGAAGGGCAGGATCTTCACAGAGCTCAGCACCTCCCCAGTCACTTCCCATGGGGGCATTAGGCAAAATTCTGGGAGCAGTCCAGCACCCAGCGCATTCCCAGTGCATTCCCAGTGCATTCCCAGCACAGCCTGGGGGATTCCAGCCCTTGGACTGTCTCGGTTTTCAGGCACATCGGGGCACATTCCCGGAAAACGGAGGGCAGGAGTTTGCAGCTCAACACAAAACTCCTTGCAGGGGTGCAGTTCTACCTTGCACTTGTACAGCTGTGAATAAATATCGGGATTATTAGCATTTGGAAGTAAGTGGAATTAGATGGCTATTAGCGAGGTACAGCTTGGCCTTGGAAAGGGAGCTAAATATTCCAGGAACAGATGAGCACTAGGTGTGAGAAGTTGTGCTGTTTTTCACTGGACTCCAGGTGTTCTGACCGGCAGTGGCTCTGTGCAGGACAGGGAGCCCACATCTTTTGGAGACGCCACCGCAAGGGTATCGCTGGATTCAGAGGAAAGGTTTGGATCTATACCCACCACGGGAAAATTATTTTAGTCATAATACAATGAGCTGGAATTAATTCTTGTCCTTTTATTCCCAACCAGCGTGCAATTCTTTAGAACTGGAATCCTGTTCAAGCCCTGCCTTTAGGTGACTTACAGAATGCTCTGCATTACGCTGCACTCCAAGGATTTACTGGCACAACACAAACCTGTCTCTGACCAGCCATGCCCAGGCCAGGCGTGCAGGGAAGGTACTGCTGTACCACTCCTCTGGGGGTGGCACTTCTCACAACCCTCTTCCCACCTACTCCTTTCCCTCTCTTATTTAATGTTCCCACCTCTCCAAAAGGATTACTATTCAAAAAACCCAACACTGGACTGGATCAATAGTTCTAAAAGCTATAACATCCACTTATTTTTTAAAAGGTCTTGATACTGCTAGCCAGCGCATCTACTCTGGGGACAAGAAAACCCTTGGGAAATCTCCCACTGCTTTAACAGAAAAAAGATGTTCAGCCTGGCCAATTAATTACCAGCACAGAAAACTCACAGATTCACAACTGTGGTTCATTTTCTCGTGCTGTTCCCACAACTCTTCCTCTGCGAATTCTGCTATTGTCACCCCTGAGGAACAGATGTTAGTGGAGCAGACCTTGAGATGTGAACCAAGACAATGTTTTTTGCCTCCATGCTGATAGCTTTTTACACATGGAAACAAATATAAACTTTTAAGCAATTGGTTACCTTTTTCTCCATACACTCAGAATCATTATTTTAAACTCAAGCTTGAGATTGCTGCTGGGTTCTGGGTAAACAACCATACCACATTCAGCACCTGCCTGCAGAGTGTTTTGCTCAATGGCCTGACCTCCAGCAGCACCCCTGGACAGCACCAGCTATGTACAGGCAAGCAGCCCCTGCCTCCCTGCTGTCTGTCCCTCACAAAGGAGCAGGGACCTGCCAGGATGAACCTGTGGGCTCAGGAACTGCTGGATGTGCTCAGCCTGACAGCTCCCACTGCCTGGAGAGCAGCTTGGATACACACAGCCCACCAAACCCTGTTCCCATGGGGAATCACACAGCGTAGGCAGGGGGCTGTGAACATCTTTAGCTGCCTTTAAAATCAATGAGATCAGTGAAATTCTCACTGAAGGGAGGGCAAGTACCTTTTGTTTTAATATATATATATACATATATATATATATATCAATGTTTTACTGTCTGCCAAGTGAAAATGGTGTTTGCATTGCAGTGTCATGATCTAAAATGCAAAGAGAGCCAAACTATGTTGCTACATCAATAATAAAACATTTTGCTGATGTTCCACTCGTGTCTCCACTTAACTGCTGCAAACGGCAGCTGCAGCAGCACGGGGGTACAGCCCCCACAGAAAATCATGTGGCACCCCCAGAGGCACCGTTCCACACCTCGCAGTGGCTTTTCCGAGCCCTGTCCGTGGCTCCTGGGGTGGCAGACAGCAGTTATCCATCAGCTCCTCTGCCAGAGGTGGCAGCAAGAGGCAGAGTGGTGGGAGCATACC
Organism: Pardalotus punctatus; assembly: GCA_013400915.1. Taxonomy (NCBI): domain Eukaryota; kingdom Metazoa; phylum Chordata; class Aves; order Passeriformes; family Pardalotidae; genus Pardalotus; species Pardalotus punctatus. The sequence goes on from VZTX01017181.1 coordinate 140,417, forward strand.
TGCTGAAGCTACTGAGCCTGGCCAAGTACCTGCTCACAGGTGCCTCTGGCTGGGATGAGCCAGACAGAGCAGGCATGGTGTGAATAAAACAGGAGAGGCCTGTGTTTCTATTGAATAAGTTATGCATGGACTGGGGGAAAGACAGAAGGGAGAAGATGGAGGAATGGGAATATGAGATGGTGAACCCCATGTGCCACAGGGAATTCAGAACCGACAGCTCGTTTGCATGGGAAGTGAGAACAAACATTACCTCGTGCTGCTCTGGAGGAAACACTCGAGAGAAATCACTGCCTGAAAGCACCCAGCAGAGCAGCTCCCAGGGCCCTCTGCCCACGGAGGAGCTGGCATTGCAGCTCGCAGGAAGCCCCTCTTCTGCCTCCCAGCACCAAAGCTGGGCAGGGCAGCTCTGGCCAGGCGGTGGCTTAGGCTGCAGGGGTGTTTCATCTGGGTGTAAACATGTGCACAGCTGTAGTTGCAGTGTTTTAGGATTTTCTTTCTCTCTCATGGAGAATATAGAAAAACTGTACTTTCTTAATCTCTGTTTTGTGTTAGAGGTGTACGAGCCATAACCAATAGGTCTTTGTGGGTGGATTGTCTTTGGCCAATAGACAATTGTTTATTACTGTGTATAAAAAGAACTTCTTGTAAATAAAACCTTCTTCACCATCTTGAAGCCTGTCTGCCTGACCTCTCTACCTGCTTCCACAAATCCCACGAAAAACAGAAAAGCAAACCATACACAGCTACAACATGCGTGCTTCTGTGGGCATCCCTAACAGCGGAGCTGCTTGTCATTCCATGCACATCCGACTGCCACCTCTCCAGAATTTCAGATGCTCAGAATTGCACAGAAATTGCAAAATGCATTTCCCTTGAAAAATGGAGCACCCAGCCCTGCACACCCCATATTGTGCGGCCCCCCCTTTTCTTTAGACTCTCCTGACTGTGCTGTGCGGCTCTGTGCCCTCAGGCTCAAGTCCTGTTCCATCCTGGGGCTCCTTCCTTATGCCAGGTGCACACACGCTTTCCTGATGCTTTCCTCTGCTGCAGGAAGTAAAGTCTTGAAGGAATAAACCCCTACACATAAGCAGAGCCCCTGCGAAGTCGAAAAGGTTCTGCCTTGGCTTCAGTGCAAATGAGTCGCTTGCAAGGTCAGAGGCACATCAAGATCCAAGGACAACAAGCAAATATATCTCAACATAAATGGGGGAGAAATCAGAAATAATAAATAATATGCAATAGCATATGGTTCAGAGAGAGTTTAAGTCAAATAACAGCAGCAAGTGACCTTTAAAGAGAAGGTTATACTTTCCTTTGCTCAGTACAAGAACTAATTTCTGTCACAGCAAGAATCTGGCAATTGTTTCCCAGGATCTTTGAGCTTTTATATTCCTGTGTTTCACTTGACCATGTTACAGTTAAGCTGCTTAAATATATACATGCATGCTTAAACTGACAGAGGGTAGTTTGGATACTAGGAAGAAATTCTTCCCTGTGAGGGTGGCCAGGCCCTGGCACAGGTTGCCCAGAGAAACTGTGGCTACCTCATCCCTGGAAGTGTCCAAGGCTGGTCTGGATGGAGTTTGGGGCACCCTGGGATAGTGGAAAGTCCATGGCAGGGGGGGCACTGGATGACCTTTAAGGTCCCTTCCAACCCAAACCTTTCTGGGATTCTGCAGTAGATTTTGCCCTGCTCTGTGCCCCTGTCCCCCATCCTGAGCAGCAATTCCTCCCTGCGAAAGGAACACATGGAAGCATCAGCAGAACTGCCAGTGTTACAAGTTTTACAGACCTAAGCACAGCTGGTGTTGGATCGAGATGTTTCCCTTGACAAATGCAATGCTTCTGCAAAGTGATCCATTATCAGCCACACACCCTGGTCAGAAATAGCTGGCACGAGGAAGGTTTGTAGCAAAACCACAGCAAGAAAAGAACAAATCCCTGGCTGGCTCCTGTCCTCACATGAACTGCCAGAAATTCCTAATAATTTAGTGGCTTAATTACAGCTATTCTGGAGTTCCCAGACCTCTTTTGATTTGGAACAGAATACAGTCCTTCTTTCATTAGCTTTATTTTGGGGAACAAATATTTATATTGAGTTCCTATCCATGGGCAGACTAACCAAAAAAGGCAACTTTACATGAAGCACTTTTATAAAGACACCTGGAAAGGATGAGATGCCACTGTCACCTCTCTTCTTTCCTTGGGGGAAAAAGGGAGGGACTTTTTAATCTCTCAGCATCCCAAGTACTGGATGCAGGGATGTCATGAGTTCAAAGGAGGGGAGAAAATTCCCCTGCCTACTTCAGCCTTAGCCCCATTGTAGGGGTGCCTGGGAACCTGGACTGAAGCACACCAAAAAAAAAAACCCAAACCAAAAAACTTCCTGCAAAGAATCAAACTTTTGGATTTTGCCGAAAACATGTTAAAAGCTGTGGATTAGACACGTGGTCCAGGAATACAGGCAGCTCCAGTGTGGGTCAGCCAAAGCCAGCCCTGCCCAGCAAGCAGCAGGGAGATGCCACTGTGAGCACCTGGAATGTGGCACAGGGACAGCACCTGGGGCTTGAGGAAGGTGTGAGTGGGACAGAGATCCTGGAGTCACAGGAAAAGTCAGGCTGGAAAAGCCCTCCAAGGTCATCAAGTCCAGCCCCCAACCCAGCACTGCCCTCCTGCCAAAGCAGGCTCTGCTCCAGGCCACCCCAGCCCTCCGAGCCTGGAGGCTGCCATGGGCTCTGCCTCTCACATGCCATCAGGGCAGGGATTTACTGCCTGCAAATGAATTCCAACATTTAAACTGTCCAGGCTCATCTGCGGAGCAGCTCTAAGACGCTGTAAGCTCCCTCGAATGTATAAATGCTTAAAGCTATTACAATCTCTTTGTTATTTTACATTAGGCATCCCATTAACTATTTTCTTACATTGATATAATCTGTGTTTACCATTATTTGGAGATTAATTCTGGACAATGAGGCCATGTGGCCTGTCTCCTCTAGAGGCAAAGAGTTGGTTGGCAAGGCAGGGCAGCCCTGCTGCGACAGGGAGCCCCTGTCCTGACACCCTGGGGAGCACAGGACAGGACCCCAGAGCATATTAGGATTTCCCATTTAAGCTCACACTCCTGACACACGGAGGATCTGGTTCCTTCCCCTCTCAGCCACAACAGAAGCAGACATCCTTTCCCATTTCCATCCCAACACAAGGTGCTTAAAGCGCTCAGGCAGTTATATCTTATGTAAATATGTCTGGCAAATCAGAGAGAGCGCCGTACTTCAGACATCCATCATTTTGCTCTCTGCATATAAAACTGGCAGGAAAAATTTCCATTCCAAGATCACAAGGTTAAAATGCTATACCTAACTAAACCATCTATAAGAGGGAAATTAGAGCAATCCCTTACTTTGATAGAGCAATGAAGGTACATTAAAAGGGAATTCTGGGGGATGTAAACATTAGCATGGGAGGGATTTTCCACTTGACAAAGCAGTGCAGCTCTCAGGATGATAGCCAGCCTTTTCCAAGGCATCCCAACACTGATGCCTTGAGCTTGGCTTGGGATCAGCTACAAGCCCAGCTCTTCCAGAAGACAACAGCAGTGAGCTCTCTGCCTGGCTGAAACCCACAGCACAGGGCACCTACTTGTGCCCTTTGAATGTTATCACATCTCCTTGAGCCCCTTTCTTAGTTTATTGGGATTTCTGCTCCTCCTTGGACCCTCAGCGCACACCGCCTGCACACCTGACAGGTCCCCAGAGTTACCTGCTAATGGGCTAGGCATTATTTAATCCAATTTTTCAGCTACCGCACCGTGAAGTTCATCATGTCCAGGCTCAACTGGGAGGCTTCTCAGCCTATTAATTATCCTGCCACAAGCAATTCCCTTACTCCAAGCTGAGATTTCACCAATTTTCTCAGTGTTACATGCATTCATCATGCATTTGCCAATGACCATCTCAGAGAAGACTGAGACATGTGCTGGCCCAAGAAATCGGATGAATCCTGTTCCTTCTGAAAAGAGTCAAGGCAACTGCACACCATTCTGCTGGGAAGAGTCAGCTGGGAACTGGAGATGGCTGTGGAAAGAAGAGGATGCAGCAAGCAAGATCCTCCTTGGATGGGAACCACCACGTCCCTGTCTACACAAACGGCTTTCCAGCAATTAGCACTGACTGAGGATCTCTAATTGACTTAAGTCTGCTGCAAAGCAACTCCAGCAGCAAGGTTGTCACAATACCCTTTGGAATCAGCTCTGAGGGCTGAGGTCAGTGAAACTGGCAGTTCTGGCTCTCCACCACAGCCCTGACAGAGTGCACACTTTCTGCTCCCCCATCTCAGCTTCTGAATTTCACAGGAAGTTCGAGAGATTTTTGTCTCCCTTGGAATTCTCTACATAGTGCCACTCTTCCCTCATGCTCTCATTTTGTCCAGAAGACTGTCCCTGATGGAGTAGCTCAGTGCTGCTTAGGGGACTGAGCCAAAAAAAGTCATCATGGTCCCGATCCTTGGAAAACCCATGCACAGGCTTTGCTCTGAGCGCCCAGCAGCCCAGACAGGACAGAGGGCCAAGGCCCATCCTGTGTGGCATGGTAGAGCTGGGTCCTGCCCTTTGCTCTGGGGTTCCAGATTTCAGTTTTGCTTTCCTATTTTCCCCCTAGCTGGTTTCTACACGAAAGCAGAGGATGCAGTTCGGTTTATTCTGTGACTGTGGGGAAAAGTGAACGCACAGCACATGCAGATGAAGCAAAGTACACGGCAGGTCCCTCTGCAGTTATGCATTTTGTTTTATGGTGACAGGCAGGCTTAGAGCCCAATCTCCAGCATAAAAATCACATCAATCAATGTCAACGTACTATTCATACATCAGAAAGACAACACTGGCTTTAAATAGGTACCAGCGGTTGCAGAAGACGAGGCGCTTCCAGAACCCCATCTCCAAAGCGCCTTTCATCTCACTCAGAAACTGAAAGCCCCTAAATATAGGACTACTGTTAAAAATTCATGAGCTTCAGCAGCTATTTATCAAAGTCATGGAAATAGGATATTTTCATGATGGTGAATGGCTTGACATTCATTACTAATAAGCAAATGTGCCCTTTATTACCATTTTAGAACAGAACATTGCTACCGATACCCAAGGAACACTGCATTATCACCGGGCGTTAGCATTAGCTTTGCTACAATACACACATCATTCCTGCCATCTGGATGCCTCACGCTTATTAGTTCCCAAATGATGATGTGGATGAGGCCAGCTTTGTGGAGCTTGACTGCTCAAGGCTGCCGGGAAAGTCTGTCCCAAAGGTGCCGTGGTGCTCCTCTCCACGAGCTGTGCCCCAGACCACGCTTACAGAGATCCCTCCCTCCAGCGCCCTGGATGCTCTCACCAGAGCCTGCTGGAGAGTCCCAGCTGCTCAGGGACAGTGGCCATGGGACACAGGCAGCACCCCCTGCTCATTGCAGGGCTGCAGATCAGCAGCAGCGACCCCGATGTGGCTACAGCCCCACGGCAAACTTTTACACACTTTCTGTGCTGACATGGAAAAAGCATTCATTGCTGTGTGCTGGGAGAAAGGAGAAGCAGAGAGGAAGGAGGAACCCCTTCACCTCCCTCACGTGACAAGAGAAAGCTGGGCACGAAAACGGGGTGGTTTGATCTCAGTGGATCCCCGAGAGTTTGTTCTTCCCAAAAGGAAAAGATGATGACCAACAGCCATGATGAGCTGTTGGTCAAGTTTTCTTGAGCTTTTTCTTGCCCTGCCTGGGCAGAGAATACACAACTCTCTTCCTCCTTTAGAGGACATCAGAGGAAGCTACAAGGGCAGCTGTAATTACATGTAAATCCCCACACAGGCAGGACTCTATTTTACACGTGGCTGGAGAAAGGACCATCTGTTTTATGAAGTTACTACTAGGCCCTTTTTTAATTTTCTTTTTTCCCCAATTATATTCTTTTCCTTCCCTTCCTCCCTAAATGGAAGCACTGCCTTGGTAATATCAAGAGTCTTAAAATAAGATTATCTTTTCAAATGAAAGAGTCTTTAAAGTGGGATTATACTTTACAACAGCGAACTAGTCTTTCAATCAACTCCAGAGGATACACTTACAACTTCATTACTCTGGAAGAGGCTAAATTGACAGGGCAACAAACGAGAAGCATTTAGAAGAAGTGCCTCCAGCCTCTCCATCCCTGAGCAGCCCAGAATCATGCTCTGGTGCTCCTCTAGAGCTTCAGAATTGCCAGAGGAGGAGGAAAGGGAGTCCTGGTTTCAGAGGTGCCACCAGCCAGCACGAAGCTGAGGATGGACAGGCTGGCTGGCCAGAAGGGGACCATGACACAGCACTCTAGAGGGGCTTTTAAACTATTTCTCCTCCTGCAACCCCTCCTAGCTCTGTTTTCTACAGCAAAATCCTGTGCCATCAAAAGGCCGGCTTGCCAGGGTGGTGCTTGCATTGCTGATGTTACAGCTACAGCTGGAGACAGAAAAAGAGCACCCCGGAGATGTTCTCCCATCAGTGCCTTATTTAATACCTTCCACTTTTACACCAAGCATCACTCACCTCATCACCCTACCCCCCCTCCTGCTGCCCTGCCTTCCAGCATGGAAAAACAAGAAAGCAGCATTCCTATCCTCAAGGAAAGTCTCTTTGTGCGAAGGGCTGACCTCTGAGGAAGCAAGGCATGACACACGTTTTGGCCAGCCTCTGCCTACTCTCTTCGGCTGCTGAGCCCAAGTATTTACCGTGTGCTGTGCCTGTGCCCTGACTTAGATGAAATCCATCAATCCCATCCCATCCAAACACACGATCAGGAGCACACTCCACTGAAACTGGGGTGACACCTTGTTGGCTGCTGCACAGACACCTGGGGAGGATAGTGATGATTCCTGTGATCCGCCCTGGAAACTTGCTCCTCAGCTATGACTGGGACCTTCCTGACCCACAGGAAAAATGCAAATGCTTAAACTTCAAGCATTTCATACTGCAAATTCACAGCCCAACTCCACTTCCTAACGATGCACGTACAACACTGCAATAAGAAGTGGCCCAGAGCCCCTGAAAGCATTCATATAGGGAAAATCCACTTGCATAACATGTGGCTTGCAGTTTTAATGGTTGCAAGGAGACAAAGCACATTTTAAGCAAAGCCAAGGAGGATGGCAAGCATCTCCTTGCGTTTCATCAGGCAACAGAAAAAGCACTGTCCCATTGAGGGTGCTGAGCCAGAGGCCTGGCTGGCTGTGAAGGGTCTGGGAGCAGGACCAGCCAGGCAGCCCAGCAAAGGGCACAAACCAGCTCAGGGTGTGAGCACACACACAAAGGTGACACACCAGCCAGGCTGTGAGCAGGTACACGGAGGTGACACACCAGAGCCAGCTGCAGTGAGCCAGCCAGGCTGTGAGCTGCTCCCGGTGATTCATCCTGTCGGGAAGAGGCTTCCCCCAGCCACACGAGGATCCAGGCTGATTTCCTTGGCTGGCCTATACACCGCTGTGTCACACTCAGGGAACACATGCCAGACACTTTCAAAGAGCTTTGGGGAGGTTTAGCCAGAAGGGCAATGGATTTCAGTGGCAATCACACAGCTAAATACCACGTTTCCCTCGGTGGCATAACCTTTGCATAACCGCTACACTTCCCTGCCGCAAATAATCTGCAAACAGCCTTAAAAAGGCCTCTCACCCTCCTTTGCACCAACAGCCCTATTTCAAGGGGCACACCAGGACCCTGTGCACCCCAGTGCAGTCTCCGAGGGTGTTGTTTCCAGGCGTCATTCCAATCACGGAGCTCCGAGCACAGCACCTCTCTCTGCTGGGTGACGGGTCAGAACCAGGGCGAGGATCCAGCGGGGATCCAGAGATGTGTGTGCGCAGCAACTGGAAGTCCTGTCAGAGTTTGGTGTTGGGGTGTTGGCAAAACTCCAAGAGCACGGCACAACGCTACGCGCTGCCAAGCTTCAGGGCACGCGGCCGCGGCACTTGGCTGCCACACAGATCTTCGGGAAACGGGCACGAAACAGTGAATCCCGTGGCTGCAGCGGTCTGGGAAAAGGGGATTGCTGAGAGCCAGTCAAGGCGTGCCTGTGCATGCTAACAACCTGCTGGATGGCAGGGCTCTCCAGAGCGCCCAGGCGCTGTCAAAGGGAAAGCATGACTGAAAGGCAAGAGGGTTTCTCAGGAGCTTGGAGCAGATCCATCCCTGGGAACTGCTGGATGTCAGCCCCGCCATCAGCCAGGCCACCCCAGAGTGACCAGCGAGGCTGGGCCGGGCAGGGTGTGCACCACAGGGCTGCCCACGGGTGCATGGGGTGCTCGGCTCCTGGACCAGCTCTGCTCTCCCTGGAGTCGCTGGTGGGACTGGAATCAACCTCAGCAGCACGATTCCCACACTGGCACAGCAGCCAGCAGCTCTGCCCTGCCCTGCCCTATGGTTTGCTTTTCTGTTGTTCCTGGGATTTGTGGAAGCAGGCAGAGAGGTCAGGCAGACAGGCTTCAAGATGGCAAAGAAGGTTTTATGTACAAGAAGTTCTTTTTATACACAGTAATAAACAATTGTCCATTGGCCAAAGACAATCCACCCCCAAAGACCTATTGGTTATGGCTCGTACACCTCTAACACAAAACACAGAGATGAAGAAAGTACAGTTTATCTATATTCTCCATGAGAGAGAAAGGAAAATCCTAAAACACTGCAACTACACTGCCCAGCCACACACGCACCTGGGGACTCCACAGCAGCACCTCTGTACTCATATCCACATCCAAGGCTCTTCCTTGGGCCTTACACCCCTCTCACCCCTGCCAAGGGAAGCAGAGGACAAACCACAGCAAGCACAGCCGTGATATCCCAGACAAGAACAAAGGAGTAAACAAACAGATCTCGACTCAGGCAGGTTTTGTTGGTGAAGGAAGGAAAAGATGATCTACAACTCCAAGCACAGCAGTTCGGGAGGGGGGTCTGCTCCTGTCTGGGGGGTTCTGCTCAAGTCCAGGCAGCCTGTGTAAGCCCTGTGCAGAGCCACATTTCCAATGCCCTCTGCACAGACCAAGCCTTGCCCCTCCAGCAACCCAGGCACCAAATAAAAAAAGAAAAAGATTCTCTTTTCTCTTTCTGCCTCCTGACACTCTTTCCTCTTTCTCACAGCTCCAGGATGCTGATTCCTCCACCGAGGTGCCTCTGCTGATGCCTGGGGAAGGAGAGCGTCCCCTCCACCTCCCTCCTGCCACTGCCCACGGTATGGCAGGCTGAGAAAGGGAAAAGCCCCACAGAACAGGGGCGATGTCCACAACTCCTGAGCCCCTTCTGTGTTCTCAGGGCTGCCTTTAGGAAGTTCACACAGTGAGGAATACTCATCATCCTAAATACACTACAAGTTGGGTTTGCAATGAAAGGCTTTGATTAAAATTGGCATCTCCTGCTGCCAGCAGCCTCAGCCCTCCCCAGAGACACGCTGTATGGCAAACACAGTATGGAAACCCCCACAAGGAGACACTGGGATTGGATCCATGCTGCTGTAACCCGGGATGAATGCAGAACTACTTACACAGGGCACTGGTAATACTGAAATTAGTCGGGGACGTGACCTGCAGGAGAGCTTTTCCCTAGGGATGTAAGGTTACATTTTTCAATGCACGTGGAAGCCCTCGCACCTTCTCTCTAGATTCCCTCAGTATCAGCTTTTGGAGATAACCACAAACACCTCCAAAGAATGACCACTGTCCTACAGGATGGCACAGCCCCAAATCTGGTGCCAACGCTCAATGACCAGCCACCGTGAAAGGGCTCCTTACAGACTGGTCAGAAAGTAAAATATTGTCAGGCACCCAGCACTAGGGATTTACAGTACCTCTGCTGTGGGCCCTGATAGAACAACCAGCATTTCCAAGGAAGGTTTAGCAAAGCAAAATATCACCAAAGAGCAGCTGAATATTAATTAATGAGACTGGAAGTCACAGCTCTTCACCCAGGAAAATCCTCCCAGCTATTTTGTGGAACACGACAAACACGGCCAGATGTAGTATCTGCTTTATTTCTCTACACTGTTAGTTCCCAGCAGCAAACAGGAGAGGAAAGCAGTCCTGGGTAGAGGAGCCTGCCAGCTCTGACCCTCCAGCCCTTTCCTGAAGGAGGCACAGAAGCTCCTGAGCTGGAAAACAGGAATGTTTCTGGGTCATGGACCCAAATGCCCCCTTCCAACAGACAGCACAGCTGAAGGGCATTTTACATTTACTTATTCCAGCTGGGTAACTTGTTGCCACTCTTCTCAGCCCCAGGCACCCTCCAGGTCCCACTGTCCAAGTCCCAGAGAAACACCATATAATTGGGGCCGGACTGGATGACCTTCAAAGGGCTCCTACAACCCAAATGATTTTATGATTCCGTGATAATTAACACAACAAAACAGAAACCTGCCACGTAACAGCAGTGACCAGAGTGACGAGCACATCTCTGCTGACCACTTGGACAGAGCCAAGCAAGGAGACCAGGGTCACAAAACCAGGAGGGTAACAGCCCCTGCAGCTGCAGCGCTGGCCAGGATTAGTGCATCTCCACCTTCCTTCACAAAACCACCTCCAAATAAAAACCCTCCAAGCCTGATTTTATGGGACTCAAGCCACAGAGCTTTTATGGAAAAGTAAATTATTTTTGTTAAATACCTCCCTCCTGCCTCCAAAAGCCCTGATTTTATCCAGCTCTCTGCTTTTGAATTTCCCTCTCATAATTTGGCTTACCCAGGGCAAACCAAAACCAAGGAAAGTTTTTCTGCTGACTGCTTTAATGCACCTGAAGCCCTAAATATACAGGGCTGGTTCCTATAGCAACCGGCAACCACGTAGTGACTGGATGAAAGAAAGTTCCTTGCCCCACTGTTAACCAAACCAGAGCAGGAACATCCTGGTGCAAGGCATTAACCCCTGCCAGCACTCCAGCACGTGCCACGCAAGGAAGCACGTTTTCCCTCTTTCCTTTCCACGCCTGACTCGTCCCTGGCCCACTGTGCAGGTGGCTGGGACAGAGCCACAGATCACAAACAGCAAACTCTCTTCCCCAAGCCCACGCTGACATTGTGCCACAGCCACGAATGTGCCATTTTCCCACTGCGAGGCTCCATCGACCAGCGAAGCAGAGTATTTTTGCCCCAGCCATGGGGAAAGAATTAATCTGTACAGCAGAACTCCCTCGCATGATGCCCGGGGAACGCATTACCATCCCCACCTAATGCATTTTCCTATTGGTTTCCTGAAAGGCTTCCTGACTCGTGACAGGTCAGCCCTGCACAGGGTAGCTTTTCCTGCACAGGATGAGGCTCTCTGGCACTCCACCACAGCCGCCTGCTCTCCAGCCAAGCACTACAGAGGCCAAGTTTTCCTTTTTGAACTGTTGGATATGCACAGTAGGAGCTCTAATATGTGGATAGGATCCCCAGGGAGGGTTTGTGGTTGGCTGGGAACATTTCCTAAGGTGTTTTTGAAATCTCTTTTAACTCTGAGATTTTTCCCTCTTCCCCGTTGTCCCTCATTGCTGCCAAGCTGAAACATAATGAGTTCATTTAAACGGAAAGTGGGAATGCTTGCAAGGGATCTATGATGCTTTAGCTGTTCCCACATTGGGGACAGCAGTGAGCAGCAGATCTGGCTGAAGCATCTCTAACAACAGGTGTGTTTAAAACAGAAGAAAGAACCAACCAAACTCCCCAACACTGAAATTTGCATTTTAGCAGTATTTCAGTGCTTGTCAAGCTCTCTAACGAGGCATTACCTGAGCTGACCTTCGACGATCTCCCTGGCACCAGGCCATGGAGGGAATCCCCAGACTCTTTGCTAGGGCCCCATCACTCACAGCAAAAAAATTCAACAGTTCACAAACACCAGGGAAACACCAGAAATACAAAAGCACTCACAAATCTCACCTCTGTCTGGTCCTTTCCTGCCTACTGTGCAATTTACAGTTTTACCTGTAATGCCTGGCCACCCTCACCTGCCAGGGAGCAGTGCCCAGTCAGCAACAGCAATCTGCCTTTTCCTGCCACCTCGCAGGGATTTGCTAATCCCCCCGTTCCCTCAGAGACAGCCACTCCTGCTCACTGCATTTTCCAGGTTAGACCTTTCCCCACCCAGGACAGGCCGTGATACTTCATGGGGACAGAAAAACCACATGGTTAACATCCTCACTGCTCAGCAAAGAGTCAGGAGGCTTCACCCGAGATCCCACCACGCTGTGCTGGGCCCAGCATGGACAGCAGCATCAACTTGCACCTTCTTAGTGAATAAAACATTTGTGCAAAAGGGTTCTCTCAGTCTCACCCAGCTGGCTGGTGGCAGATCTGGAAAGATAAGCTCTAGAATTCCCACTCTGCTCATTGATTCTGGCTGCCAGTCCTACATCTGCTGTGCCCCGTGTGACACAAAAAGCTTCCCCGGCTCCCTGGGATTTTATAGATGAGTAACACTCAATATGTTGGTGCTGAATTTCAGTGGACTGCAGAGACCAAAAAGTTTAGATTGATTTAAACCAAGAAGTTTAAATTCATTTTAAAAGCACATTGGGCTAACTTATGGGAGACAGGTCCTATCAGTGCCTTCCAGACTCCACAATCTGGATGCAGCTGCTGAAGAGCGGCTGGCTCTGCCGGAGCTGGGATAGCAGGGAAAACAAATCTCCAGCATGCCCCACTGCAGAAACTCTCTATACCTCCTAAATATACCAAGACACTCACCTGCAGCACTTCCTCTGTGGGGCAAGATCCAAAGATAGCCTGATTCTGCATACAACGCCTTCTGAGCTGGCATCCAGGGATGGCAAAGGTCAAGTGTGCTTTGTTTTGGCACTGCTCAAACAAGCCTGCCCCTTTCCAGAGAGGGCAGCCAGACCAAAGATCCTATTTCCAACACCAGCCACAAAGTTTATGTTTCACCTCCATCCTTGGCAGCTGTTTTCAGTTTTTACTGTTTACCCTCATATTTATTCCAAAAACAATACAATGTGCTCAACAAAGATATGTCAGGAGAACGCAGCACACAAAATAAAATCAGCAGGCAGGTCACTGGAAGTTTAGTGGCTGGATGCCAATCAGATTATGATTTGCAAGCTTTCTCCACACGTGGGTGAGCACATGGGACCCCAGACTGCAAGCAAAAGGCATGTTTTTTTCCCTCACAACCCTTTCTAGGAAGCTCTTCCACACCTCCCATCTTGTGGCTGGACATTTCTCGTTTCAAGCCTATATTTATTAATTTTCCATTTCTTTTCCCTGTTCTTGTGCCAACCCTGTCCACCAGTTCAGTGTTAACCCCTGGGTATGTACAGATAGCACTTCATTTTTTTTAGTTACTGCAACAAACAAGACCAAGGTGTTGTTTTCTTGTTTGGAGCCTCCATTGTCTCCTGATTACAGTTTTTTTTGCATTTTACATTTACTTATTCCAGCCTGAATTACTCTCTCGGTGTGCTGACACTCTTGCAGCGAGCAGTCCTAACAAGCTCTCAGTAGAGCTGTGGGCTGGAGCATGAACATTTTCTGATCTTCAGAGCTCAGGAACTGGCTTCCCTTCGTGCAGAAGCTGTGCTGTGCCTGCTGTGCTCATCCTTATGACAGCCCGGTTCTCCTCCATCCCAACCCCCAGCTGCCTGCCTTCCATCCACTGTACACAAACCACCAGCAAATACACGAAGAAAGACCAATCCCAAGACCCAAATCTGGATGAACTTCTCTAGTCAATTGTTTTCAAGCTGCCTGCTTCTGCAGGAGCATACAATTTTAGGGCCACGCAGTTGGGTGGTGCAGATCCCACCCGGGGGATTCATTCAGTCCCTCGCTGGTTTCCCACTGAGCTTAGAAATGGCACGAACTCACCCTGTGCATCCTTTCCCCCACCTATAACAACTCACCAACTTCACGTGTCCTTAACACCTCAGAGTGCCTTTTATCCAACAAGTTCCACCTCACCCTCTCCCTGTGCTGGGGAAAGACTGCAGGGGAGTGGGCTCGTGCTCCAGAGCCACCCCAGCTTGGTGACAGTGGCACTGGCCCCAGGGCCAACACGGGGGTGGGCAGTCACTCCTTTTGGCCATCCACCGTGTCCAGCACGCACGTGAAACCACGCCTGATGTCTGAACTGGCCCACACCACGTCTCACAGCCGAGCTGTCCTCTCTCTGATCCATCACTAACACCACGGTGAGGATTGAGAAATCAGCAGAGACCGGACAATATTACTGAGGATATCCAGGCTGCAATAAAATCCACCTGGCCATTTCCCAAGCTACTCCTTCTCATGCTCCTGTCAGGAGTGAAGAACTGCTTCTGATGTCAGCAGAGGAAAGTGGACAGACCACACAGGAGCAAGAGGAGACCAGATCAGAGCTGGCACAGGATGACAGTGTAAAGTGGCTCTTAAAGGGTTGTCTTGGAAAGGTTACAACTGACTCCTGTCTGAGTGAACATACCTGTCCTCATGTTCTATGGTTTGCTTTTCTGTTGTTCCTGGGATTTGTGGAGACAGGTAGAGAGGTCAGGCAGACAGGCTTCAAGATGGCGAAGAAGAAGGTTTTATGTACAAGAAGTTCTTTTTATACACAGTAATAAACAATTGTCTATTGGCCAAAGACAATCCACCCCCAAAGACCTATTGGTTATGGCTTGTACACCTCTAACACTAAACACAGAGATGAAGAAAGTACAGTTTATCTGTATTCTCCATGAGAGAGAAAGGAAAATCCTAAAACACTGCAACTACAATGTTCAACAAGGTGGATGCAATTATTTTTGGCTACAATTACTGAATTGCAACATTTCTGAGGGGTTAAAAAAAGCAGCATGACCTTCCTGAACCGTAATCTTTTGTAGGAAAGAAAGGCTGCAGCTTTTTCACTACCTGCACAGATAACTCCCTCAATGGAGGCAGTCACAGGAATTTCTTGTTTAGCAGAACAAAATTTTGCATGTGGACTCTAATGATATTAGTTAAGTAAAAAGAGGGGGTTTTAGTAATTTTTCCTTAAAGTAACCTTTCCTTAAGGTTGTCTTTTATACACAACAACACGTAAAAGACAAACAGATTAGGAGATTAACTCTCCAGAGGCAGAGAAATGCCATCTGGTTTATGAATCATTCTAGGTATGACACTGCTCTTGCAGATGATACCTCTTTTGACGTACACAAATGTTTAGCTAAAATAAATAAATAAATATAGTATAAACAATGCTTAAAAGCTGCCTTCCCTCAGGTAACACTCCATTAATCCCCAAAGCTGCAACACAACCCTTCATTCCTTAATCAGGGCTGGGGTTGATGTTTTTAAACTGAAGGAGGATGAGTTTACATCAGAAATTAGGAAAAAGCTTTTTACAATGAGGGTGGTGAGGCCCTGGCACAGGGTGCCCAGAGAAGCTGTGGCTTCCCCATCCCTGGAATTGTCCAAGGCCAGGCTGGATGGGGCTTGGAGCAACTTGGGACAGCTGGAAGAAAGACACCAGGAGGAGTCTTTATAGCATTTACTCCGGATTTCAGTCTTTCCCCTCCCCTCAGCCAGAAAAGTCATTCCTTTCCAGCCCAGGCAATCTTTTTGTTCCAGGGAATCCTAGAACTAACTTGCCTTTCGTGGCTGTAAATCATTACCATCAGGAATGCTGAATCAGGAACCCCAAGTCTGGAGCAGTTGGACTGCGGTTAAAAACAAATCCATCATCCTTCAAGACTTTCCCTGCATTATCTGCAGGGTTTGCTGCCTCCCTAGATGTTATTACATTATTTCAAAATTTCCCACAAGGCACTTCAGTCTTGAATGTTTCAGAAAAACACTGTTACATTCAACAGAAAACCACAGAGTATTTTCCTCAAGTTCACGTATATGGAAAGTTATTGGGCAGAACGATGAACACAAACAACTGCTAGGAAATTATTACAGAAATATAGAAACAAGGTGAAGATTATTCTTCTGCTCCAAGCCAAAACACCTTGGCTCAGCTACACAATCATTTAAAAGGTGGGTTTTTTTGCAGACTCACCACTTTGATTAGAATCACAGACTAGGTAAGAATAACTTATTAACAAGATGAGAAACAGCAATATCACGGCTAATACTTTTTAAACTCTTGTCTCTCACTTTACTGACTCCCAGAACAGCTTTAGGAGTAAACTGGCAGCTGGGAAATACTGAACCCTGCTGTCTTCCTTGCACAGCACTTCCCAGCAGGACAAATGCAGCTGCCCCAGCCCAGCCCAGCAGCTCCAGCTACCCCAGCCCAGGGGAGCTCCAGCTTCCCTAAGGCTCCAGGGCTTGCAGAGCCTTCCCAAGCTGACCAGAAAACTGCTGCTGCCACCGCTGCCGCTGGCCACTTTTGGATTGGGGTGCTTGGCTTTTCTAAAAATTTAATTCAACCAAGACCCCTCACACTGATTAGATCCAAGCCCCAGCCTAACCCCTCCAAAGTTATGTAATCCCTGAAATCCAAAAAGCCTTGAAAAGCTTAAATGTGACAGAGCCGGTGATGTCATGCTGCTGAAAGGTTTCCATGGAAACCACTCTTCCCACTGCCACATGCCCGTGGCTCTCAGCACCAGAGCGCAGCATCCTCTGCACAATGCCACCACCACTGGGGGGGAGCTGGGAGGAAATGGCCAGTGCCCCCCAGGTGGCCTCAGCTCCCTTCAGCCCAGTGACGAGGCACATCCTCATCGTGATCGTGATCGTCATCCTCATCCTCATCCACATC
>VZTX01017183.1:0-81175 GCA_013400915.1 Pardalotus punctatus
GAAAAGCTGAAAATGAGGGGGAAGTAATTACTAGTGATGATGATGAATGATGATGATGATGACAATAATATATTATTATTATTATTATTATTATTATTATTATTATTATTACTATTATTAGACACTTGCAGAGATTAAAGGCAAGGAGTCTTCTCTGGATGTGACTCAAATCCTAAAGAAATCCAGCCCAACCTTCCAGCATGGCAGTGAGGGGAATTTTTTTGTGCCATTGGCATCTTGTTGATATGTGCTGAGTTGTGCAAGGCCCAGAAGTCCTTTTGTAAACCTGGATTAGATGATTAAAAATATTAAATATGTAAAGCATAATTTCCTTGGATCAAAACTCCCTCTAAACACAAATTAAAAAGTTTAGCTGAGAGTCTGGATGTTTTTATTTTCTGCAGAGTAGGCTGTGATAAGCATTTTGCTGAAATTAAACACAATAACCTGGTGATTTTAATGAGGTTTTAAACCAGAGGTGCACAAGTTACCCACAGCTGAATTAATATTAAATAAAAAAAAAAGAAGTGGCAGAACATCCTGATGAGGCACCAAGTCTTAGCAGGAGATTAACTGTGTTAGAAAATAATATTGGGGAAAAAATTCATAGTTTATAAGAATAAAAAATAAAAAAAGATAAGAATAATCAGAAAAATGTCTGTATGCTTTACGTCATTAAGGAAAGGAATAAAATGAGAAGTGACAAAAGTTAATTTTTTATAAAGGCTTTGGGAAGGATTTTAATACAAACAGCAAAAGCTTGTTATGGCATGTAACCATGAAAAGGAAAGAAACTGGATTATGGTGCAGGAAGGATATTTTAGAGCTTGGAGATAATCCACATAAGGCCCAAGCTTAATGGAAGTTCTGCTTCCTTTCTTTTCAGAGATAAAGAAAACAAGCACCGCAGAAACAAAATAAATTAATAAAGTGAAGGAGGGTGTGAAAATGGAAATTACTTCATCAAACTGCTGCATAAATGCAAATTGTCTGCAACAACTTACAGCAAAGAAAATGAAAGAAGCTGGTCACGGGAAATGACATCTGATGCCATTATTTCTGAGGACCCAATTGTAGATTGACAACTGCAGAAGGAAATAGTAAATAAAGTAAGATAAAAATGGCTGGACGTGGCCCTGAGCAGCCTGGTCCAGTGGAAGGTGCCCCTGTCCATGGAACAAAGGGGTCTTTGAGGTCCCTTCCAACCCAAACCAGTCTGGGATTCTATGAAACAGGATGCAGCAGCAAACTAAACTTTTCCATTAAGGCCTCTAAGAAAAAAAAAACAAACTATTTTCATGTTAACATGGGACATAATGGCACAATGCTTGAAATGAAGGAGCAACCTGCATTAGTAAGAGCTGTAATTTGCTGTGTCAAAGGATGTTGCAGTACACGAGGATGGGAAAAGACATTTGCAGACAGCACCATCCCCATAAATTTTCACACCAAAAGGATCAGTAGATTGCTTCTTTACACAGACAAAAATCTCAATTATTCGTGTATGAAGCAATTTTGAGTCCAACAGATCTCTCTTGCACTCAGCATATGCCCTACTTTGGAAATATTCATGAGCTCTGATTGCAGCCGAGCGCACAAATACACGGAAAAGCTTTCATGGAGATCCTCTCGGTGAGGGTGCTCGTGGTGTGGCTGAACAAAACACAAATGCCACCCCAATCTTGATAAAAAGGATAAAACTGGCAGCAGTTCCTGCCAGAATAAACACATGGAAATTTTGAGCTGATCTTTCTCGCCCTCACTGTAACTGTGAGGAAGGGAAGGTGGAAGTCAAAGGAGTCACGGAGTGAGATATTGCTCATCGTGGACATTTAAATTATTTCCCCAGGGGCTGCAATTTCTTTGAGGAACGTGCTCATTTCTAACTCATTTCACACACTAATCATGCCTGTAATTTGTTCTGAAGATTTCTGCCCTTCTGAGCTTTGCTTTTGGTCCTGTCACTCCTCTGGGATGGCATCTCCCACGGAGTGTCGCACTGGGCACCCTGAGCAAGAGCAGAACAGTGCTCGGGGGTGTCAGCTTCTCTCTGTGACCAGGGATGGGACCCAGGGAAGGGCTGGAGCTGTGTCAGGGGGGTTGTGGTTGGATTTCAGGGAAGGTTCTTCCCCCAGAGGGTGCTGGGCACTGCCCAGGCTCCCCAGGGAATGGGCACGGCCCCGAGGCTGCCAGAGCTCCAGGAGCGTTTGGACACCCAGGGATGGACAGGGTGGGATTTTTGGGGGTCCCTTCCAGCTACAAGGGTTGGACTGGATGATTCTTGTGGGTCCCTTCCAGCTGAGGATATTCTGTATTTCCATGAACTTCCTTAAACCGGAATCCTCTGATGGAGGGGGGGCACTGCAGTCTGGATTTTGGATCTGGCACCCAAGGATCAGCTGTCCCAGGCGAGTCTTCCCAAGATGAATACTCAGGTACCTCCTGCCCATTTTTCAGGAAGCTGGTGGAGACCAGGTGACTCAGCTGGGAACCAGTGAAGGGGAACAGAGAGTTTGGGGAACTCATCCTCTGCTTTGGGAGGAGCCAACATTGAGCCATTTCCATGTCATTTCCCAAAATGAGGGGACAGGAGAGGCAGCTCTTGGGCCATCCTGCCTGCTGTTCAGCAATTACTGCCGCCCACTGGGCTCCCTGGATTTTACTGCCTTTAAGACAGCAAAAATCATCTTTTCCTCAGACTCCCAGTGGGGTGGGAGCTGCTGGCACAGCAGAGCTCAGGTGTGCCCTGGACATTGTCCAGCACAGCAGCACTCACTGAGCGCTCGCCCAAACTGGGATGCTGAGAAAGCAGGGGCAGGTGCAGCTCCTGCCTCCAGCACCCCAGAAACCTCCCTGCCCACACAGAGAGATGCCCAGGGCTGGTGTGAGCTCTGGGAGCAGAGGGTTTGCACCTTGCAGCTTAGATTTAGGTGCCAAATTCCACCTAAACCCTTGTTCACACTATTTAATCCTGTATTCCAGCATTCAGCTCTCCCTGCCTTAGCTCACCTGTAAAGCATTTCTAGCCAGAGGCTGGGAGGCTTTTGGAAGTGAGCATCTTTGGTTTGCAGAAAGTTTGTCCAGCAGGGCCTGGAGAGAATTTCACGATTTCTTGCTGCTTGTTAAGCCAGGAAGAGCAGCTCACAAATGGATGCCTTGCATTTGAGCAATAGGGGTATAAAATGTCATCAAATGAGAAAATAACAAATGATGTGGAGGATTTCTTTGCAGCAAACAGCTTGTTAACAGTGTAAAAATGCCCTTCAGTGGCTCTGCTAATTGTTGGAATATTTTACAGTTGGGGAATTCTCCTTAAGAATCTCCCAGCTGTGTAAGAGCTGCAAAAATAAAAGAAAACAGGTAAGACTGAGAATTCAGGACAGACCTGTGTCAGGAGACAGGCTTGTTGGAGAGAATTAAAATCACAGTTTGTTCAGTGTAACCAGACAGTGAGTATGCAGTCCTTGGCTATTTATAACTCACAAATAAGGCAAGCAGACAGCTAATATAGCCAGGGGCCAGCAGGAACAGAGCAGTGCAGCTTTATTAGCAAACCTAGGTGGACATGTCATTTGATATATCCATGTGTAAAAGTATTTTTATGGTCTGTGTGTGTTGAAAAAGGTCAGAGATGCTTTAAAAATGAAATTAAATAAAATTAAACCTTATTGAAGATAGCTATGTCCCGCAGGCACTCGGGGCCCCTCAGAGGCTTCAAGATTATCTGTAGAGAGAAGTGGGTTAATCACAGGGGACTTCAGCCTGTGTGGAAAAATCCACCATAGCCAGATTTGCAAGAGTTGGAGAAAGAAACACCATTTAGGAACATATGGCAATTACCAGGCAATAGAGAATAATAGCTGCTTAATTATAAACTCCTGCGTGTAGACTTTCTGACAACTGCGCACTGAAAAGCAATCCAGCTCCCCGAAAACACCACAATCAAAATAATTCCATTGGGTGGTGATGTCTCATGCCTCAGACTGGGTAATTAGGCAGCAGGAACATGTTCAGCTGCACCAGAGGTGTCGGTGGGCTCCACACACCTGTGTTTGTGCCCCACAGGGATGGCTTTGTGCCGGGAAAATGAAATAAAACCCCCCGCCCGTGACTTTGGGGGTGTTGCAGTTCGCTCTTTGCTGGGTTTCTTATTCTGGGAATATTGGCAGGGATGAGCCGTGGTTTGCTTTGTGCTGGAGCCCCAGAGGGGCTGTGCCAGGGCTGGGGTGGCTCCTCTGGATGAGGCTCCTGCCATCCCTGAAGGAAAGTCACCCATCCCAGGGGGGGACACATCCCACGGGTGTCCCAACAGCATCCACGCATTCATCTTTGCTTTGGAAGAGTTGGTCTTCACTTAATCGTTAAGTTGGTCTTGGTCTTAATAGTTGGTCTTCACTTAACAGACTTTTTTCCTTCTTTTTAACAAAAGAACATTTATGAAGAAAACCCATAGTTTTTCTGTCATTTTTCATAAATTTCATTAAACAATAAATCAGTGAAAAGAAGTGTTAACCACTCCCAGTCACAGCTCCTTTTTTATTAAAGAAGAGAAAAAGAATATCGGTTCCTTCCCTGTTCAGGAGATGCAAAATAAAAGAAAAAACATAAATATGTTGCAGCTTTTTTGTGGTGTTTTCTTTTGAGGTACAGCAACAACCATGGGAACCTGTGGCTGTTGGGGCTGGCCTTGGAAGGACAAGGCAAACAACCTTAAATACACTGATCTTTTCAGACATTTCTTATTGCTTACTCATCCTTGTGCTCAATAGTGGTGATGATTTAATTGTTGTGCAAAAGTTAGATATTATTAGCAATGGTTTAGCCTCCCTCTGCATTATACTGCATTCAAGAAGCCTGTTACTATTTTTGTCTCAATAATTTACTTTTCTTCGGGGAAAAGCTCTATCCATCATTATTATAAATTCAAGACAAATAAGTGCCCCACCCAGAAAAAAACTCCTCATTTTTTAAGATCTCAAATACCTTTTATTCCTCTTTTTTTTTTTTTTTAAAAAAAAGTATGCATTAAATGTCAGTGAAAACATATAGTTTCCTCAAGGACCAAGTCAATATTAACTGATTTCTAGGTTATTTTAAAATAACTGGGATTATAAAATTATAGAATGGTCTGGGTGGGAAGGGAACTTAAAGCCCATCCTGTGCCACCCCTGCCATGGCAGGGACACCTCCCACTGTCCCAGGCTGCTCCAAGCCCTGTCCAGCCTGGCCTTGGGCACTGCCAGGGATCCAGGGGCAGCCAGAGCTTCTCTCCCCACCCTCACAGGGAGGAATTTCTTCCTAAAATCGAAACTAAACCGACTCTTTTTCAGTTTGAAGCCATTCCCTGTGTTCTGTTGCTCCACAGCCTTGTAAATAATCTCTCTCCAGCTCTCCTGTAGCACCTCTAGGTAATGGAAGGCTGCAGAGTTTGCTCAGTGTTTTCTTTTTCCTTTTCACTTTTATCTTCTCATCTAAGTCCATTTTGATTTTTATCTCGATGTTGGGAAAGGCAGGATGGAATCAAAAGTGTTTGTGTGCATTTGAACTCACCTCGCACTTCAAACACAAGGGCAACAAGAAATCAACCTTGTTTGTCCACAGCCAGAGCAGGTATAGAGAGAGAGCAGAAAACTTTAGGTTGGAAGGCAAAGATTTGATGTCTTTTCATTTCTCTCTGTGCTGGAAAGGTCCTTGAACAGAATGATGCCAAGAGTGGCCCAGCTTGTGACACCAGTGCTTTCTTAAGGACCTCTCTGCTCCTCACCCCCTTCTACAGCAACATGAAATGAAACTCTTCTCATGGAATCAAAGCTAGGGCAAGCTGTGGTCATTACAAAATCGGGAGAAAATTAATTTCAGCCATCAAAGCATAACCTTTCTTCCAGAACAACCTGGAAGTACACAAAGCCCTGGGAAAAATATGTAATTTTTATTTCCACCACCGCTTTTGATCTGAGTGTTGTTGGGGAGTGTCATGGGGGTTTTATATTTTTAATTGCTCCTGGGAGCAAAGTCTCAAAGAGTCCTCTTGAATAAAAAGATACTTTTGAACTTAGCTGGTGGAAATCAATGACTTAATGGGGAAGAGTTTTCTTTTTGTTGGTGAAAAATGCAGTTTTACTTTCTAGAAGCAAAGCATTTCAGCCTGCATGGGCTGTGTAAGACTTGCAAATGCAAGAGGATGCTGTTGCTAAAAACAAAATGAAGAGAGTGAATGTAAACAGTCAGGTACGAGCACACTGAATATCACTCAACAACTAACACTTCAGACTAAAACGTTATTCCCCATTTTATTTTTTCAATGACCATTTGAAAGTTTAGATTTCCAGTTATTTTTCCTGTAAGACCAGATGTACCTTTTTCTAACCTACATTAATCTTACCATTTGTCTTCTTTAAAACAGGAATAAAACCAGGTCACATGCTTAAAATCACAAGAATCTTTTGAAATGCTCCGTTTTCGGTGCTGTTAGAATAATTATTTTCATTCAAATTTACTCAGGTTTTTTTTGTTTGTTTGTTTTCTTGGGTTTTTTTTAACTGATGCTGTTCTACTGGAAAATATTTATTCCCTTGGCTAAGGACAGTGTTGATACCTTCTTTAATTCACATTGTTATTTTGTCAATGGTAAACCATAATATTTCCAGCGTGTAAGGAAAGTTTCCTATACACCATACTAAATAAAATGGCATGAAAATAACCCCCATTTCATTGTGAGAGAAAAGAACTGGTGGGACTGGAAGAAGGTTTCCATCATTCTGAGCCAAATACTCTCCTGCTTGGGCCTAAAAGCAGCACCTGCCCCCCAGAAAAACCAGTTTCCTTGTGCATCACCCACTACACTTGTCAAAATAAACTGTATATTATGTACTTGGGAGAAAAGAACAACCAGGGAATTAGCTTAAGCTAATTTAAACCAAATTAATTAATCTATGTCAGGAAAATACAAATCACCAGCTCGTTAATTTTTTTTTTTCCAAATCTTTTTATAACTTTGCAAGAGGAAAAATTCCAGAAGAGCAATCCATAGCTGCAGATGCAGCTGCTTAGAACATGAAGAAAATAATTTATTTCTCCGTGCTCCTGACATTTTTCTTGGGTAAGAAAGATATTTAAGCTTCAAAGCACAAATATCAAGAGTGTAGGATCTACGAATTTCTGTGATGGACTCATTGTGTGTTGGGCTCTGTGAGCTGAAGCAGAAGAACCAGGACAGCCTTTTTGGCCCATCCTTTATGTGTCCTTGATAATTCTTTTTTAAGGGCAATGGTTTGTCTGCTTTCAAGTTTAAAAGTTCCTTTGCATGTCCTGCCAAGATGTTTTTCCTGCTTTGCACTGGCCGTTGAAAGGATGTGAGGGATCCATCCCCTCCCAGAGCAGAACTCAGAGGTGAAAGCAAGGAAGGAATGGCAAGACAAAGGGTAGACAAATTTTTTTATTTATCTTGGATAATTTTTTCCTGGCTACAAACACCCTGGAATCCGCTGAGCAGCCTGTGTTATAGAGACAGCCCAAAACTGTCGATAATTCCCTACTGAGAAACCCAATTGCTGCATGTTTTTACCTCCCTGCCACTTTTGCTCCCAGTGAGCCATTTCTGGGGAAATAGTTGTGAAAATCCATAGTAATACCAAGAGTTTATCAGCTTCTGGTTTTTTCTAAAAATATTCTCACAAATAAAAAAGGGTCACTTGCAGGAATATTTGTGTATGGGAGGAATTGCAAAGGTAGCCTGGAGGCAAATGTTGGTTTTATTCAGGTAAACAGGTAAATGGTGTTTTTACAAGCAGCACACAGCTGGCATTGTGCTTGTGTGTGTATTTTAATACAAATCTATAAATTTTAATATAAATTATATAATTTATATTATTTGTATTAATTTTTACTATTATATTATTATTTATATATTTTATAATTTTAAAATTTTAATATAAATTTATATACAGACATGCTTGTGTGTACCTATAGAGAAACAAAATAAAATGTGCCAATGCCAACCCTCNTTTTTTGGTTGGTTGGTTGGGGTTTTTTTGGTTTTTTGTCTGTGTTTTTGGTTGGCTGGTTTCTGGTTTTTGGTTTTTGGGGTTTTGGGTTTTTTTTGACAGGGTTTCTTCAAAAATCTTCATCTGTGCCACAAACAGATTGCAGACTCTTCTGAGCCAGGAATCTCTCGAAATTGGCAATACCTGCTATGATGAACACATGCTTTCAACCATTCTTTTCCTAAAATCAGTACCTGCTGAGATTCCGTCCTAAAATCCTCTGATTTCTGGGAATCCAAGACAGCTGGGGAAATATCCCTTCCTTTGGAAAAGCTGCTGGCCTGAAGCTGTAAGGAATGGCGTATCCAGTGTGGCTTCTGTTTCATGAGTTGGTGACAAAGTTTTGTCCTAACGAGGAGCAAATGACTCAATTGCTGCCAATGTCTACCAGCACGTGCACCCCAGGGATGTGAGATTTGTCACGGGAATGCAGAGGAAATCTCTGGAAGTGTTAATGACACCTTCTGGAAGGGTCTGTGGGAGCCCTCACTGATACATCTCACAAACTCCGCTTTGCAAGAGTCCCCTGGACTCACGCATGTGTCAAAAGCCATGTGCAAAGTCCTGGAGGAGTTCCAGCTTCCTGGGACCTCCGTGGGTACAACGATATCCACAGGGATGTAAATAAAGAAGGCATTTTATCCCAGAAATGTGCATAAAATAGATCCTTGATAAAACATAATTTACAGCAGCGATGAGAAAATATATATGATAAAAACCCATGCCAAAGCCAAATCATTCTCCCAAGCTGAAGACCAACCACAGGCAAAACTAATAACTAGAAGCAATTTATAAGGAGCTGAAACGTCATGAGAATAGGGGAATAAAATACATTTTGACTAGAACAATAAAATGTTATTGGCAACACAATGGCATACAAGCCTCCGGAGGTGTCATGCTGTCTTCTTTGATTAAAAGCTTGAAGAGAAGCATGAGTATTAATTTAGAAAAACTGTTTATATCTTCTGTCTCTCTAGAATATCATTAATTGGAGTGTGCGAAATTAGGTCTTCAGAGCTCTTGCAAATTACTGTAAGCAGCGAGTCTTTATGCAGAAGGATAAAGCCAGGATTTCAGAAGCTTTGGGAGAAGTAATTAAGTTCTGTTACTTGCAAGTGTTTTTGTTTGCAGGAAGAACTTTCTACACAGAAATGGACAGAGTTTTTTTTCTTTGTTTTCCTAACAAATATTTCCTGAGGAATGACTACCAAGATTAATTCATCTTAAGTCTGAGGCAGAAAACATCTCACTACTGTGAGAGACTTGAAAATCTGAACTGGTTGTCCTGGATCCTCAGGCTCCGTGGCTTGAGCATCAATAATGTCACCCCATCCAAAGGCAGGGGGCAGCTGAAAAAATGTCATTTGGAAAAATTCCTTTCTTTCAGCTGGCTAAGGAGGTAAACTCCACTTTTAAATGAGTTCAGTTAAGGCAGACACATCTCTCTGTTCTTTCCTTTAGTGACAGCATGGGATCCATGATTGGGTTTATTCCTGGGTATTTGGTGGTGTGGGAATGGAAGAAATATTTGACATTTATCCCTCCTTTTAGGCCTTGAAATTGACATCCATCATTTTTTTTCTATATTTTTTCTTTTTAATCTGAAACCATCCTTTACATATAATACTTTCAAGACATACAAGGACAGAAAGAAAACCCAAAAAATCATTGAGTGGTTTGTACGGTGGAGCCATAATTTAAAAAAAAATAAAATTGCGTAAGCACAATAAAACTTTTCCCTAATTTTCACAGCAGTCTCTTAATGGACGTTTAAACTGTCAGGCTCTGCAAGTCAATGCAAGTGATGACATTTTCCCATGAATAAGGGTTAAAAGATTGAGACCCCAAATCTGCAGCTGGTGCTGAGCAGAAAAGCAGTGGCTGGGAGGATGATGGATGCTCCACTTCCAGCTAAAGTCATTACATGGAAAGCAAAGGAGCTCGGGGAGTGCCCATTGCCCAAATCCAATTTTCATAGCAATGTGTTGCTGAGAGTGCAAATTACTGAAAATTTGCCAATCCAAAGGTAATATTCAGAAAAGCCTTTCCAGTAAAAGTGGAAACAGCCTCTCAGTGAGCAGGGCTGCTCTTCCAATAAAGCACAGGTGGAATAAACTGCACGTAATTTCAATAAATAAAACAAAACACAAAGAAAACAGAGTTGTAACAACATTGGCAAGAGGAATTGGGTTCTAACACTGAGCACATGGAAATAAACCCTTTTGGAATGCTTACACTCCAGCTGAGTTAGACGTGAAATAAACCTTCATGTGTAGTTAAAGATGGATTTCTTGGTGGGAAGAAAAGCAAATAGTGGAGTATTACCAGCAGAAAGGTGGGAGTGCTGGATCCTAGCAAAGCTCAAAGTTTTTCTGCTGAAGTTACCTTTCCTCACCTAATAATTTCACTGCCCCTCATATATGACATATTTACCTGTCTCATTTTCTGCCAGATTTGCTCCCATATTTGTCCCTGTCCAATGGAAAAATATGGGAAAATACAGCTTTGATGTGACTCAAACCTATAAATATGAGTGAATGCTTCCACTTTGGCATGTGCCTATTTCTTTGGCCAGTTCAGGTGGAAATTCCAGAAAAGAGGAGTTGGTCCCATGTGACTGCTCCAGCACTGAACCAGCCTGGCTTTACCTGGCATGGCATGGACTGAGTTGTTTTTAGGCATCATAGCTGTTCTAAAGGACAGATTGTTTGGAAAACTATATTTGGAAATCTAGGAGTTTGATGGAAAATGAGGTCTTATTTCTACCAGTGAAGTTTGATTGCTGAGAGTAGATTTGGTGCCTTATGAAACAGGACAAACTCTTTCTGCCTCAGGAAATACACGTTAACTGGATATTACTGTGAGTATTTTAATATTGTGGCTGACAAGTCTGTTCCAAGTAGATACAAACTACTCCTGATAATCCGGCAGCTGATGGAGGAAGACTGATGAAGAATCAGAGGAATATTGTTTTGAGACATGATTTTAATGGGATTTGTAAACCTCAGCTGATCTCAGTTCAAATGCTTTTGTTTCCAAGCAGACAGAAAGTGCTGATGCCTGGCCAGGGCTTGTGCAGTGGTCCTGGTTTGGGGTGGGGGCCATGGGATGCTTTATTCCCCGTGCTCTTAGGGAAAACCCAATCTCTGCCGGCACAGCAGCGCACACGTGCTGCCACCAGATTCACACGGATGTGATTGTCTGCAATCCCGTAAACATTTCTTTTGATGATGCCCCAGAAAGAGAATCTAGTTCACTTCCTCCAGGCTACGCAGAGCTAACTGGGATGGAAAAGAGTAAGCAAATACGTGGAAAACAGCCAGCAGTGGCTAAGGAGCGGCTGGCATCCCCAGGAAGCAGAGTGCCTTGCAAGGGAGGCTTTCCTGGAGCTGAGGGCAGCCAGCTGAGCTTGTTAAATGCACATTTTCTGATGGATAAATATTGTGCCTGTCATTTGGAGAGGTAAATCTTCCTAGGGAATGTTTTCCTCCCCAAAGACAGGGACTGAACTGCTGATTGGAGAGGGTGTCCCAGGGCTGCTTCCCCCCGTCCCCAGTGAACTGGAGAGGATGTGATTCCAGTGTCCCAGGGCTGGGGATCCTCTGCTCTGTGGCCCCGAGCATTCGACCTTCCTGCTGCGCTTTGAGTCACTCCATGATCCTTCTATTATTAGCAATACCTGGCCAGAGCAAATGGAGCGCATCCTTTTAGGGGGATTGTTTTTGCCCTTCATCTGTTGGTTTATTTATTTGTGAACGCTCTGGCTGAAGGAGCTTATTAAATAATAATAATGCTGGGATACAATCCTGAAACAGCTGGCATAGAGTGTTCTTAAAAAACCTGACAGCACCACCACACTGCTGGACAGTCAACCTCAGCATTGTAATGGATTTTAAAAAACAACAACAAACAAAACCAAATTACCATGTGTGGTTTTATACAGGGTTTATTCCCGGTTTGGTGGGTTTCACTTCCTCCTTCGTGATTTTGCTTCTGATCTTGCTCGGCATGGCAGACCTGACTCATTTCACTGCTGCACAAAGGAATTAACACTGGATTTCTGTGGCCAAACAGCCCGAGGGAGGAGGTTCAGTGGGCTCTGAGAGTTCATGTGTGAGGGGAAGAGCAGTTGCAGCTGAGAATCATCCACGAGCACAGAGATCTGTGCCTCCCCTGGCTGAAGGACTCGTGCATCTTCACCCTGCACCAACTCACTGCTGCTGCTGCTTCCACGGTGATCCAGGGCGTTGGCATTGCCTTGGTAACTCAGCACGAGCCTCTCCTTGCAAAAATTACGGGTTTTTTTTTTTTTTCAAACTATGGGAGCAATTTGGGTGCCCCAAGGAAGCGCTTGTGCTATTTCAGTCCTGCCAAGCTGTCTCTGCTGCCACCTCAGCTGCCACCCAACCCCTCCAAGCCCCAAAGGAGGTCTCAGTCACCCTCAGGGGTGAGAATGGCTCCAAATGCCGATATTTGAGTTATTTAATATCATCTCGCAGCCCTGTTTGCTCGTAAGAACGAGTGGAATTGAGTGAAAACATGAGAGAAAATGAAGCTAAGCAACACTGAGCCTTTCTTAGGACAGGCATGGAAGCCAATAGCTTTCAGCAATCTCGGAAAGGGCCAATTTACTGGGGTGTTCCCTGCAATTTGGAGGCGCTTTCCCTTGCTCTGGAGCTCTGGCAGGCAGCTAAGATGAGAGACCCTCTGGTTTGAGGGATTTCCTGACAATTATGGCTTTTTCCCTGTGCTTTGTATGACAGCTCAGGCCTCCAAGTACTTTTCCTTAACAACCTCAGTGATAACAATTTCCCCCAACTTAAACAGAGGTGAGGGAGAACCAAGGCAAGGAGATGCTGCCTTCACCATTGAAGCTCTTTGCTTTCCCTGAACCTCTTTCTCTCCTTGCTGAAGCTGGGATTTTTATTGGAGCTGCAGCAGAACCAGACATCCTAAATCCGCTGCATTTCAGCGGGATTTGCGTGTCTGATTCCCGTCAGCTCCTCTGACAGGCTTCCCCTCTATTCCTGCTGCAGCCAGCTCTAAGCCTTTCATCTATTTTGGCAATTACCACACTATTAGCACCATTTCCCGTTAAATCTCATCATGCATCAAGCTCCTGACACCTAACAGTGTTATAAAACTTCAGAACTTCACATGCACCTTATAACACTTGCAAGCAAGATAAAATGATTCACTCTTTGGCAATCTCCCCCTTTTGTGGCACATAAATTATTATAGGAGTCTTCAAAATTGGAGTGTGTCTGTTTAAAATGTGTTTTTAAGTGAGGAGAATGTAAGAACAAAATAAAATTTGTGCAGAAATTTCTGACCCAAGAGATTTAAAGCAACATTGCTTCGAGCTTAATAATACACCTCAAAATCTCTCCCACATCCCATCACCTTGCCTGGCTGGCCTGAAGGGCGATTTTGCCAGAGTTCTCACAGAGAATGACCAGATTTTTGGGTTCATATCTCATTATATCCTTCCTTTGGATCCAGGATGATTTATTGCCTCTGCACTTGGGTTTGGGTTTGAGAGCAGATCCCCTCCTGCTGTTCTGTCACCTGAACACAGGGGTTGTCCTCTCACGTAATCATCATGGGACAATCAAACCGGATCACAACCAGAGTTGTTTTCATGGCTCTTGCTGGGATATTATCTGGATTTCATAATCAAACCAGCCTGACATAGTTGATGTTCCACACTGGAGTCTGTGCCTCGCCACAAATATGAGCAGCAAATCATGGCCTATTTCTCCTTTTTTTTCCCCTGTCTTAAGGATCGAGGATAACAAGTGAGGGCTTTGTGAGCCACCTCTGTGTTCTGAGGCCACAAAGGACTTTTCCATCCTTTGTGTGAGTTAGATGAGCCTGGCACACAGTTTCACAGAATGGATCATACCCTGGGATCACAGAACGGTTTGTGTTGGAAGGGACCTTAAGGATCATCCACCTCCACCCCCCTGCCATGGGCAGGACACCTTCCACTCCATTTCTCCATTTTTGTGTTCTCTTTCCAGAGCCAAGTCTGTAGCATGAGACCATGGAGCTAATAAACACCAAGTGGGATGAGTTTGGGTGGGAACAAATGCCCATGCCTGGCTAAAGTCAGGAGTACCCGTCCAATATCTCAGTAGGGATCTCATTTCGGCTGGTGGGACTGACACCTCTTCGCTCCATTTCCACTCCAAAATGCAGAGTTTGCCTGTCTGGCACAGCTGGAGGCTGGGCTTGACCTCACCTAGGGCCAGGCAGGGAGCGCTCCAGCACCACTGCTCACCTGCCCTGATCAAAGGCTCTGTGTGTGCAGGGCTGCCAGGAGAACCTTCAGCAAATCTTCAAAAGATGGTGCAAGCAAAATGGACTGGGGGGTTCGCTCCCAGCCCTGCTCTCATTAGCAGCTAACACTCCTCCCTCCTGGAGAAGAGTTAACGATTCCTTCATTCCTTCACAGGGGTTGACATTTTCCCATCTCCATGAGCTGCTCCCTGTGGGCGGAATGCCATGAACTGTTAGAATTCCTCCCAAAAGTGACTTGTCACTGAGACAGCAACCAGGGAAACAGGCAGCCAAGAGATTCACCACTCGCAATTACCACATCTCCCCTCCTGTTCCTATATCCAAATCCATCTGGATCAATCCCGATCTCTCCGGATTGCTCTATCCCCAGTTGTCCCATGACAGCCACCCCTACAGCACTCCACGTGTCTTCAGCCAAAAGTAGCAACTCATCATTAAAAATGGGATTTCTACCCACTACATCCTATACTCGTACTGCATACACAGAGCTTCTTTTGCTTGTGTGGAGTGATCGTATTTGGTGGCACATAGTGCCTGTCCTGTGCTCCAGGAGCTGAGTGGAGCTCAGTGTCTTCCTAACACCTTCCCACTTTTGGGAATCACCTGCAGGCTGCTCCAGAGATGCTGACCTCAAGACAGTTTCACACATGTGCTTTAAAGGTGACCTGGTCAGAGTTTCCCATGTTTTGCATTGTGGAAATTCAGGTCCAAACCAGGCCTTTGCCCTTCGGAGTGCACAGTGATGCAAGACGATCCAGGGGAATTGGAGAATCACAGCATATCCAGGGCTGGAAGGGACCCACAAGGATCATCAAATCCAGCTCCTGGCCCTGCTCAGGACACCCCAACAATCCCACCCCGTTCCCTGCCATGGGAAAGAAGAGAAGCAGCAGCAATCCTCCCCCATGGGCTCCAAGCCCAGCTCCTGCAGGGAGCAGCAGGTCCAGTGAGCCAATGATTTTCAACGCCTGCTGCTCCCTGCCCACATTGTTACCCCCTGGAAATCCCAGCACATCCCCAGAAGAGGGAGAAAGAGCCCAAAAGTGACGATTTTTGCAGTTTGGGCAGTGTGACACCTTCCTTTGGATCCATTCCCTCCTGGGCATCACTACAGCTCAGAGTGGCAGCAATACCCGAGTCTGTGATTAATCCCTGACGTCCGTGCCTGGGGCTTGGTGCGCTGCTTGAGCTCATCTCTTGATCTTTTCCAGGGAATCCTGGAATTCATATTCTGAGAAAATTCTGGTTTTACTGGGAAATGCTGCTTTCCTGGAGACGTTGAGAAATGTCACATTTGGGGCTCATTTAATCTGCATATTTGTATTTGGAGTAATATTATATTAACTCAACTGCTATTATTGTTGCAGATATACACTTATTTTCATACCTGTACCCAGCTGCTATGTCCCCTCTGATGTTACACCAGCACCTTTTCCTTCGTTATTTTTAATATTTCTTCCTCAGAACATTTTAAGGGACTGTAAAACTCCTGTAATATGGAAGATAAGTTTTCAAGTATAGCAGAACACAGGAAGAAAATTCAATCTTTCACTTACTTTCATTTTAATTAATTTTATAACCAGGGAGTGAGAGGTTATTGCTCTTTAGAACATGACGGTGAATTTGTCCAGATTTCTTGGTATAGACATTCATCCAGTTACATTTATTTAATGTGCTAAATGACCTTTTAAAAGTGCTTTTCAATGTCATGTAGAATATCAGCAACACATTTTAGAACTCCAACAATGCAAGTTCTTTTTCTTTCTTACATTTGCTGTAAATCAAAAAAACTTGCAGTGCTTTTTCTAGCAGCCCTTTGGATCAACTACGATATCTGTTTTTAAAAAAAGAAGATATGACAACCTTCAGTCCTTCCAACCCATCTCAGGTGTTAGAAGAAATAAGGGACTAGCTGAGAATTAATCTGTAATTACACTTACTTGCCTAAAATTTTCATGTTCATAGTTGAAGTGACTTATTAGTCCTATTCTTCCACAATAGAGTTGAAAAATACCTGGAGAGTATGGACAGAACACCAAACACCAGGGGTGTTTAAGATGAATTATACTGGATGGAAAAGCTTTAACATAATAATCTTTCAGAATACAAATTGGTGGGTAACATTGACAATTAGTTGCTTCTACTCTGTTTCATTTCCTTCAATTTAGACAGTTAAATATAGACACAAAGTTTGATAATTACACTCCAATTGGGAGATGTGCTATAAACAAATGAGATACAGTGTCTAAATTGATTAGGAAATCTGCATAAACCTTTCTTTAAATGCAAGATGTATTTTTTCATTACTGTGTAATTATTCATTAAACACCAGCTGTTAAAAGTCAAGCTAATGAAATATGAAAAAGTGTAGGATAACAACCAAAGTCAATGCATTTCAAAAGAATTTTCTTGAAAGGGTTCTCTGGAAATAAACACGTTTGATTTGAGCCAGTGAAACTCATCACACAAATCCAAGGAGGAGAGGATAATGTTTGCTGAGGATTTCATTGTGAAAACAAAAACATTCCCATTTCCAAATACCATTTTTGTGTTGGTTTTTGAGAATCAAACATAAAATTTTACCCAAAGTCTCCCAGAGCACAGTGATATTTAAGCTCTTAGGAAGTTTATTGGGAAAGCAAAACTCACCACTTCTTTTCTATCTGAACTATTTCCCTGATTTTCGCTGTCAACTACTTCTCATTCTAATTTTAAATGTGAAGTTAATTGCATTCAACACATTTGACTGCTTCCATATGGAATAAGGCCATGGTGAGGTTTGACAGACCATGGAGGTGCCGCTGTTTGAAATCCTCCCATGAACTGAAGAGGCAGGACAACGCCGTGGCACCGAGGAATCCTTCTGTGTACATCTCAACGCTCCTTAAATAACAGGAGCCTTTACATAAGGACATGAGTGCTCATCAGCTGTGGTGGGGGAGCTGCAGCTGGGGGCATGGGAAGCTCCTTGTTCAGGTTATTCAGCAGAATTGGAGCAGGGCTGGGGAAGATTTGGATCCCCTGCTCATCAGTCACCTCCCTACTGCTGATGTGGTGTCCGTGTCAACCAGAGCCACTTTATTCGGGAAACCCAGGAGTTTGGGGTACACGGAGTCTCAGAATGATTTGGGTTGGAAGGGACCTTAAATCCCACCCAGTGCCACCCCTGCCATGGCAGGGACACCTCCCACTGTCCCAGGCTGCTCCAAGCCCCAATGTCCAGCCTGGCCTTGGGCACTGCCAGGGATCCAGGGGCAGCCAGAGCATCTCTGGGCACCCTGGGCCAGGGCCTGCCCACCCTCATTGTGAGAAAGATCTTCCTTAAATCTGATCTAGACTGATCTTCCTTCAAACCATCGCCCCTTGTCCCATCACAGCAGGACCTGCTAAAATGTTTGTCCCCAGTTTGTCAGAATGAAAGGTCTGACACAGCTCATCCAGCTGCATTTTTCGGCCTGTCTGCCAGTTAAGCAGCAAGGGTTGTCATACATAAACATTTCTTTTCAGAAATCTGATATTATTCCCTGCTGCCAATTAGGTTTAGCATAAGCAATTTTTTTTTCCCCTAGCTCTTTTTCCACTCTATGGAAAAACTTGATGTTTTTCTTCCTAAGCCCAGCTGAGAAGTCAGCAAGCTGAGTGATTTGCAGAATGGAAAGTTGAAGGCAGCATGGATACAGCAAAACATTTGGTTTTAACTTTATAAATGGAAGCAAAAGGTTTGGATGGACCCAAGTCAAAGCATGTAATTTGGATTTGTTAAACTGTACCAAAACTCCGGATTGCAGACTGGTTTCACACAAGATGCCCTGAATGTTGTTTCCCCAGGCTCATGAGGGTTCACGGACACCAACTTGATTTCACTGTTGTTCAAGGCTAGGAGATAAATCATAGTGAAAATCAGTTTTCAAATGTTATGGCAGCGACAAGGAAAGGGTGGAGCAGCAGGAAGGAGCTGAATTATTTGGGTTGTTGATAAGAGAAGAGAGAGTGGTTACTAAACCAGTCTGCTGGCTAAGCCCTTATTACACTGGAGATGATGTTTGGGACTTCTACTCTATTTTGAATCATTTGTCATGGCTTCCTAATCCTGTTTCATTCCTCAGAGCTGGAAAATTTTCCTTGCATGTCTGTATTGCACAAACCACTTGAGTGTGTATCAGCCCTTATCCAAAATGTTCTTTGAAATACCACTGTCATTGAATTCTAATGGCAGGAGATGCCTACACACTTTATTAAATATTGAGTGATTACCTTGGCTACAGAGTATTTATTTCCAGGCTGATAATTTTCTGATAAGAAGCTGAATATTTATAATTAACTAAATTAGCTGTGAAGATTGTAACATATCTTACCTACTACAATTTTCTTATTGCATTTAAAGTCATGACTAGAATGAGGGCCACACAAATGTAAAATCCTATTAAAGAAATAATGGCTGTTTAGAAAATTTGTTTGTGTTTATGAGCAGAAACAAATTTTTTAAGAATTAGAGTAGCAAGAAATCCATGACTACATAATTCTGGCTGTTGGGGCAATAAAGAAACAGAAAGCAGAGAACACAACTTCTCCCTCTCTGAAATGTGGAAAGCCATAGTTCACAGAAAGGATCAATGTGCTTTCCTTTGGGCATTTCTTAGGAATAAGAGGTTAAAGTATCAAAAGGGGTCTCAGCCCAACCTTTAAATTTAGATTAGTCTTACTTTCCTATCTCTGAATGCATTTACTCAGCTAAGACATGAAACAACTGCCTGCATTCCATTTTCCATGGTGAATTCCATGGTAATCAGCTTGTTTTAATTACACCTCGTATGGGGCTCACCATAAAAAACAGGACCCCCTTTGGAGCAGATATGACCTACACAAGGACCCAGTCTGAGACAAACACTCATCATTTTCCCCTGGAGATTGAAAAGATGGAGAGATCTCCACGGACACAAGCTGAGGATTTTCAATTACCAACAACTAACATAAAATTGATTGGAGAAAACCCTTTAGGCTGGCAGACACTTTGCTGAGAAAGATGTGTTGGGAGATGGTGAAGGCTTTAAATCAGGCATTTAGAGGGCTTGGTTGTCACTCAGCTTTCAATCCCATCAAGAGAAAATAGTGGCTCATTCCATGTGCTGGTTTATCTAATTTAGGGTGACTGAGATCATATAAACCTCAGCGTTCTGAGTGATTAAATACAAACTAACTCTTGGGCTTGCTTTTTCATTTTATTTGGTATAAAAACACCAAATATTTGAGTTTAATAACTTGATTCATGGTCAGCCAGTTTGGGAAGTACTCACTCTTTCATAATTAATGCAGGAAGACAACTAAAGCCAATTATTTTTGCCTGTTTGGGAAGTTTTCCCCTGTTTTCTGAAAAGCTTAACAAGGGTTAATTAAAAGCCCTCCAAGTCTTTCCACTGGTCTTTACATAAGTCTTTCTACTCCAGCAAGCTCAGGGTCAAGCCTGAAATCCTGTGTGCTACAGGGATGGATGTCTAAAGCAAATAATGAACAGGGGATAGAAGTGACACGAATGAGAAGTAATCCTGATTCCAGCATAAAGAATGACCTAAAATATTGAAATGCAGTAGACTTGTGTCTTGACAACTCCTGCCCATGCTGCAAATAACAGCAAGACACATAAGTAATAGCCTTTTCTATCTAATCTTGCCAGAATAGCTCGAGAAATATCTTTTGGGGGATTAACTGTTCCTGAACACTTTCTTCGGTGTAT
This sequence comes from Pardalotus punctatus, assembly GCA_013400915.1. NCBI lineage: Eukaryota > Metazoa > Chordata > Aves > Passeriformes > Pardalotidae > Pardalotus > Pardalotus punctatus. The sequence goes on from VZTX01017183.1 coordinate 20,077, forward strand.
CAGCTCAGAAAGCCTTTTTTTCTTTGTCGTGTCTTTCTTACCTATGAGATTTTTCTTTAGACAAAAAGCAACCTTAACCCAGAAAATGAAGCTTTTCAGATCCTATTAGAAAAGACCACATTTTGCTTGTGCCTTTTATGCTGCCCTGTTGAGGAAAGAAGCAGGGCTGCCACACTCATCTGGGAAATAAATGCTCAGGGCTAACAGAGGCAGCCAACTCAGGAGGAAGAGTTTTAGAGAAAACAGAACAAGGATATTGTTCTTGCTAAAAAAAATTCCAATCAAGCCCTTTCCACATAAATTCAGTAAAGCAATTCCCACTTGTCCATATCTACCTATACCTAAAGGTGCTCACACAAACCCATTCCTTCTTAGAATCCATGGTTCTTTAACACCCATACAGGCAAAATCCTTCTCTTAATTTGTCTTGGAGCTAATATGACGATCTTGACCCAGGAGATGGGTAATGAAAATATATATTCCATGTTATTCTGAAAATCAGATTATCAGAAAATGCCTCCTTGGCTCTCTACATGCCAAGTATAGCATCTTACAATAGGACGATTAAAAAATTAGGGAAAGGAGATTAAGCACTTTGTTACCAGAATCCCTTAATCTTCCAATGGTACAATTAACAAATTAAGGAAATGAGATGAAGCACTTTGTTACCAGAATCCCTTAATCTTCCAATGGTACAATTAACAAATTAAGGAAATGAGATGAAGCACTTTGTTACCAGAATCCCTTAAAATATATCAAGTTCTGTTTGGATAACTTATTGCCTCTTGGAATTTTTATTGCAGGTCGTGTGCTTTTTCCCAGCCACATCATAACACAGCTTTCTCTGGTGGAAGTCATCCAACACTGTGGTTAAAAAAGTTGCACAGCAACTAATCCTGTCCTTTGGTGGATAAAGGCAATATCCTGGAATATTCATGGATTTATCTGTGTCTCTGTCTATCTGTAGTAATTTACCAAGAACAATTACAGCAGCCAGGGTTGTTCTCACAGTCAGGAAAGAGAGAAGTGTGAGAAGAAGGAACAAGATTGTAAATCTAGTTTTCCAGTTATCAGCTCAGGAATGGAGAAGTTATTTTTTTCCTTCCTCATTGTGGGACCTCTGTGGATAACTGGGAGAAAACTGAGGCTGTAAAGATCCTCCTCTCCTTTCTGGGATGGAAACAGGATTTGAGGAATTACAGCCCCCAAACCTTGTAGGATCTGAGCAAGGAAGGGTAGGAAACACTTGCTACATTTGGGATCACCATCCACACCATGGATTTTATACGCTGCTCGACACCTGTGCCACCACAACTCAGATTATTTTATTAAAAGCCAGAAAATCACACAATTTGGTTCAAATTTATTGTGGGTTAAACCCTCATGGGGTGTCACCGAGGCAAAATGGCTTTTGAGGAACACACATGTGGAAGACAGAGCATTTCTCTGAGCCACTGTCAGGGCACGTTTGTGTTCACAGTGCTCTAAACCTGTGCCATCACTTTCATTACAGACAAATATTCTCAGTGATGCATGTCTTGTCAGAAAAAATCATCTTAAAGCTGAGGTTTGGCAGTGCAGGCCTCATCCTGCGAGGCTTATAAAGGAAAAAAAAAAATTCTCAAAGGGTACTTTCAAATAAAAATATTGATTCTAGCTGATTCCTGACCCAGTGGATAAATATGAGCTTTTATCCTGCTTTGGGAAGCCTGGGAATACAGGGCTTAGGTGCCCCTGCTGCTAAGGAAGATGGGCTGTCTCTGGAATTACACTTTCAGCTTATTAGAACAAGCAAGCTGTTTGTTGATAAAGCCCCTGAGTTTGCTTCAACATTGCTTTATCATCCCCTCCAGTTGCAATAAGTCTTTTTTAAGGCAGGTTTTCACTTGTTCCCAAAATGAGCAAATTCTTATGAGATTTCCCTCTGGAAATCATGTCGAAGACCACAGGAAAATCATGGGTAGAAATTGTCCAGCTTTTTGAAATCAAAAGATCTGGATTTTCTGCCGTTTCAATCCCATTGCCAGCTCCAAGTAACACATAGGGAAGGAGATGACCTTTAAAGGTCCCTCCACCCCAAACCATTCTGTGATCCCACAATCTGAAAGGGTTCACTGGCGCTGGAATCGCTGCCCTGCCAGGGCATGTTAGAGCATTTCCTGAGGAGCAGACACGCAGTTTCTGCTAATTGGATTGAACTTTTTATTCTGTGAGTGTGCTCTCCAGTGTAACTCATTGTAATGCTCTTCCTTTCCCTTGAGTTAGCACCAAAGAGAGACTGTCAGGTGTTAAAGAGGTCTGATAGGGGGAAAAAAGGAAGGAAAATAGCAGAGAGCTGAGTTTTGGTCTCTCCCCTCCACTAACAGGGAAGAAATATCAGAAGGTTTGCAAGAAAGTTTAAAAGAAAAGAAATTCACAATCCACTGTGACCTTACGCAGCTGGAATCAAAAAGAGTGGAAAAAATGTTCAGGGAGGAGGAATTATGATAGCTGGGAATCCAAGGCAAAAGCACTGTGTGCAAATGAGGAAATATTGTAGAAGATTTGTATTAAGACAACCTCAATTTCTCTGCACTTGAAGCCATTTTTGAAGACGTGGTTTCTGTTTCAAAAGGTGTAACTGGAAGAAAAAAAGAAGCATCAGCATCGTCTGGCTGTGGGGCTGAGGGACATTGCCGGTGTCTCCAGGTGGGGAGATGTTCCTCCTGCACTGCTTCCTCCCCTCTCAGGCCCAGAGGATGAGGAGGAACAACTCCTTGGAGCTGATTAAATTATACTGATTGCAAATGGAAATTTAAAACCCCCTTTTTTTAGTGATCATTAATATTTTTACTTTCAACTGAGAGAAAAAAATCAGCATTTTGTAAGGAAAGGAAATCCCCATTCAAAACTTTCTGTCCAAATCTTTAGGGGGTTCACCTTTCCCACAAATAACACAAGTGGGGACTTAGTGTTAATGTAATAAAGCTAAAACTTGTGATGAAGAACAGGAGATCCTCAGCACTGGGAGAAGAAATCAGTCAGCAGCTCCTTTAATTTTTCTCTCTTTACAGCTACCAGACCAATGAGGCGCTCAGGACTGCAGAGGAAATTCTTACATGAACACTGTTCAAACATTTTCATCTCCAGAGCTTGCCAAGAAAACGCAGGTGTTCCTGGAGCCCTGAGTAATAACAAGGCAGGGCTCCTGGGTCTGGATGACAGGTATTCCTGACAAAAGGAAATCATCTTTCTGCGGGGGAGATAATTGTAGACGATGTTTATTATGCCTTGGGTTGATAAAAATCAAATAGTGATTAAGGGCATAGACAAAACTTCATCACTTTCTTCTTTTCTGCCTTATAATTAGATTTTGGGGCTAGAACCTCAGCTATCAGGTGAAATTTAATATAAGAAAAGCAAAAAATGTTTTCAAATATTATGATATAAAGGATATAACAGCTCACTTCAAAGTCTCTGTCCTCACTTGCTCCTTCCACAAACCTTAAATCTTCTTGTGTATTTGCTTTTTTCCCTTTCTTATGATTTCTCTGAACCTTTATCAGAAGAGCATTTTAAAAAGACAAATGGATTAACCAGCAGACATGGAAATATCCTATATGAATGTGGATTCAATTAACTTTTCCCATGGAAAGAGCTCATTTGAGACAGGTCAGGAGTTCTTGGTAAAAATAAACTGATGGTATCCCTGTTCATTTACAGCTAATAAATGCACAGTGCTGCTGTCAATTGGGCAGTTTTCCAGTTTTTTCCATCAGGAGTTTGCTGAGCTTGGACACCAGTCTGGCTCTGTGTTTCTGCCTGAGTTTTGCACAAGTTCTCTTTGATTCCCCCACGGAATCAACGGCAACCCACACAGACTGGACTGAGTGAGAAGAACACAGGAGAAAGCAGCCAATCCTTGACTGTTTCATTGTTTGGGTTATTTTAAACATTTACTGCGTTGGAAAAAAAATAAAATTAAAGGAGATGAAAAGGCAGAATTATAGTTGACTGGAAGACTGTGACTATTTTAGAGGAGTTTTATCCCAGTGTTCTACACCAGTGGAGAGATGAGGGATGCTGTTGAGCTCTTGAACATGGACCACTGTGGCAAAATACGAAACCCCTGCAACCAGATCTCAGCACTCTTTGGGTTGATCTACTAAATGAAAAAAAAAAGGTTAATCCTCGTGGAATTTGACATAACTTACCAATTTTGCATTTGTATTTTTTATGGAACATGCTCTGCTCCAGGCCCAATGAGAGCCATGACACCTGGCCTGCCATAAAATGAATGTCATGTTTGCTGTAAAACGAAACTGCTGGAGCTACAAATGACATATCTCAGAGCTAAAGTCCTGTTTGGTGTCAATAATCTCAGGATTTGCTCTTCCAGTTTCTTGTGATCTTAATAATTTGATACAAGAAGGCAGCATTTTTCCACAGAGCAGCGAGTGATCCATCTTTCTGGCTTACAAGGAAATGCCAGCGCAGCCGCATTTGTGGTGATTTTGGTGTCAATCTCAGAACCTGCTGGTTGTGATCAATGGCCACGTGATTGATTTGTGTTCACACAGAAACCAAGAGTGGTGAGGATTCACCTCTTTTCACCCTCCATTTACCCAGAGCAGCTGGGGCTGCCCCTGGATCCCTGGCAGTGCCCAAGGCCAGGTTGGACACGGGGGTTTGGAGCAGCCTGGGACAGTGGAAGGTGTCCCTGCCATGGCAGAATGAGCTTTAAGGTCCTTTCCAACCCATTCTATGATTCTATTTGGCTTGTAAAATGTAAAGCCCTTTTACACTAATAACATTTTAAAACAAAAAAGCTGAACTGATGGCAAGGGCAGGCCACGCCTCATTAACAGTCCTTCCCAAACTATGGCCTGGAAAAAAAACATGTATTTTTAAAAGGCTGCTGGGTTTATTGAAGGGATTGCATAATTCCTTCATTACCATGGTAAGTCAGTTAAATCAATAATTAAAATTAGAATTTCAAAGTCCTTAAACCTAGTGGACCTGCAGAAGCGCTGCCAGTGAAAAAAGCCTTCTAAGACCTTGTCAATATAAAACAGATCCAAGGGAATCACAGACCCAAAAGAGCTGTTAGAGGGACATAACTTAAGCCTTTAATAGACTGCTTTGCAGTGAGTCTTTCAGTCTCAGAGAATGAATTGGATGTCCCTTCCCTGAGCTGGAATCGCATTAATAAACTTTCCAACATATTTAAATTAGTGGAGCAATCAGGTGGAGAATTTGCAGGTGACACACAAGCCCTGAAGTCCAAAATCCCAGCAAAGTAAGGGAGGCAAACCAAAGCAAAGCTCTGCAAAAAATATATATGCTCATGGAAATTAAATGTATTTTTGAACCCAAACTCTTCTGCCCAGCCTGCGGCAAAGATCCGAATATCCTTCGTTAATAAAACAGACACATTTGGTTAGATCATCCCCATATGTATCATAACCTCCTCCCCTGCAGAACTTATTAGAAATAGCAGAAATGCTATTCTGTTCAGTTAAAAAAAGCCCCAAATAAACCAAACCCCAAACCAACCAAGACGCAAAAAGCGAGTATTGCAATCACAAGATAACAAGATTAAATAATGGGCGTTTCATGCAAAGAAGTGGATAGTTATGAATACCCACATAAAATTGTTATAATAAAAGAAATGAAAACTAAAATACTTAGCTAAGTGCTAAATGGAAGTTTACAAGAGTGCATGCTCGTGTATGACTTTTTATATAGAAGCAAGCACTGACATCTACGTATCATTTTAAAAGCCTTCTGTTCAAGCCTCTATTTTCATCTTTGCTGAGTGAGAAGGAGCCAGCCCAGTTTAAAACAAGAGGAAATTGAAATACCACACATCTAAAAAGAGCAAGTGTGACAAAAGTGATTTCTGCTCTGACATTTTGAAGGAGTACAGGGTAAAGCGAACAAATTCTATCTAGAGCAGTGTAGATGTGACAGGTGTCACTTATATCACTTATATCACTTACAGGACCCATATAAAATGTAACATCTAGCAAATTCAATCCTGCCTTTCCTCCACAAAAAATTGGGAATTAATTTGCATTACCTGTCTTCAGACAACCAGGAATATTTGGGGTCTTTCAATTAGTGACTGTCTTTCTTCTTCATCTGCATTTCAAATACCCAGTGCTTTTCCCAGGACAATCTAAATCCCAGAGTGACAGCACATCATAGGTGGCATTATGGGAGGTCACCCTGAACTTAATTAACCTCCATGAATAAAAGCCTTTCAATTCCATCACCTTCCCACTTGAATACAGGTCCCTGAATCTCTTCGAGCCCTTTCCAAGTCGCCTTTCCGAGTACAAACTTCCCTGGGCACAGCCAAGCTCAGGCTGCTCCATCAATTCACGGCAGCTCTGATTGCAAAGACAATTCTCTCTCAGCTGGTGCAAAAAGCATCTCAGAGAGGAAGGGAAATGGGATACAGGCACAGGGTGCCCCGAGAAGCTGTGGCTGTCCCTGGATCCCTGGAAGTGTCCAAGGCCAGGCTGGACAGATCTTGGAGCATCCTGGGACAGTGGAAGGTGGAACCGGATGAACTTTAAGGTCCATTCCAACCCAAACCATCTAAGATTCTACACTAACCTTTCAACACTTCCTGGAGGTTGGAAATCATCCTTTCTAGAAAGGGTTGAAACAGAAAGAGTGTTGGTGTGTGCTGAATAATTCTGACCTAAAGTAAGATTATCTTACAGGCGGCAACATTATGGATATACTAATTTAATTCTGATTTAAATATGATGGAATTTTGTTTGTTTACTTGGAGTTCTTCAACATCTCTCAAAGATGTTAATTTTCCCATTAGTTACTCTTTTATTCATTAGCATTAAGAAAGAGGCGAGGAGTAAAAATAGGTTGAGAACAAAAAAAAAAAAAAAAAAAAAAAAAAAAAAAAAAAAAAAAAAAAAAAAAACCAAACTAGAAGTCTTTGTATCTTTAAAAGAATCAAAATATAGCTAATTATTTTTTGTTAATAAATACTTTCTGGGTGAGAAATGGCAGTGCAATTAAAATCTATTGACCAAGCTCTATTTTGAGCCCCCCTTTTGGTCTTTGAGGTTAACCAAATAAAGCAGGTACATCCACGCACTCCCTCCTTTAAAAGAACGCTGCTCTAACAGAGCTCCGTGTGAAGATGAAGTGTGACTCAATATCTGCATCATTGATGGCGCTGATATGGAGTGATTCTAAAATATGAGTTGTGAACCAAACCCCATGCTGGAATATGTCATTTAACATCCTGTATTTGCCAGAATAACACCGAGGGACCAAGTCACTGAGCTTGCTCATCCCCTGACGGGTCCCCAGGAAGGAAGCTCTCACCTGGCTCCAAAGGCGCTCAGGGAAAAGGAGAATTCTGCCGTCCACCTACACGCACATCCACCCACAAACCTCCCTGACTCAAAGCTTCCCATGCATTTCTGCTCTTCCTGGTTTGATTTGATTTCCTCAGCTGCCCTAAGAGTCCTTAAAAACCCATCCAGCAGGCAGGAGTGCCAGGAGCACCAGCCATGTGCCTCCAGACCTGATGTTTCTTTAATTCCATGAAGCAAAGCAGCAGTGACAGCCCGAGCGTGAATAATTCACCAGGAGGGCTCTGGGGAGCAGCTGTGGAGCTGTCCTGGCACTCTCAGCTCAAGGGCTGTGAGGTGAAGCAGTGGAGGGTTTCTCTCCCCACATCCCCAGAGTGGTGGCCCATGAGAAACCATCTGGCTGGCCAGGAGCTCCCAGTTAATCCCAGTGTGCCACACGTGGAATCTGCTGGAGAGGAAGGAGCCAGGCAAGGATCCACTGGTGATGCTCGTTATCTGGGGCTAGGGAGAGTAGGGGTTGACGCAAATTAATTTTTGGTCAGTGAAGGTGACAGGGAAGGTGTAAAGGTCACCTCTGACACCCCAGGAGGGACAGAGCTGTGGCTTCTGTCTCCAGCAAGAAACCCTGCCAAGGGTTTGCAGGGCTCTGGCTGAAAAGAGACCAAAGTTACTCCCACAAGGGCCTCAGGAGCTTCCTTGTCTTCCTTGGGCTCGGTGGTCTTAGAGACTGGTCTGAACCAAACGACTCTGTGATTCCATCCCAGGATTCCATCCCAGGGTTCTATCCCGGGATTCCATCCCAGGATTCCATCCCCTGGGGAAGGGGACATGACTGCACAGTGCTCAGTTGCCAGCTGGGGTTAACCCTCGACAGATGCCCGGCAGATTCTTTCCTCCTGACTTGTATCAAACGAAGCCGTTTGATGGGTCCATGGTGCTCCCTTGGGTGCACACGATAAATAAACCCAGAAGCATTCAGCAAACCTCCTCTGCTGCAGGGATTAGCAGCAGGGGAATTAGTTATGTAAATCACCCGGGCCTTCAGAATACAAAATACACACTGAGACTCAAATTACTTGTGGAGAGAAAACTTCAGCTTCCTCCTGAAATTCTCAAAGGTTTTCCCCTTGATTGTAGATTTCCCCCCAAATCTGACCTTCCATATTCCATCACAGCTTCACTGAACTCTTTCATTCTGCCTCCCATTATTGCACATCTATCGCTTCGGGAGAATCCTCTTTTCCCGACTGTCATCCCTAATCCTTTTTCTCCAGGCATAAATTTCCTCCCCTACTGTTCACCCAGGCTTGACACTGCTTCCAGACCTCCATCACAGCAGGGAATTACTCAGGAGCAGAGCTTTTCAATCCTGGAGGCACCACAGCTCACTGGAGGGATAACAGCATGCTGTGTCAGGAAACCCTGATAAATCCATGGCCTCGTGCATGGAAGGCAGGGAAAAGCCTGGATTCTCCAGTCCTTGTGCAGCTGGGGGTCTTGCAGGGTTCATTTGAGCCCAGGAGGAGGCTGAGCATGGGAAGAAAAGTCAGGAATCACCTTGATGCCAGGTGAGGGTGAGATTCTCCTTTACCATTGTCACAGAGTACCTGCCTCTCATATATATCTATATCTATATCTATATCTATATCTATATCTATATCTATATATCTATAAATATATATCTCACCAGGTTTTCCCATTTTTTCCCTCTTCTTCCTAGTGTCCCAGCAAGTTTCCCCATATTTTTCTTCGCAGTGACTCCCCACTCACACAGCACCTTCCTGTGGTCCTGCAGCTGCCTCTGCCTGCTGAACTTGAAGCTGTCCATGAGTGTCACACAGACACCCTGCTCAGACTGTGGATGCCAGGGATTCTTTTTAGCAGGGTTGTTGCTTCCTACCTAAGGGGGAAACTTGCTGAGGTCCTGGTGCCGTAAAGCAGCAGCAAAACCTTCATTTTCTCTCATTTCCTTACTCTGCCTCTTCAGAGAGGGTAAAGACCCCTCTTATTTAAAGAGGGGATCACCTTTAGGCTTTTCTCACGGAATCACTAAGGTTGGAAAATCCCTCTGACAACATTAAGTCCAGCCATCAACCCAACATCACCGCCACGCCCTCAAACGCCACATCCACACATTTTCTGAACCGTTCCAGGGGTGGTCACTCCATCATTTCACTGGCTCTGGAAAAGCGGCAGAAGCTGCAGTCTGCTCCTCATCCCATCAGCACGAGGAGCGGCGTTCTGGAGACAGGGGCTCGCAGGGCTGATGGGCAGAGCTGGGCTCTGCATCCGGAGCTGCTCCTTTGATGACTCCATCAGCCCTTTCAAGCCTGGCTTTTGCAAACAAAACAAACCAAAACTGGAGTGAGAGAGGCTTTCCTCCAACACGCCAAGCTCTGGCAGCGTGCAGGGTGCCAGCTCTGCTCCTGAGCTGCAGGGAACAGCTGCTGCTCATGGAGATGCACAGCTCTGGAGGGCTTCGAGGGAAAACTGCCCGAGCATCCCGCTCTCGAACACGTGCAGAGGCACTTACCAAGCCCCAATAACTGTGCTGCAGGGTATCTTTTGCCTTCTTATTGTGCAGGGATTAAAGCTTGGCTGCCTTGATCAGAAAGCTGTCCTGATTGCTCACAAACTCTCAGCGTCCCCGGTTAAAACTGATTTAAAGAGACAGGAAAAGCAGTGAGAAAACAGCTCCCGCTCCGTCCTTTAAAACAAACTTAATTTTGACACCTAATAATGTGCAAGGCAGACTGATTCCTATTTCCTTTGCCAAGCTGCTGTTTAGTTTTGATCTCACTGGATGCTCACCCTCACAGGGAGGGAGGCTGTGATTAAGAAGAAGCAAAAACTGTTGAAGAGGAGAAAGGCTGGGAGAACAGAGATCCCTGCAGCGCGATGCTGCCTCTGCCCCTCACCTGCCCTGTGACCTCGGGCATGTGGCGCTGGCATCTGGGCTTTGATTTCCCTGCTTTTAAAGGAGGAGGGGAAGCAATCAGTTTCTTCGTCTACATCGTATTTTGAGACAACGAACTGCAAAGTGCCGAACCAGAGCAGTAAAACCATTCTCATAGCCTAATGACAGCTCCAGAGAAGCAGCAGAATATATCCATTTCCCCCCAGCTCTTTAGGCACAGCTAATGAGGAGAAAAGAAAGCTCCTGCCCTGGCTGAGAGCAAGCAGCAGCACTGCAAGGGATGCACCGAAATGTAGGAAAATGCACTGGAATGCAGGAATTCGGTTACAAGGCTCTTTGTAAATTAATGGCTAAATGAATTAAAGGGAAGCATGGGATTTCTCTTGGGGAAAGTCTAGTCACAGTCGCAAGAAGAAGGGGAGGGGTTGTGGAGCAGGGATGACATAATCACGTTTGCGAATCACCAGCAGTGTGCATGCTTTAATCCATTAATGGGGTTTTTATCTGTGATCATAAAAAGCAGGTTACATTCAGCCTGGAAGGGAGTGAGGGTTGGAGGAGAGGGGAGGGGAGAGAAAGGCAGAGAGGGAGAGAGAGGCAGAAAGCAAGGGAGAAAGAGAGCACAATTCACTCGGTGGATTGCTTGCAAGCTTGGGGCTGATAATTAGGGATCTCAGGAGAGCAGTTTCTCAGAATAACGTGCTCTCCTTGAAACAGACCAACTGGAGACAGTGGTTCAGTCCTGCTGAAATTTTTTAAGCCCTCCTTGCAGTTTGATGGGCATTCCCAGCTCTTTTGTGCACGTCTCGGGAAGCGTTGACGTGGAAAGGAGCAGCGAGGAGGGGGAGGTTGGAGGAGAAAACTGCAGCTCCTCTAAAAATACGGAGGGCATGCACGGGAGCGAGCAGGCTGGGGAGGAGGGCGAGGTGGGGGCACCTCGAGCCATGGTCCCCCGGAGCCGGCGCGGCGCAGTTCCGGAGATGTCCCTGCTGTGACTGGACGCACCATGAGCATCTGGGAGCTGCTGCTGGCTTTCGTGGTGGTGGTGCTGATGCTCGTGGCCCTGCTGGCCAACGTGCTGGTGCTGATGTGCTTCCTGTACAGCGCCGACATCCGCAAGCAGGTCCCGGGATTGTTCATCCTCAACCTCACCTTCTGCAACCTGTTGATGGCTGTCTCGAGCATGCCCCTGACCTTGGCTGGGATCATTTACAAGAGTCAGCCGGGAGGAGATCAGGTCTGCCACGTTGTGGGCTTCCTGGAGACTTTCCTCACCACTAACTCCATGCTGAGCATGGCAGCTCTGAGCATTGACAGGTGGATCGCTGTGGTCTTCCCTCTGAGTTATCACTCCAAGATGAGGTACCGAGACGCCGCTCTCATTCTGAGCTACACGTGGTTGCACTCGGCTTCCTTCCCCATAGTGGCAGCTTCCCTCTCCTGGGTGGGTTTCCATCACCTCTATGCCTCCTGCACGCTCTACAACAAGAGACCGGAGGATAGGACACAGTTTGTGATTTTCACTGGGGTCTTTCACGCCCTCAGCTTCCTCCTGTCCCTCGTAGTCCTGTGCTTCACATATCTCAAAGTGCTGAAGGTGGCACGGTTCCACTGTAAGCGGATCGACGTGATCACTATGCAGACCCTGGTGCTGCTCGTGGACATCCACCCCAGGTAAGCTTCCTGCAACTGCTCGTGGAAGAAGGAGTGAGGAAGGGGCTCAGTGCTGCGCTAAATGCAGACTAATCTGTCTCACAGCAGGGGATGGGGAGGGGGAGAAAACAAGCATCGTCCCGACTGGGTTCTATTCTGCACGTTTATTTTCATGTGTGTGTAATTCTCTGATTGCAGAACTCTTTTTTTGTTAGGCTTAAGGACTTGTTTTGGGAGGGAAAGCAAAGAAAACAGGCAGTTTTGGCTAAGCATGCGCTTCCCTTTGAGATGCTGATCAGATCACTGCCCTTTGAGGTTGACAGCTTTGCATTTTTTGGGCACTGCCAGCCCAAAACGTTGCTGCATCCCTGAGAGGGAGGAGGCTGCACTTGTCCCTTGGAGTTTGGAAGGGAAGCTGAACGCTGCCTGCTGCTCCTTTTCCCAGCAGTTTCCCCATTGCTGTGCTCTCTGTAACTTTATCATTCCCGAAGGCAGAATCCTAGGGGAATTCCATCTGCAAAACTCATGCGCTCGAATGCCTACACTTAAATCTTTAGTGAGAGAGAACTCAGCAGCAATGTTAATGTGACAAACAAGGGCTGTGTAAAGCTCATTTCAAATGAGAGGTTTTAGGCAAGTCCCTTGTGCCTAGACACAGGAGGAGAGAAGTCCCCAGGGACTGGGAGGGCTGTGGGCTGGAAGACAAGCACCAAACCGAGAGAGGAATGTGTGCAAAAGTCACGCCAGGGATTCTGCACAAGCTATAAATCCTGCATGAATAATCAATGCATAGATCTGGAAGGGATGCAGCTTTGGTGTGTGATACAGGGAAGAAATCTGCCTGGAAGAGAGGAAAGCAGGGAGCAGACAGAGAGGGCAGTCCCACGCCTCGCATCCCATCTGACCATCCCTGCTGCCCTTTGCTCCACGGGCTGGAGGCGAACCCCAGCCCCTCCACTTGCAGCCAGCCAGGAGCAGAGCTGCAGGGCTCGGAGCACGTGGGGCTGTCCTCAAAAACAGGGCACGTTTTGGGGATGCCTGAGGCTGAGACAAATAAGTCTGAAGGGATCAGGGCAGGGCAGCACATTTTAGAGGAACAGAAACATTTGCTCAGAATGCTCCTGTTAAGCTGTTTGAGCTGTCTCTGGACCAAGAATGCAGTGCTGAACTTTGGGCAAGTCTTGTTGCCGTTCTTGAGAAATACAGGTATAAATCTTCCCTTACTCACCGAGTCACACTGAGGGAAAAACACCCTCCTACCCTCCGTGCTGTCGGGTTGATGAACTGTGCCTCGACTGCCTGAGTTCCTGCAGCATGAGGAGATGTGGTGGTTACTCCCAGGAAAGTGCCATTATCCCACCAGGGCTGTTTGAAACTGCATTTGTTTTGCCTAATGCTAAAAGTATGCCTGGACTGCACGGCAAAGTTTAATAAAAGGGCAAAAATCTCAATGTTATTTCTCCTCCTCTGCATTTTTTTCTGGTTGAGGTTGATTTGAGGGTGTTTGTGCGTTTTGTGATCCCCTCACTGAGGGATGGATTCAGTAGGGCTGCGGGAATGATGCTTCCTTTCTTTGGAGGAGACAGATTTGTACAGACACTTTGCTGTGAGTTACCTGCACCTCAGGCTCTTACCTCTGGCTTCAGGTTATTCTAACGCCTCTCTCTAAGAAAAGAGGGTTTCAGCTTCCGAGATTACAGAACTGGTGGCTGATTTGATTTGTGGAGGGGCTGCTTTAACCGGTGACAGCTCCTGCTGCTGACAGGGGCAGATCTCAGGTCACCTTCCCTCGTGTGAGAGCTGCAGCTCTCCCGAAAGAGCCAGCGATGCTCAGAAATGTCTGACATGACAAAGGCATCGTTTGCATTACATAAGAGGCGATTTCAGGGTGCACTGTAGTACCTGACAGCACAGCTGGGGATGCTGGCAGAGTCCACACGAGAGCACAAAGTTTGCAATCCCACCTTAGGTTCCTCTGACTCTTTGTAGGGTCCAGTTTCAATGCTGGGAAATGAGTACAGACAATTTTCTGCTTCCTATGACTCAGAACCCCCCCGCAGGGGGTCTGGTGACAGGCGTGGTGACAGATGGCTTTATTACCTGTGACTTAGACGGACCCCAGTGGTCTCCTCAAGATCATTCAAGACGAGCACAAAGGAAACCCCCAAATACCATACAAATTTCTGGGAATGTTTAGGGCACATGTCCTTTCAAGTTAGCTTAGGCTTTTTTAGTGGACCCTGCTTTTTCTTTGTTCTTAAGACCAAAATATCTCGGGTATTGTGGGAGATTTGGGCAAAACTTCACTTAAGGGCCTAACCCATGTATTTCTTCACTCAAAGTATCTATACTATCTTTTTGGTGTATCCAGCTCTACACATCTTAAGGTCCAGTACCTCATAAACTTTGTTCAAAGTACCAAACCTTCAAAGGGATATCTCTCAGATTTCCCAGAGAATTAAAATCTTTAAATGAAAGCTTAGCCAATAATCCTGTTCTATTATTGATGTCACTACTGGAACTCATGTATGTCTTATCTTAATGCATGAAAGCATATGCAAAAGCAAAATATTCAGCTGTGTACATTGTCTACATGAAGGAGTGAGATAAAATACCTTCCTCTGTGATGTGGCATTTATTGGATGCATCTGGAAAGGCAGAACAAAAGAAATGGGTTTAAGTCTACCAGGACAGTCATGGGTGAGCTCCAGGAGTGAGAGACAGTTTTGTATGTGCCCAGAAGGAAAAGATGTAGCTGGGGAAACAGAGACAAAAATACACCACTCTCTCCTCCCTAACAACACCTTAATTGAACCTGCTTTGGGGATTCAGTTTCCTATATCGTCATGTACTTCAGATATTATGAATTTAAGAACATAGGTCTTAAAGGAAGCTCATGAAACTCTAAGATCACCTGTCTGCCCATAAAAATACTCCAAGTTCCCCAGCTCTTGTAGAATTGAAAGCACAAAGGTTCCCTTGAAAAGGTGGATTTTTTTTCCCTTTTCAGCCGTCATTTCTAGCTGCAAATAACTAAAATATAGAACATGTAACACCTTTAAATGTGCTATTTTCTTCAAGAGAAAGAAAATTTGTTAGGAGAACAAAGTTTTCCTCCAGTATTTATTTCCTCACATCGTGATAGCTGCTCTGGGGACTGGCAATGTAAGACAAAATACAGAACGGAACAAAAGAAACACCTTTTCTTCGGCACAGCCAGAGAGGGACATAAGAACTCATTGCCACAGACGTCACTGAAACACACTGAGATCCTTAGGCCATAACATGTGTTTGGATGTTGATAAAATATTTGCAGATGAAGTAAATAATGTAAGGGTATGGCCATAAGCCTCAGAGCTGGGAGAGTGAGGAGCCTGAGAGTGAGTCATCAATTAAAAATTTACAGCAAATATGGGAAGACCAATGCCAAACAGTTGGGTTAAAAAAAAAAAAAATACAGGACATGGGCCAGCCCATTCATTTTGCCTGAGAAGTGCCTGTGTACTGTGAGATTTGTGCAAGGACCCAACATGTGGCAGCACTGCCATGTGTCCAGAGAGGGTCCAGGATGGCAGTCTGGCTTTGGCTGGGCCCTTTCCAAAGGGATTTATTGAGGCACAGGCAGTCCTGGAACTGTGGGATGTACCTGGAGCAGACAGGAACTCACCCACTTCCCTCAGAAAGCAGAGGAAGCACAGGAGTCACTTCAGCAGAGAGAGGAGGAAGATGAGCTTTCACATTAATCACTGTTTTCACAAGCAGATGTGATCATCTCAGAGATTTTTTTGCAGTGAGAGTGAGGTCTCAGTCCTGTGCTCCTTGCTGGCACACCAAGGGAATTCGGAGCTCTCTGGTGGTCTGCTGAGACCCCCAAAGGGAAACTCAAAGGGGAAAATCTGTCCTAAAATGCCATAGGCAGGAAAAAACCCAGGGTGGGATTAATTTGCACCTGTTTAATCAGAAAGGGGCCAGGTTTGATGTGAGGAACGAGAATATCCCAGTACTGTGGATTTATTAAACAATTCCAGCCTTGCAGAACATTCAGCACGGCAGGTCTGCGGAGCAGCATGGACTGATGGAATATTTATGGGCTCACAGCCATGGGACAAAGGGATTGCTCCCATGTTGGGCTGAAGGTTCAGAGTATTCTTTTTCCCTTTTTGATTCTGTTGTTTTGTTGCTAGTCTCGCTGGGAAGTTTCTCCTCTCCAAGGCAGTGGTGTTGGAATTGCTGTTTCCAGGGAAGTCGTGTGCTGCCTGTCCCACACTGGATACTTTCCAAATCTCTGAGCATCATCTTGCCTGCAAATACAGCTTACAGTAGTTCAAAAAGGAGCTGCAAACTGAATTCAAGGATGAGTTCCACCAATTTTGTGATAGATCCATTGATACAATGGGGGTGGATGCGCATAAATATACAATCAGTGACTTTGTGAAGGCTAAGATGATAAGAAAATACATTAATACTTGCTATTGTCCCACACAGATGCATTTGTATCAGCTCATAATTACAACAGATTCTCAAAAGATTGTTCTCCATCATTCCATGGCAAAGCCATTGCAAATTGCTGCCTGCTGTTGTGACTGATGTTTGTGTTGAATGTCCCACAGCGTGCGAGAGCGTTGTCTCGAAGAGCAAAGGAGGCGGAGGCAGCGAGCAACGAAGAAAATAAGCACCTTTATTGGTACCTTCATACTTTGCTTTGCACCTTACGTAATTACAAGGTGAGTGTGAACCTACAGCCTGGGAAAAGCTGCTGGGATGCACTCCCAGCTCAGGGAAGTAGGGCACTGTGAGCCGGGAAAGGTTTCCCTGCTCCTGGGAAAATTGGATGCGCCGTTTCCACTCCTGTGGCAGAGGTTGCGTTTCCTGAGCTGACAAGTTCTGTAAAATGCCACAGGGCTTCTCCACTCGGCCCTGGTGCAGCGGGAGGGTCGGACTCAGCTCGCTCAGCCCAGCCCATGTGCTGCTTGCACAGGAGGGATTTGGGAAGTCAGTCTATGAGGTTTTGCAGACTTTTTTCCATTGTCACCTGCTGCTCTGATTGACTCCCCGGTCCTGGGGTTGATGTCCGAGGAAACACTCGCCTGAACGGCTCAGACCGTAAAAATTTGGTCAACAAGATCCTGCTGAGGTGAGAACATGGTCCACAAAGTTAAACAACAATTTTTTCTGATTGGGTAGAATTTATTGGTCATAAACATCAAATATCAAAGCTGTGCTGGCTCACAACTGAAAAAACTTCTTGTGATTTGTGGTCTGATGTCTATCCACCAGCTTATCTCTGGAAACAGCTCCTGTGGGAAACACTGAATTACTCCTAAGAAATATAAAGTATTAGAAAGTGAGTATATCCAGAAAAAAGTTATCTATCTGTTGAAGGAAATTTACAGCTTGCATTCCTCATTAAAAGACTCTGGAAAAACTGAGATGCTGCTACACACAACAGAGAAAGAAAAAAAATTAAAGTATCTCCTATTCCAATACTATTAAATAGAAATTAGTGGCGCAGCCTTCAGTCAAATTCAGGTTCACCTTAAAAGAATCATTGAAAAAGCTGGACTAAGAGTCAATACAAGTGAGCACATAGCCTACCCTGAGTTTTTCTAATTCGGTATAATAACCTGAATTTCCAGAACTAGAAAATAAAAGTAGTTTATTAGAATTACCTTCGTTTTCACTTGGTGGCCACAAGACACCACGGCAAGCCACACACTTAATGGTATTAAAGAATTTGTAATTAAAGATATTTAGCCTTAATTCTCAAGCTATATTAAAGTATTTGTCTTTTTGCAAATGGTTAATTTTCATTTTATATTGGGTCCCTGAACTTAACGAAAATCCTCCCAGCCACAGAATAGCTGGCGGCTCCTCCTGAGTGACACCGAGTACTCTAACCAGAGCTGTCAGGAGTATTTTTGTGCTCTTCCAAAGGCATCTCAGCGCTCAGGCACTGCCTCCCCACCTCCTCTTCACTCCGTGGCATCCCAGCTTGTGTCCCAGTAGCCTTAAGATACAGAAGAGGGGTTAGAAAAATCCTGAGCCTCCTTCCTTTAGTCCGTGCAATGATCATTGAAACGTTGCCCTGCTGAGGAGCAGCTTCTCCACAGAGAGGGGTGATGAGGAGAGGAAAAACACAGGTCCTGGATGCATGAGGATATTTTTGGGGTGGGCTTGGGGGCTGGCCAGGCATGTCAGGAGGGGTGAAGTCTCCCACAGTTGTGGTCTTTTCAGTTCTGACCTGTCTAGGACATCACTGCCCAGCAGGCTAAGGACAATTGCCTCCTGAGCTCCTCGAGACCTTGCAGGACACTGGCAGGACACTCACAGGACATTTGCAGGACACTGGCAGGACACTCACAGGACACTTGCAGGACATTTGCAGGACACTTGCAGGACACCTGCAAGACATTCGCAGGACACTTGCAGGACACTCACAGGACACCTGCAGAACACTCATAGGACACCTCCAGGACACTCACAGGACACCTGCAGGACACTCACAGGACACCTGCAGGACACTCACAGGACACCTGCAGGACATTTGCAGGACATTTGCAGGGCTGGGCGTTCCAGGACGCTCATCCCTTGCTTCCCCCAGCCTCATGCACAGGGCTGAGGCTGTCAACATCGAGGGGATGAAGAGAATCTGATTTTTTTTTTGGTGTAAATAGTGTTTTCTGGACCACGTCCAGAGCTGTGCATTCACAAGAGAGGCACAATCAATCAGAGCTCAAGCAGGACAGAAGTCAGGAGAGGGAGAGCCTCTCAGTCAGCTCTAATCAGCAATAAACCTCAATTAAACATGCTTTTACGTACTCCCTGAACTGGGGGCTGACAGCAGCAAATCACACGGTTTTACTGTAACATCTTCCTGTTTCCTCACTAAAAATAAACAGCTGTCTCTAGGAGTTCCACGAACCAGTGAAGGAGTTGTGCTCATGATCCCAGACAGATAAATGCTCCCCTGGACAAACCAGAGTTTTTCAGACCACATTGAGGTAAAAATCAGACTAGGCACTTCTCTTCTCAAGAAAATACCTTTCTCATTTGTGCAGTGGATGATCTTTAGTGGGGTACCAGAATCTGATGGTTCTTGATCCAGTGTTTTGTTTCACCAGCATGACAGGTGTATTCCCCCATATTCTATATTTCTAGGCATAGCTTGTTTCTTGCTTTGTAAAATAACCTACTGGTACATATCTCTTAATTTCCTGTATTTATCATTATGCAATTAAATAGACTTGTTCCAAACCTCTTTTCTCCAAGGGTCTTTTCCATAAGAAAAATTAAGATAAGTCATACCAGTTTCTAATATTCATTTCCAACTCCAGGCATTTCATACCCAAATGCAGAACTTTGCCCACATAAGTTAATAAGTGCTGTCGATGTGTGAGGAAATTGTCCTTAAATTAAAAATCCTGAAGTAATAGCAGGCAGAAGTTCATAGTCCCAAGCCCTCAGGTCACAGAGGAGGATGGTGGAACAGGATAAGAAGATTAAAATTCTCTTATCATCTCTGGGGGACAAGGTGTAAGCAAACCCTGTTTTTAAACTCTTTGCCCTCTGCATATGTAGATCCTCAGAATTCTTCTGTGACTTGGGTTCTTCAGCTTCCCAGCTGATGGACACACGTTCAGTAAAATAATTGAGTGTAGTGATTAACTGCATGTGTAAATAAAGGATTTCCAGTGTGGATTATGTGTGTAGGAGATCAAGGTCATACTCTTCAACGTGGCATTCTCATTTGCTTACTGAAGGGGAAATAAAATAATTGGATAGCCAGCTGACATGAGGCACCCTACAGAATTATAAGGTTCTAAAATATGAACAGAAAAAAATTCTAAAATATTCTATATATTATGAATATCACAGATATTCTAAAATATCACAGAAGAAGAGCTAAAAGCTTTGACACAAAAAGCGTTTGAAAACCAGACAGTAGAAGAGAGGCTGAAAGCAAGCCAGGGAATTATGTAGTTGATACTGTAAAATTTAATTTACAGGTAGCACTGAAATATTAATGTTCCTTCACTGAAAATGTCTTCTTTTAGGCTGAAACATTTCATGAAAATGGAAGCTATGCATATAATTTCCCTCACAAATGAGAAACAAAACCTTTCAAAGGCAATAAATTGTGTGATATGCCTTGAAAGGCTGACATTTAATTGTTTGTACATGAAATGGAAATGCATAGCTCAGGGTTTGGCTGCATTTCTGTATTTGCTGCTTGATAACGGCAAATGTAATTTAATTTACTATAAAAAATAACACATGAGAATTGAAAAAATGCGTAAATGTCAAGGAAGCTTATGGAATGCAAGGAAAATATTTAAGATTTTGTTAATAAAAGTGTAGGCTTTTCATTTGATCACTCAATGAAGGTAAAATTAGCAAGTCTAGGCTTGCAACCCTGAAGTGTCTGTTTGATGTGCTTTAAATGGAGATTGTTAATGTCTCATAGAACTGACTGACAGAGCCTCAGACACAAATTTGTCATATTTTGGTTATTCAAGGCATTCGCTGAATTTAATTAAACGTAATCAAATTCACATCTGTAAAGCACTCAGTAAAAATAAATCATCCAAATGAAATTCAACATGATGAAATTCAAAATGTGAAGTAGGCATCAAACAAGTGAAGTGGAGAACAACAAGGATGGCTCATGGTAGATTACAAAGTAAATACGACTCAGTAGACGATTAATTTCCAAATTGTCAATTCTCGTTTTAGAACACATTAACGTGGATGTCATAAGCTGCATTTTATTAGAGAGAGAACACACCAGATGAGACCACCTGGAAATTTGAGCAGATGTAAATTCTGTCTCAGTTCTGATCTTACTTTGTAGGAAAGATAACGACCATGAGTTACAAGGAGAGGTTGAAAGATCATTCGTTTAGTTGAGATGAAAAGAGAGAAAAATGGGGCTCTTTGGGGCCTCAAAGTTGCTGAGCCAAGCAGCACCAGTGGAGTGGCACAAACAATTCCCAAATATTTGCATGTACCATTCCCTGGTCTCCTGGAATGCCTCTCCCATTGACTGGATTTTGTCGTTTGCCAGAATTATTAGAAATAATATGTTGCAGTGAAAGGTTATGGCATGAGAATAAAATGATGGAGGGAAAAAATTCCTCATCTCTAAACTGCTTGAAGTACCAACATTATTGTCATTAATGCTGCAGGAACCGCCCTTGAGAACATTCCTTGGAAATGGTGATTTGTCTGGAGAAATGTGAGCAATTGAATATTTCCCAGGCAGATTTCTGAATATCTGCTGCTGCAGACAGGTTCAGCAAGAAGACCTGATTTGCCATGTGGGGCTCTGTAGCTGCACATGTGGCTGTTTGTCCTCTATAAAAATCAATCCTTTCTAACAGCAATGGAGTCATATTGAACAGAGCTGCCCTTTGGTGTTGCCCAAAGACGCGGGCAATTTTGCTTTGCAGCATATCAATATTTTGCTGTCAAAAATTCTCTCTCTCAGTACCTAGTGAAGTATCTGGGCCAGTGCAGGTATGAGCAGTTTATGAAGCTCTTCCCTCTCCCCCTCCCCTCATGATTTAGCAGTTTTGTCTTGCTAAATTTGTTGCAAATGTGAATCCTTGCGCTTTGAGCTGGCCAGTTTTTAAATCCGAGGTATGATATGCCATCTCACAGCGATGAATTGTCCTTGTGTGCTTCTACAACTCAGACAAACTCTTTGAAAGCATCAAATTCTCTCTAGGAGTTGGACTGGCCAAGAGAGCTGGACAGCACTGGTGAGGTGGCTCTGATATTCCAGGGGGAACCCAGAACCACCAGTTCAGGCTGATGCTGATGTTTAGGTTGTCAATGGTAGAGAAATATGATTTCCATGAGACCAAGCAATGGCACTTTGGCAAACAGATCTCAAGTTTACATTTGCAGTCTTTCAAACTTATGAGAGGAGGACAACATACACATTTTCATGGATATGGCTTTCTTTTCTTTAGCTTTGTTGCAAATGTCCAGCAATAATTTGGGGGCTTGGGGGTGGGTGAACGGCTTAGAGTAGTTTTTAATGCTTCACTCTTCCACCCTTCCTCTTTCCCCAGACTTGTTGAATTATCCTCTGTAGTCCACATCAACTCCCACTGGGGGATCATTTCCAAGTGCTTAGCTTACAGCAAAGCTGTTTCAGACCCTTTTGTGTACTCTTTGCTGCGGCACCAGTACAAGAAGACATGGAAGGACATCATCAACAAGATCCTCAAGAGAAGCTCCATCAACTCCTCGGCGTTGGCGGGCGAATCGCACAACCGGAACGTTCCGCAGCTGAACGAATGAGGAGCCTGGTATGGGACACGGGAAGCGATATTTGTGCCACAACAGTAACTGGCCCGTCCCTAGGAGCTCTCCTCAGCTGCCCAGGTTTTGGGAGGCAGCTGTGGACAGGGTGAAGCCCAGCCCATGTCCCTCGAGTAGCCCATGTAACACCCAAGGGAGGCAGGCTGCTCTGGACCTCCTGCCCCCGACTGGAAGAGCATTATTGATCCGTGGTCCTGCAGGCTCCACAAATACAAATCTCCCATTGATTTCCACCAGCAGCTGCATCTATAGATAAAAAAACAGTCCTCAGCAGAGGGACTCGTGAGAGAAATGGGAGCAAAGCGGTGCCGTTGGAAGATTATTCTAAAAAGCTGCACAGGGAATAAATATTTGTGCTCCCTCTGATGTAGCTGCCAACCTGGCTTCACAAAAGCCACCCCACCCTAGTTGCTTGAGAAGGTTGTGTGTAGAAAGTATCTTAATGAGAAAAACTTAAAGAACAAAATCTAACTATTCATCCAGCACCCAACACAGTTCAGCCTTTTCTGATATATATTTTTGGAACAATCCTGTAGAACTGAAGGAAGAGAAAAAGCACTTTTGAAGCATGTTACAGGCTGGATTCAGCCAATGTCTTCTCTAAATTTTTAAAGTTATTTACACAGAATCCCACTAATATTCACCCCATTAAATTTCAGGAAAATACAAATGGTAGTCAGGGTGGAAAGGTCAGGATGCCTCCTGCCTACCTTCCCTGTATCTGAGCTCTGAAGAGCTGGATTTTGCCCAAAGCTGCAGATCTGGGCCCTGTGCCCAGGAAGGAAAATAACAAATCTCTTTTCCTGAGGAGTTATTAATCAAGTTCTTTTTCCTACTTAAAGGAAAGATGAGCCTAAATCTGAGTTTCAAGTGTAATTTCCAAAGGAAGTGGAGCACAAATAATAGACCCCCTCTCCACCATGAAAATGGAGCCAACAATCTGAACCCACATCTGAACATGCAAACCTCTGGAGGTTTCAGCACAAATCTTTATAGTTCTGGATTGCAGTTCTTCATAGGAACATTATTAACATTTACCATGCACTCAGATGCATGCCCAGATTTTAAAATAAGCTTGGTTAATTAGGCTTCATGAATGCAATGGCAGCTTAAATAGCAGCTGACACAACTGGCTGTGCTGCCATCTATCCTCGCTCATATTCCAGCTGTCACCACCATACTGAGAAAATAAGGCCCCAAGTAGTAAAAATGTGGGATTACTTTTTAGTTGCCACCTTCTCTCACCCAAGAAAAGGGCTTGGTATGTTGCAAAAAATGTCCACTGTTGAATTTTCTGGCCTCTGCTTCAGAGCTCAGACTGGGAACTCAGTGAGGGGCTTCACCCCAAAGTCGGGGAATGTGGGGTAACCACTCAGTTATTATCTGAAGATTATCAGCTACCATGTGCATAAAAATTTTCAGCTTAATTATTAATTTCAGTTATTAAAAAATCCCCATGATTACAATAAAATCCACACATAATTATAGCCACAGTATTTAAGTAAGGTTTTACACCACTGCATTCAAATGAGCCCTTAGCCAGATTAAATAGTCTACCTCATTTTAATCATTTTTCTTCTTAGGCTTAACATAATTTTCTCAGGTGCAATAGATAAAGACACCCAGTTCAATACATGTTTCTTAAGAAATTCAAGACACATTGATGATTGGATTATAGATTGTATTATTAGAATGTTAGAATACAGGATGTTAGAAAGTTGATCATTACTGAGTTTAAAAGATAAAAAGCTCAATACTGGGCATGTTTGACTAAGACCACTTTTACTAAATTGCACCAAGAAAGTCCATGGCTGTTGTGACACATGGAGCTGATGGCAAAGTCAATGGGAGGTTTGTATGTCAATAAGGGCAGCTCCAGAAACATTTAAACCTTCAAATTCAAAGAGAGTAAGATAATTTCCCAGGAAAAATAATTTCCCACAAAAACAAAATATATTTAGGATGTCTAGTAAAAGATGGAGAATACAGCACTGGACTTGTCTCATTATGCTTGTGCATCACAGTCAGTCACTGGTTGATTTATATCCACCATGAGCAATAAATCTCCCCCCTTGTATGTGTTTAAAAATTTGTCTTTCTTTCATGGTGCCTTTCTTCTATAATTAATCTTATAACAGAGAATAGATGTAATTTCCCCTTCCTTGCATCAGCTCTCTGTCATATTTTGACCATCTGAAGCAAGCAGGAGTTGTAAATGCTGGTGCTTGACAAACTGCCTCAGTACACAAAATAAAAATAATACCCCCACATTTCCTGATGACATTTTCTAGGATACTCGAAATATGATACTGTGGCTTGTTAAGTGCTAGATATTCAGCTGAATTCTTATAGGCAACTGGCAAAATTTTCTAAAATGTGTGTCTCAGTGATGAATGTAGATATGAGTAACTATCTGTCTGCTGAGTATTACATGTACTATAGAACACTTTGACTCGAGTGAGTTAAAATAACGATGGTAAATGTAATGCACACTATTTATTATCTCTGCTCATGGGGCAGAACTGTTCTCTTGTCTGTCACACACGTGTGCAGGGGGGGGTGGGGAAATTTCCATTTGTTACGTCAATATTTTTGAAAAAGTTTGTAAAGTTTGGCTGCAACGTGTGCCCAAAATCTGGAGCTGCATGTGCAAAATCCGGGCAGCTGCTTAGGCAATATGCAGTTTTCTGTTTGTTGGTATCTGTGACCCATATGCAATATCTACTCCTCACACGCATGTTCAACTAACATTTCCTTCATATCTTGTAAATTTGGCAGGCAGAACACTGGCAGATGATTCAGAGAATGTAGTCCACTAAGACGTTTGGTGGATTCTGAGCTTTTCCCTTTGATCATTTTAATGGTTTTTATAGAATTTCAGAGCCCTAACTGTGAACTGTGATCCTGGTTTCTGTTACATTCGTGAGCCAGTTTGAATGTGAAGATCTGGGTAATTGCATTTGGCAAAGACTCTGAGAGACTGATAAGGGTTTGTTGAACAATTAATAAGTACCGAGCCCTCTCCTGACATAAATCAAAATAATAATTGGTTGTTTTGCCTGAGGTTTGGGTCCATTAGATGACTTTATCCAGGTTTTATAGAACTGTCTTAATGTGTAGGGCCCTGTTTTTATGGCATTTACAAATGGAAGGATGTAAACAGGATTTAGGGTTTTGCAAGTGCTCCCTTTCAATGTTAGGCAGCCACGTAACTAATTCAGTTCTATCCCTGTTCTTACTATTTGAGCAGATGACCCTCATAACCTCTTTTCAGTAGCCATAAAACAGACCTTTTCGAACTTCTTTTATGTCTGAAAAAAATATAAAAATTGGACATTAAAAATGCTCCAGACAAATCCTTGTGGAGCCTGATGACTGCTGCTGCAGTAGCCACACATTTCACGGCATCAGAGCCCAGCAAAGGCTGGAAGGAGCCTCTGGAGATCTCCTTGTCCAGCCCCCAAAAATGCACATCCCTGACTCTGACAGGGATTTACCTCCTCAATTTTGCCAGTGCATCTAGGGAATGATCTTGGTCTGCTTCAGGTCAACAGTAAAACAAGGATATTTTATACTAAAATAACCTTGAGAAGGCATTTTAGACTTAACTTCAGAAAACAGCTGTATCAGAGCATCGTTCAGAGGTTCCAAAAGTGAGGCAGGAATAGATGGGGATGGGAGGCTGAGGGTCAGGGAAGTTGGGAAGTACGAACTGCCACAGGAGGATCCTTTTGGGTTTGGGAGGATTCTAATGGTTTTCAGATGATTTACCTGGAACCTACTCATATTGTTTAGATGACCAGAGAGTCTAATTCTTAAAGTCCAGGAGGTTTAGGTCACTTGCAGAATGTGAGTTTTTCTGGACCTACATGCCTAAGGTTTCATAGCTCCCTTACCTCTCTTAATCATCAATGAAGAAGGCTCTGAAAATCTTGTCCTAGATATTTTTACGTGTACAGCGAATATCTCTGATACAACCCTTTGGAAATTGCTTTTCACTACTGCTAGATCTGTCTTCTCCCCACACTCAATGTTCTTATGATTAAACAAAGCTTGAAAGCAAGGACAGAGGCTTCACGCCCCTGTCAGCTCATTGTTATTTGACTCCCAAAGTCACCGATCAGCACAGAAAACTCAGATGGATCCTGATCCCAGAGTCACTGTGTGTTTGCTTTGCTGGATTGTGAGGGCTGAGCACAGGCTTATGTGTCTGCAGAATCAGGGATTGAATCTTTGTAACCTCCCCAGACCTGAAGAAGTGAGAACAATAACATTGTAGCCTTAAATGCATTTATTTTTGATTCGCTTTTTATGCTTTCAGCACTCATATAGAGAAAATTTTCAATGGGTGAAGTTTGTTTAGGAAAACCATCCTGCTCCAAGAGGCAGTTGGCCCTGTTGGAGGGGTGTAAAAGTTTACATGGAGAAAAGAGCTGCTGCAGTCTTTGTAAAATGTCAGTTTCTTACCTGTACTCCTGGTGTGTATGGTGTAAATAGAATTTAGGATTGTTGGTTTTTAAGCAAATACTGCTGATCTGATAAACTGGAGAAGTTGCTATAGTTTATCATAAATGTCTATATTTCTAAGGAGGAGGATTAGCCCTGCAGACTGTAAGTGCCCTTCAGAAATGCGTGTGCCAAGGAGCAAATGCATCAGGGTGTGACAGTGTGCAGGGCTGGCAATTGTGGAGTAAAATACTATTTTTTTTTTCAAGGAATACTATTTCACGTGTTTTCAATATCCCCAAAGTCACAAGTCCATATGTCTGTTTATTTATACGCAAAGTCATGGTAGGAAAAGGATTTCAATTTACAATTATTACTGAATCATAGAATCACGGAATGGTTTGGGTTGGAAGGGACTTAAAGCCCATCCAGTGCCACCCCTGCCATGGCAGGGACACCTCCCACTGTCCCAGGCTGCTCCAAGCCCTGTCCAACCTGGCCTTGGACACTGCCAGGGATCCAGGGGCTTCTCTGGGCTCCTGTGCCAGGGCCTGCCCAAGCTCACAGGGAAGAATTTCTTGCCCAATATCCAAGGAAGAATTTCTTTCCCAATATCCAATCTAAACCTGCTCTCTGTCAGTTTGAATCCATTCCCCTTTGTCCTGTCCCTACCTGCTCCTGTCCAAAGTCCCTCTCCATCTTTCTGGCATTAGAAAACTGTTTTCCAGTTACTGGCATTCTACAATTAGAGCTTTAAAACAAACCTTTTTAAAAGTCATGTGAACAGCAAAAAATCGAAAGCCTCCGTTCTCTTGGGATTTGGATCCAGTGCTTTTGAATGAAATGCCAGAGCATCCCAGTGAGATTTTAGTGGGAATGCAGCAGGGTCCATGGTGCAGAGCTGGCTGCAGCCTCCCCTTGCTGCCCATCCCACTGTCCTGCTCTGTTGTGCTGCACTTGCATTGAGTTCTTGAACAAAACCTTGAAAAAGCCCTGTCCGATACCAAAGTGTTTTGATTTTTACCTCCTGACCACTAAACCCTAGTGCAAAGCCAGGTAAATTCTCCTTCTGTTTTGCTAATGGCATAAATGAGAAACAGAAGAAAAAAAAAATACAAAGGCAGAAATTTCATTAATTGAGTGAATTTTGTGAGGAAGAAGTCAGTAAAATACTTGGTGCCCTCAGGGTCACACAAGAGATGTGGGACAAGGCTGGGGACAAGTTCTCTGTGCTCTGTGCCCTGCCTCAGTCAAGTAAATAAAGCTGCCTGCATCAGCCAGACTAAAGAATGGGTCTTTTTATAGCAGAAACTATAGGGCTTCCCAGATAAGACATTTGAAATCTATTATCACATATTGCCTTGGAAAATACAAATAGGTAACTAAGAGGTGCCTTGATTAACTTTATTTATACACAGGGCATTTTTCTAAACCTTAGAAATTTTTTTCACAGCGTTTTTATTTTCTTAGGATTATTTTAGGATAAAAATTCCGTGTATTTGGCAATCACTAATCATTCCCTTCTGAATTCTTGCAGGAATGTAACGTCTTAAATCCTTCCAGATACAGTTAGATATAAACCTTTGCCCCTAGATTAGACTATTAGAAGATTATTTGATTTATTTAAAAAAAAAAATAAAAATTAGGAGCTGGTTTTACAACTCCTTGCTGCAAGGACAGTGGGGTTGCTTGGGTGAGTAAGAACCATTCATATCATGAGAGGTATAAAAAGTTCAGTCTGTGTATTTAAAGTGTTTTGTTTCGTTTTGCAGCTATTGAGAATAGATGGTTTCCTGTTTCTAAAAGCACCTAGAGCCAGTCTGAAGGAAGATTAATATAAAATAACATTAATAGCTGCTGTAGATAGGGCATGTTTGATTATATAATTATAAATATACCACTATAATTTATTGCATTTAACTTTTTTTGTATCACAATGGGGTGTAATTGCAGGGGCTATTTATTTAGGGTGAAAATGGGAATACAAATGCAACCTTTCTAAATTGCATGGATAAAGGGATGCACAGACCTATTTGCAATGACAACACACTCAAGAGTGCCGTGAGTTACCATGGATTTTAGGGTCCCAGGTAAGCTAAACTCTGATAGTCGCCTAAGAGATATTCCAGAGAAACAGATCCATTCGTGCGAGGGCATAAAATCCATAAAATCCTCTGTGTCTACAGTTGAAAGGAATACAACAAAACAAATGTTAATCCTGAGTTCAAATTTGGAATAATGGGGCCTGTGCTGTCTGTTCTGTTTACAATGGCTTGTGCTTTGTGGATACATATCAAATGTGGTAATATATTTTTTATTACATAGAGTTAATGGTTAATACAAAGTGACATATATAAATAAATACATACTATATCTGTATATTGTGATTTTGTTAACTTTATTGTTAATGAAATGTGATTATGATAAATGACTTGGCATGAGCTATTTTTTCATATAAAATTAATGTTTTAAAAAGCCTGTTTCACTTCATTGTTGCAAAAGTCACGCCTGAGGTGTCATTGCGATGACGTGACCTGACCAATCCCTCCCAATTTTTTGGAAAGCAGCTACAAATTCCATTGCCATGGAATATTCCTTCATTGCAATCTGAGCAACACAAATGGAATAATTGGAGAATCAGAATACACAATGTTTATGTCTAGCCTTGACTATCTGTTTAGCCTTAGTACACGTGATTCTGCTGAAGTTTATTTATTCCCTGACATCTTGGGCAGGTTTCAGAGCTGATTTGAAACCAAGGGACTCCCTCTTCTTGCTCCCTGAACATCCTTCCCTCTTTAGAGTTCCCACAGAAAGTTCCTGGGTTGAAGACTTCCTAAACTCCGCCCAAGTGGCAAACCCTGCACAGGGAATAACTTCTGGTCCTCACAGAGTCTTTTATTGCCCATGTAAAGTCCAAATTCTTGGTCCTGACACGTGTTTTTCTGCTGATTTACAGGGATTAAACATTAATATTTCAATAATTAATAATGAATTTTAAAAACAGCATAGAATCACAGAGTAGTTTGGATTGGAATGGACTTTAAAGATAATCTCATTTCACCCCCCTACCGTGGGCAGGGACAGCTTCCACTCACTGAGATCAGCAACATTTCCAGGCTTCTCCCTGTGATCTCCAGACAGAGATTTGAGCTGAAGATTAAATTCCACTCCAGTGCACAGTTTAGGCCTCTTAAGGGCTCTTTTGCTTCCCATACAGGTGTTAAATCTCCACTGTAGAAAAGGAGAAGAGATCCCAGAAGAGCTGGAAACTCTCAGACATCAAATAATTTCTGCCTTAACCAACACAATTACTTTGTGTTGTGTCTTTTATTCCCACTTCCCCCCATTATTTTAAATAACTCTTTTCCCCATCTTTCTCTCTGCATGTCCCACCCCACACATTAAATTAACACCCTTCTCCCAGGACGGCTGGCAGGGCTGGGTGAGGTAAATAATTTATTCATGTTCAGCCTGTAGCCACTTCTAATTTTTACTGAGAGCAAGGCACAGATCAGGCTGCAAATGCAAAGCTTTCACTTTTATTTCTGACAGGAGAAGCTGGAGAGGTGCTGGCTCTGCAAACCTCAGCGCTACAAGAATGTTCTCACATGGGGGGAAGGCATTTCCCAAAATCACAGCTCCATCCTGGGCTCCAGGCTCGAGCAAACGGGCAAAGGAAAGCTGCTAACGCCGTGTGAGGGATTCCGGGAGGCTGTTCCCTCTCGGAATCTGTGGGAGGTTTTATTTTGCTCAGGTCTCCATTACAACTCTTTTTCATCCCTTAGGAAGGACCTAAATATTGTCTTCTGCAGCACAAAGGCAAACGCACAGGAATGTTAATTCCTGGAAAGTTTTGCCTGGAGATTTCGCAGAGGCAGAATAATTATTCTGGAAAATGCAAGGAAGCGTAGTTTCAAAGGACTTGCCACCCATATCATTATATAACTTTATTTTTTTCTGCCAGCATCGTGCTAGAACCAAGTGAAAAGCCTCGTTCCAACTTCTGCTGGCCTGACTTGGGAAGAAAAGCAGCTGCAGTGGCAGCACCACAGCGAGAACTTTCCCAGCAGGGCAAGGCATCTCAGATGATGCAAATATTGATTTGAATCCTTCAGAGCATGTACAGGGTACAGGAGGGACCCAGCCAGAGCTGGAGGAGCCCCGACACAAAATAAAGAGCTCATGTGTGTCCCTGGAGAGCCCTGAGCCGCTCTGGTCCCCAGCAATGGAGCAGAACACGGGAAGATCAATCTCAGCACAGCACCAGGGGCCCAGGAAGCCTCTGCAGGGAACAGGTTGTGAAACACTCAGGGTTTCTGGGACATTGGAGAACAACAAGCTGACCCAAACTGGTGTTACATCCCCCTGTTTGGTTCTACAGGCTGTTTCCCAGTGGTTGTGCTGGAATACATTGTGCAAACGCTGCAGAAATAAACATTTTAGGAGAGGGATGGAGCACCTTTGGTATGGAGCCCGGCTGGGAGAGCTGGGGTGCTCACTTGGAGAGGAGAAGGATCCAGGGAGAGCTCAGAGCCCCTGGCAGGGCCTGGAGGGGCTCCAGGAGAGCTGGAGAGGGACTGGGGACAAGGGATGAAGGGACAGGACACAGGGAATGGATCCCAGTGCCAGAGGACAGGGATAGATGGGATATTGGGAAGGAATCGTTCCCTGGGAGGGTGGTGCCACCTAAAAACCATTGTCCCCTGTCCTGTCACGATCTCCCTGTGTACCAAGTCCCCCTCCCTCATTTTTACAACCCCCGTTAAGGTACAGAACAGCCCAGAAACAAACAGCAAACCTGGCAGGGATCTGAGGGTCAGAGTTGATCCATGTGGAGTTTTTTCTGAACTTGGACAGAAGAGGAAGAGCCAGGGTTGCACTTTCCTACATTAATATTTACAAAGGCCTACACTTTCTCACGATTGGAAATTCTTTTACCACTATGAGAAAATCCCCCCGAGGTTTAGAGTTTTTAATACATACAAAGACATGATTTGTTAGTTTTTACAAGGCTACCTTTTCCTTCCATTTTTTCTGATCTAAAGATTCCTTTCAGCGCTTTGTCGTCTGTCCTCATTTAATCCATTTCAAAATTTATCCTTGCAGCATGAAACGTTGCTGTTGATCCCATTAAGTATCTTCTAATAATTGCAGGGTTTAAGAAAGCTAAAGACAAAAACTGACTGAAATTAAGTTTGAAATGAATAAGGACATAAAAAAAATGTGTAGGAGTATGGTAATTACATGCTTATGACTGTGACATTAGGCAAAAGAAAACAGAGCAGCAGATGGTATCTGAATCTAAAGAAAAATGTAAATGATGATGAACTCACACCATTCCCTAAATAATGGTGTGTTTAGCAGCAGGTAGATGTTCCATGTAAAGAAGTGCTGCCTGATGATTCCAGGATATACTTCCAATCCAGTAGGGACCTACCAGCATCCTTTATTAGATGAGAAATCACTTTATTAATTTCTATGTACTGCAGGGACTTTACCTCGTTTTCCTGGCCCTCTCCACCACCGTGCTTGTCAATAAACTCACATTAGTGTTGATATTTGTCACTGGCAGTCACACAGAACATCACCTTCTCCCGTGACCTTGGTAGCCTTAGCACAGCTGTTGCAGCCTGGGTGGGTTTGTTAAAGATATTTTTACTCGTACTTTGTCCCTTCTTTGCAATGCAAAAGAAAGAAGAGGGAGGGAATATACATCTATGCGTTTTTTCATATTTATATACTTCTATATTTGTAGCACCTATAAATATATATGGGCTTTACAAACGTGTTCCTCTGAAAGAATACTACAAAGGCAATAAAATATATTATCTGTTAAAAATTACTGAATTAATTTTATAAAAGATATTTGTATTTTGTAATTATAATTTTCATTTCTTCCACGTCAAGGGGACTGAAAGGATGTTTCTGCCTAGCAGCAAACAATGAATATACATGGGCAGTGAGATCATCTCAGAACTCGTAGTTACTTTGTTTTCTCCTCTATTTTTTGGCCAGCTCTCACAGACTTCTTGCTGGGACTGAGGCTCATTCTTGTTTTGGTAAAAATGAGCAGAGTAGATTGGGTTGATTAGGTGACAGAGGTACTCCCTGTGCCTTTCTAATTTTACTTTTTCTCCCTCCATAACCCAGATTCCACGTGTGTTCCAAAATCTCCATCAGCTTTAGGAGGGAGGCAAATCTCCAGTGTGGCCCCATGGGAGTTCATTACTCCATCCCAGGCTGTCCCACACTGTATTTTCTCTTTTCCCTATCCCAGGCTGTCTTACACTGTATTTTCTCTTTTCCCTGTCCACCCCAGTTCCCACCAGCTCTTCCCATTACCCACGGAAGGACTGACAAGTTTCTGCTCATTATTCCCTGTATTTTGCTTCTTTTAATGGATGCAGATGCACACACTGCTGCGACGCTTTCCTCAGGAGCCCTCAGCTCTTAAATCATCCCATTAAAGTGATTCTGCACTTGCCATCATTTTCACATTAAGATTATCTGCTTTAACTGCACACACAGAGATGTTCGAATTATTTGTTGTGAGCAGCTGATTGGGCTTAGTTTGCTTTCCAATCACCCCCTGCCTGTTCACTTGCTGAGTTACTGAAATTCCAAGATATTTCAGATATTTTGGGCTGGAGGGGCACAAGCACTGGTGCTCAGAGAGAGCTGATGTCACAATTGGTGGCTGAGGTGCCTCAAATCCTTGGCCCTTCATGGCAAGAAGGACAGGGAGGGGCTGGAGGTGTCCAGGGAAGGGAACGGAGCTGGGAAGGGTCTGGAGCCCCAGGAGCGGCTGAGGGAGCTGGGAAAGGGGGAAAAGGGAGAAAAGGGGATCAGGGGGGACCTTGTGGCTCTGCACAGCTCCTGACAGGAGGGGACAGCCGGGGGGGTCGGGCTCTGCTCCAGGGAACAGGGACAGGAGGAGAGGGAACAGCCTCAAGTTGCACCAGAGGAAGTTTAGATTGGATATTTCTAGCCCGGTTCATGAGTTCAGCTCAAAAATAGTTAAATTACCCAAAAATATAGTTGAGGGAATTGATATCACTTTCTCCAGATGCTTCCAGTCTTCTAATCTTTGACTTTAATTTAAAACTCTGAGGGCTCAAAAAAGCTTCCAAAAGCTGAGATTCTTGCAGGGAGAGCTGTACAAATACCAACGCTGGCAGTGTTTTACCAGAGCTCCAGTTACATTTTTATGAGTATTTTGTTTACAGCAGCACCCACAATGTGCTGAACCTTTTCTAACCACTCAGGTGTGGATGGGTCACGGACTTTGATGCAGAAAGTCCTCCTGGTTTCCCAGGGGGACTCAGAGTAACTCTTGGCGAACTTTGGGATACTGAAAGGAAGCCCATCAAACGCAGTGACAAATGGGCTGGGCAATTTTACCTTGACATCAGTAGGCTTTGTATGGTTTCAGCAGATGAGAATGTGTTCTTGTTTCCTCTCTAAATTCTCTTTACAACCTGGTGTGAATCGTGGCCAAATTCCCAAATATTTCAAGGTGACATTTTCAGATACAGAAGTCACAGGAGACTGGATTTTCTTCAGCGGGGTGGGGCTTTTTTTTGCTTTATCCTTTTTTTTTTTTCCAGATGGTGGGAGGGATGTTCTAACCACTATTTTACATCCTGACTTCTTCAGCTCACTGAAATTCAACGAGATACAGTCAGGAAAGCTGATAAACCCTGGAGACTCCCACACTCCGCTCTGATTGTTACTATATTAAGGCTGCATTCACACAATTTGGGGTTTCTAATGTGGAACAATTGGCAGCTCTGCAGTGCTGATGCCCCCTGAGGGCTGCCTGCCCTCCTAATTTCTTCTGCCTATGGAAAATAAACATAGAAACTTGTGTGCCCACACAAACACACCCCACTGGGGCTGTGGGTCATAGAGACTCATTTCTACTTCATCATTTTTTCATTTTTAACATGCTGATTTGTTCCTTCCTCCCTCTCCAGTTTTTTTTTCTTCTTTTCAATAACAAGCATTTATTTTATTTTATTTTATTTTATTTTATTTTATTTTATTTTATTTTATTATTGGAAATGGGCAATTTCAACATCCTCAACAGTTCATGTCCAATCACAAACTCGTCGGAGGAATGCTTCTCTGACCATCCCATTTCCTACACTGGGATTTTATCAGTGTGGTACCATAAATAGTCAGCTTTCTGCCAGATCCCAAATTTCAGAGTAATTTTCTGTTAGATGATAAACAATTTATCAGCATTTGCTGAAATATAATTTGCCACCATCTGCTTCTGAACTCTCTGGCTTGGACTGGGAATTTTGAAATGCTCCCCCTTAGGATGTTCTTTGTTGGTCACCTCAGTGACTGCTTCAGGAACAAGGACTATTTGAAAATTCAGGAAAAGGAAATTTATTCAGGAAAAATAGGGGAGTGGAAGATTTCAGCTGGAGTCTTCTTTTCCATCCTTCAGTTTTTCCACTGTAAAAATGGTTCTCCTTCTCCCACCCCAATCTCACACTTCTTGTCTCATTTCCCAAACACCCAGTACAAAAATCTACCAAGTTCCCTGCAGAAGCCAGGGATGAGTTCTAGGGAAGGTCTATTGATTTATATTTATATTACATCAATCATCCAGCAGTCAAGGTCTTAATAATACATCTAAAGACTGTGATAATCTGAAAAGCACTCCCTGGAGACTCGTGCTGCCTTAGGAATGACACATTGCTTCTGAAGCTGAGATGGAAATTCAGCGATTCATTTCTGTGGATACTTTCATTAGTGTGAAACTGATTTTAAAATACTGGATTTTCTCCGAATCATGGATGTTCTGCACACAGCACAGAGGGTGGCATGGCTGCTGACAGCAGGAACCTAATTTACAGCGACCCAGAGCCATTAAACTGGTCCTTGGTGACCTTTTTGGGGCAAAAGTCACAGAAAGTGTGCAAGTAAAACCAGATAAATGTCTTTGAAGAATAACTCTCAGTGTTCTAACACTCAAGGAATTTGTTTAAGCGTTTAAGAACGACCACACAGCAACCAACAGCAGCAAAGCCAGTTAGAATTAAACTGAAAAAGCAGATTTAACAGATTATGTCTTTCTGATAGAGCTGTTGATTGATTCTCTTGGTCCTTCAGTGAAACCATTGGGGTTTGAATGTGCCCAGGAATCATTATGTTCATTACAGTGGCTCCAGCTGCCCTTCATTAGCCAAATATAGAAAAATAAGGCAGATACAGAGTAGATCATAGAAACAGAATCTGGTTTTCCTTTCACTTCCCACTCCTCTCCCAATTATTCTGTAGATTGACCTGTTCTGCATGTGAGGACAACCTTGGAGTCAGGAGATGATCCCTGAGCTGAGCCAGAGCTGTGGCCAACCAAATTAACGACTCCATTTACCTGTGAGTTACAGGGCTCACAAAACTCTAATGAACAGCAATGTGATTTTAATGCTTTTTACTCTGAGGCCATGGAACCAGACCCAGATCCTTGTGGTAAGAAACAGATCTTGGATTTAAATTCCCCTGCTCTGGTTAAGTGAGATTATGCTGCCATTGCTCCTTGTTAACCCAGGTATTGAATTTCTGTCACATCTAAACCACAAAAAGTAATTCCATTTTTCATATTTTTACTTGCTGACAATGAAGCTGGATGAATATTTAATCTTTAAATGACAGTTTACTCTGGATGCTCTCTTTTGTTGCTTTTGGAACAGCACAGTTAATAAAGATGATTGTGTTGTTGACATAAGTGATGTATTGAATTTCAGAAAGCAGCTGCTGCAAATTAAGGGAGAGTTAATGACTAGAATAATTAAAATATCAGGTGGTTGAGATTACTTCATGTAATAATAGATTGGAATTGTTATTGTTTTCTCTAAACATCACCAGTATTAGAGCAGATACAGTGCAATGCTCTTTTGTGTGTTTTGGTGGAAAAAAATCACTTCTAAAAGTGCTGCTGTAATGTGAGAATCCAAGTGTTCTCTCCAGGTGGGAAGCTGCAACTTCAGCCACGCTCCCTGATGAAGGTTGGACCTTTCCCTGGGAGAGGTTAAGTGCTTGAAAAGTTTCTGATCTGAAGATCAGTTTAGTAAAGAGCAGGAAACTCTGGGATATTGGTTAATCCAGCTTGAGGAAATCACCAAACACCAAGGAGGGGAAGGTGGATTTAACATTTCTGAGCGTGACACCGCAGCAGGTGAACAAAGGCACTCAGACACCTTAGAAAGGCAGATTAAGGATCAAAAACATGCACCTGTAAAGTTCCTTTGTGTTCACTGCCGGAAGGTTTCTTACAAGCTTTCCAAAATCCAGCTCTTGTCATTTTTTACTGATGAAAACATTCATTTCCATATTAAGTTGAAATGTTGCACCATAAATTGTTGAGTCAATACGGCCCCTCTGAAATTTATGAAATGTATAAAAACATCCTTTTTCTGCCTAATGAGCATGGAGCAGATCACGAGCGTGTGAGCAATGTTTAAAATTTTAATGGAAATTGTAATCTCCATCAAAATCAAACTGAGCCTCTTGTCAGGTTAAGAGGACAGAGAAGCCACAAATGTGATCAACAAATTGTCCTGCAAATCTGTGTGAACTTGGAGGGTTTGTAAGCCTCACCCAGATACAAAGTGATCAGGGATGCTGCAAAATGGTGATTTTTATCAAAGGAAGATGGCAGAGAATGGTTATTTAGTGACTCACTAGGCACAAGATGGCATTCAACGTGATGGCTTCATTGAATGTAAATTTTTCTGCTAAAAAATCTTACATCATTACAATGAAATACAAAAATGCCATCTGAAGTTTATTGACCTTCAAAAAGAAATTAAAGACCAGGTAGCACTTTAGTGTATAGAGATATGATTTAGACTTGGAAAAGGTAAAAAAGCTCCAAACGCGGGTATTTTCAGATCCATAGCAAACATATCATGTGCCAGTTTTTAAAGGTTAACTGGTGAAAAGCATTGGTGTGAAACCACTTCTATTCTGTTTCAAGTGAACTCATCTCTGTTTTGGTGTTTCTCATAAAGGTCAACCACCTGCCACAGTGTGATAAGAGAGACGAGTGAATCTGGCTGGATCGCTGTCACTCACTGCTGAAATGCACACTTTGGGGAGCTGTCCTAAATTCCATGAAAATAATGAGCTGGAGTTAGAGGAAAAAACCCACAACTGCACATGGATAAAAGAATGGAAAGTAGATGGTGAAAGAAGCTGAAAATATGTGACAGGCTTAAAATATCCAATGAAAAAATGTATTTCTTACCCAGCATAGATAATGACTTCATTCACATTCATTTTCATCAGTGTAATACCCACACAGAGCTCAACCTCCTGATAAAAGACACACTCAGATATTTCTAAAACTCTTCTGGTATCAACAGATTAATTTGGATTAGAGATTACTAAATTACACCACATTTATACCAATGTGTGTAAGCAGGTATGATTTCAGTATATTCACAGCCTGATTCACCCATCCCTGGAAGTGTCCAAGGCCAGGTTGGACAGGGCTTGGAGCAACCTGAGATAGTGGAAGGTGTCCCTGCCCTGGATGAGTTTTAAGGTCCTTCCAACCCAAACCAGTCTGAGATTTGCAGGTACCAAGAGCTGTTTTTGCGAGGTTACTGCACTTGTAGCTATCAGGATGGATGAGAAAAACCCAGATGATAATTAAACCAATAAAAATGAATATCTGAATAACCTGACAGTTAAGGAGCAGCCAGGCAGCTCCCGCTGTGTTTGGTGATTGTCAGGGCTCTGCATGGGAGCAGATGACTGATGGTTGGTATTATCCAGCAGAGTGGAACAGCTCCTGGTTTAACCTTTCATTTGTTTAACCTTTCCTGGGGTGGTGAGGCTGTGCAGCTGAATTTCTTATTCCTTGGAAGGGATTGTATTTTTCTCTTTCATATCTGGGATGATCAAGACTTAGCAAAGTTCTCACAGAAGAGAACTGTGATAAAATGTTCAAATGGATCCATAATTGCAAAAGGGCTGTATCCACCCTCAAGTTTTATTTCTTGTCATTTCTGCAGGGTTGTCAGTTTTCCTACAACACTAAAAGGAAAAGAGATTAAAAGCATGGACTTTAGAAAAAAATTACCTGTTTTAAAGAGGTGGAAAAGGCAAATAAATAGAAAACATTGGTATCCAGATTTACTGGTTTGTGGTTTGGATCTGTCTGAAGGTTAAATAATGGTGCTGTGTATTTCAAAGGAAAGGAACATTTGAACTCCCAAGTGCATAACTACAGCAATAAATAGGGCACACATCCGTTTGGTATTATTTCATCCAGGGCAGGCACAAACATCTCAGCACGAGATATTCACACACCTGAAATTCCTGATAAAATTCCTTGGAGCCTGAGTGTTTCCCAGCACTGGACAATGAGAAAATAATTGCACAGACAAGCTGACTTGACAGCTATTAGGCCATTTATTTAGGAATGCCTGGAGGAAAATGGAGTAAGGTCACCCGCATTAGTCCCAGTTCTGCTGTGCCCAAACACGTGCAAGCACCAGTGACAGCCAGGAAAGAACACCAAAGCCACTGTCCCCAGACCTGAGGCCTTCAGCAATCCCAGTCCATCCAATCTGAGCCAAGAGATTTCCAAGAACTCCCCATCAAAACCAATTCTTGCTATCAAATGAAAGTAATTTCTTGTTGAGAGAACCTCAGTTCTGAGAACAAAGCGCAGAAACCTAGAGGTTCGTAAGGTTAAACTCTCAGTCTCAAGGTAGAAAGAACTGATGTGCCAGGACTAAAACAGTGGTTTCCATCTTTAATCCAATTAGCAGAGTGATTTAAATTTGGCTGGTTCTTTCCACCTTTGCCTGTGCATTCCAACCACCCCCAGCAAGACGACTGGGTAGCCCTTATGGGACTCCAAAGAGAATCAACCCAAAAAATTCCATTCATAACCCAAAAAATCTTGTGTGGTCTTGACCTACCATGGTGGTAAAAAATAATAAATCTATTTATGCCAATGAACAAGTCAAATTAATCTGCAAACTTACTGTCTGCTGTCATTACTCCATATTCCAAAACTATTTCACATTTCTACCTGCACAAAGACATTATTAATCCCTTCTCACCTCTCAAGAAAAAAATATCCCTTCTTGACAAAATGCAGTTATATTCGCTATACAAAAATACATGGCATAAAGAATCTTGTAAGGGTGGCAAATAGGGTGAAATTAGTAAAATATAATTCCCGATGATGGAATGATTGGATGAATTGTTTACTTCTATTATTTAATTGAAATGATACTGACTTGGAGGTGTTCCATAATTTCAGACACAGGGAATTAAATATGCACTCTTCTATTTTCTTGGAGCCCTTGCTGCCAAATATATTCCTGTTATTTGATGGCATCTGCAGAACAAGGATGGGCTGGAATTGTCTAAGAAATTCAAGAATATTATTATTTACTATGCAAGGTCTCATGATTGCATTTTTCATTCTGCAGTCTTTTGCCTTTTATGTGTTTCCTACATTCCTTGACAATAAAAAAAATTAATACAGATGGCACATTGGTATTCTTACAGTAACTTTTCTACTCATGCTTTATTTTTTCCCGCAGTTTCAATGATACTTTGCTGAATGTCTTTTCCAAGACTCATATCAAATTGGCAAAAACAGTAAATAGCAATCAAAATGTTTAAAACATAATTGTATTTGGAAGAGTATGCTGCAGTCTTACTACCAAGCATGTCAAGAGATGTTTATTTAGCCACAGACTGGCTAAAATCATGCAGCTCACCCTGGTTTTTTGGGATAATTTAGGTCATAACATTGAAACTAATGGAGCAAAGTTGTATTTGCATCAGCTGACACTTTGTCCAGTGTAATTAATTCTTTCCTAGATGTGGTCTGCATCTTTCCTGAACCTCAGTCCTGTCCTGCTGCACAATTTTATTACTCAAAAGCCAACAATAAAGCACAAATCCTGCTCCCAAAGAGGCATAAGGCCAGAAAAACAGCAGCGAGATGAGCAGGCCATGCAGAGGAACCCAGAACCCCTTGCATGTTACAGAAGACAGGGGCAAGAGCACAAAAGGCACTTCAAATCAGGCCAAAAATGAAGAAAAAAGATGGAATCGGTGGATTTGTGAATTAAGAACCTCTCAGTGAGTAAGCCTCTCCTCTTATACATGTGGTACATCTGGCTGTATCCTCAGGAAAAGCTTTGTTCAAGTCCTTCTCCCACTCTAGGGAAGAACTGCCACGCCACAGTGCTGGAGTGGTCCTGACCCCATCACCTTTTTGTCAGGTTTGGTTCATGGAGTAAAAATGCAGCCTTAAAAAGCCAGAGGGGAAAACGCTCTTGGCATTAAACTCTGGGAGCACAAAGCATCCTTAAATCTAAACAACCCAAGCAGGAAAGCAAAGGTGGGTTATTCACTGCAGGTTTTTCCCTGAAATATCGTGCTTGGCCAAAGGGGAACTTTCAGGGAAAGAGAGAGACTGACATTTTGACACAAGTTTTAATTGCATTAAACAGAAGTTCTCCCCTCTTAGCTTTTCCTCCCATATGAGAATAAAATATAAAGAGTGTCAAAATTATTTTGAGTTGCAAAAATATACCAACTTTATACTTTAGATACAACATTTTTCAATTTTTCTTTCAGAACACTTCTTTGTAAGTATCACTTTTTTGTTGTTGTTTTCTATCCTCTCTTTTCAAATTTTAAAGAAAACAGATTTACAAAGGATTAAATAACCCAAAAAGCAAAACATTCCAGGCCAACTCAAAACACCTTCCTCCATTCTCCCTGTCTCTCCCCTCAACCCGGGGCTCCTTTCGGTTCGACTTGAACTCATTCATTTCCGATTTTTTTTTTTTCCCCACCAAAATGAGAACCATCCATCCAGCTCCACTAGCAGAAAGGCCTCGTGCAGAGAAAAACGCATGAAGAGATGGGCTATGTAACTCTCACTACGACTACAGCCAGGCTGGGAGAAGCAGAGCTGGGGCCGAGCTCTATCGCCGCTGCTGCTGCCAGTGCCGCGCCCGGTGCCGCAGCCGGCGCGCCGCCAGGCTGATGGGCTGCTTCCCAAACTTCCTCATGATCTCCTTGATCCTCGCCAGGTTGGTCTTGGAGATGGTGAAGTCGCACTGGGTGGCCCCCATGTCGTAGCCGACCTCGCAGGTCTTGGTGGCCGCGGTGTAGCCCTCGGCCTTGGCGCTCACCACGTACTCGCCCGGGTTGAGGAGGCGCCAGTAATCGCCCTCGGCTCCTGGGGGAAAAAGCAGGGTTTTCAGGACAATTGGTACTTCTTCCGTGAGGGAAGTGTTGTTTATAAGGTCACAGAATCGCTGAGGTTGGAAAAGATCTCTAAGATCATCAATCTGGCCACCAAGCAGCACAATCACCATGTTCACCACTAAACCATTTCCTCGCGCGCCGTATCCATGTGCTTTTTGAACACTTCCAGGCATGGGGATTCCACAGCCTGCTCCAGTTCTTGAAAACCCTGTCCATGAAGAAATTTATCCTAACATT
This sequence comes from Pardalotus punctatus, assembly GCA_013400915.1. NCBI lineage: Eukaryota > Metazoa > Chordata > Aves > Passeriformes > Pardalotidae > Pardalotus > Pardalotus punctatus. The sequence goes on from VZTX01017183.1 coordinate 62,263, forward strand.
GAATCTACCTCTCCTGGTGCAACCTGAGCCCATTAAATAAGGACACAGAATGACAGAATAAGCTGAGTTGGAAGGGACCCACGAGGATCATCGAGCCCAACTCCTGGCCCTGCACCATCCCCAAGAGAAGTCCTTGGCCATGGGTGGGACGACACCACAGGCAGGACCCCACAGCCTCAGCCAGGAGGGTGTCCCAGGGGCTGCCCCTCATCACAAGTACCCCTTTTCCTCCTGCCAGCCCTCAAGGAAAACACATCTCAATCCTATTTTCCAAGTGATGGAAAAAGGCTCCAATCCGGCTTGAGATTTATGGTGGTTGGAAAGGGCTGAGGCAAAGTTGGTGATTCCCACAGGATATAAAAGACCTTTCCCAAACGGATCCTAACTGAGGGATCCAGAGGAGCTCCAGTGATGTACCCATATCACACGACCCTGACCAGGCTGCTGGGACACAGATTTTGGTGTTATTTATTAGGCAAAGTGTGTGAATGCAAAATATCGACTCACTTTGAGATGTAAGTAAATATCCCCTTCTATAAAGCCTTACATTGGGGTTTATTACACTGATTTTCCTACAAAGTATAATTCACCAGGGTATTTAACCACTGGTAACCTGTAAATACACAAACCAAGCTCCTGCAATCAACTAAACTACTCATAAAAATATATTTTAACACCTCATTGAATCAGGAGTTTTTGGTTTCTTATTTTTCCCCATGAATGATCTCAGATATACCCCTTTTATGTACCCATATGTGCATCAGGATTCTTTTAAATATGATTTTAACCACCGAGTATTCTTAGCTGTGAACTAAAAAAGAGGAAAAACTATTACCTAAAATTAGTTTTGCACTCTGTCCTGGAAAAACTCACTGTGAATGAAAGAATATATTCAAATATGCAATTCCATGTATAAATAGAAATGGAACATCTCCTGCATGAGGAGGGGTTGGGGTTTTTTAGCACTGATGAGACCTGACAGCCTTACTAACACCAGCCTTGGCTCGCTGGCAATGCAGAATGTAGCAAAAACTGAAGATGATTTGCATAAAAATATTATATTTGGGAAGGGATCAGACTGGTCAGCCTCTGCTTAAAGAAACAGAATTTTAATTTAGAGTTTGGTAAAATAAAAAACGTTTGCAAATAGCAAGTGTTAACAAACAGCAGCATTGACTATGCTGCAGGCCTGGGTGTGCCAAAATTGCACCTGATCAGGTTCATTCTTCCATCCCAGCTTGCTCCAGTTTTTCTTTCAGCCAATTGGAGCACATTTGGAGGGATAATAAGGCCCAAATTTTCTGTTTCTCAGGACTTGGGTGTTTTCAGGAAAGCCTCTAAGAGAGTCTCTTTATTCAGTTCTCCCCCACCACTGGGTCTGTTGGAACCTGAACAAAAGGACAAACCCTAAATCTGCCCGAGTTCCTTGTATTTATCCCCCAGGGCTCATTTTATGCTGTAAATGCTCTGGCAAGAGCCCAGGGCAGGCAGAGGGCTCTGGATCACCCCGTGTGTGGCTGGGATCCCATCCCTGCTCCCAGCCCGGCTTTAGCCCCGGGACTGCAAACCTGACCCACATTTTTCTGACACATGTAACAGTCAGTTCATCACAACCCCACACAGGGCCAGAAATAAACCTACACATTCACACCCCACTGGGAATTTATTACAAAGCTGGATATGAAGCCTTCAGCAGGATGCATTTCCCCTCCTTTCCCTTTACAAGCAAGCAGAAAGAATTTCTGTCAGCTGTCAGTGCCCAGAATTTAATACCAGGCTAAAAGGTTGGGGGTTTTGGGAAAATCAGATTAAATCCAGTAGGTAAAAAACATTTCAGAACAGATGGCAAAAAGAAACACAATTAAAAACACAGATAAATTTAGTAAATAATAGGCTTGCTGAAATAATAGGTTCCAGTGGGAGCAGGCTGGAGGCAGACTACATCCATATCCACCTACGGGGCCTGGAAAAGGATTGCCATGTCTGCTCAGATAAAATAACAATGCATTAAAGGACTAAGATAGCATTGCTATGGATTTAATATGTCAGATTACTCCATAAATTCTACAATTAAGAGAAATATTCTTTGAGGTTGATAGGACAAACCTTACTTGCAATTAAGTAATTTTAAAAGCGCAAAAGCAATATTTACACTTAAATGTACCAAATTGCACTGACTTAAACACATTATAAAAATCTGTCTAATGCTCTTTTACTTACAAAAGACTCTCCAGGAAAGCTGGAGAGTGCTGCACACCCAATGAATGTAATAACTTAAACTCGACTTTTCTGGATGGACCAGGCAGCCAGGAATGAGGCTGGAGTGTTGTAATACCAGAATTATGCTTAGCTTAGACTAATTACTAAGTATTAAGTATATTTAATAAATAAATATATTTAATAAGTATATTAAATATATTAATATATTTAATATATTAAATATTACCAAATGCTACTTCAAATTCCTTAGAGGTTGGTACAAAGGTATACTGAAATCATAGCAAACTTGCCAAAATAGCCATAAAAATTTCTCTGGACATGGTGTGAAATTAAATTAATTATGCTTTGGTTCAAAAACCACACAGAAGTGTCTGTCTTTGAACTCTGGCTGTGACACAGAAGTGTTTTACCATGAAGAAATTGCATGTTACTCCATCAACATTTACTTTGACATTTCCCAAATGTTCAATTACAGGAAGAGACCCCCAAAACTGCCTTTGCACCAAGGAGGGAGAAAGGTGCATTTGTTCATCCAACTGAACTCTTTTCTAAAGGTTTTCTCACAGAGTCCAGTCCATGTCTGACTGTAACATGTAATCACTCAGACTTAATCAATAATTCCATCTGCATCAAGAGAAAATGGAATAATTTCCCACAAAGCTCTTGGAATCAATGCCTTCAATTAGCCCATTATTAGTGTTCGCTAAATGTCAGATCCCTCTCATTCCATGAGGGAAATTGTGTGGCCAGGAGAAAGCAAAACCGATGTGCTCTCCATGCACTTTCATTTCGGGCCACAGGAAGAAGCAAAGAAATTTTCTCAAAGCTTTAAATGATATTAGGGGGCTTTTACAGACAACTTTTGTCTGGCTCTACGGGGCAGCTGACCACATTAATGTAGCAGGGAAAGAGCAGAGCCCAGCTCAGCCGAAACAAAACTTGTGTGAATAGAGATAGTGGCCATAATTCTTCTCCTGCTTGGCCTATTTTTACATCAAGGTAACTCAGAGGTATAAATGGATACATTTTTCATTTTAAAAGGTATAAATGAAAGAAGGCTGCTGACAGTTTGCCTTCTTTCTCTGCAGGTATACATGTCATTTTAGCTTTTTGGCTCCAGCATAAATCCTCTGGTTTCAGGGACTAATGAGACGTGTATTGTTATCTGGAAAATATGAAACAAGATAGAACTTTTACGTTCCCATCTCCACAGTGATTCCGGAGCGTGAGCTTAAACATCTCATTAAAAAGAAAAATTAAAGGGAATGAAATAAGTATTTTATTTTTACTAACAAAGCCTTGAGCCATAGAGGCTCAGCAATAAGCCAAGATGTAAATAGCGGCAAGATTCCCCGAGTGTTACAAGGTGGATTTTGGGATCTTGCACATTTATTGCACTTTGCTTTTCTTTCACAAGACAATCCAGGGTACAGAGAGCTGGAGATTAATCACATATTGCATTAACTCAGCCTCAACCAGAGCAATGCATTAATCCTGTTAACAGAGTAATACAACCCACACTTTATGGCAGACTTTCAGCACTGCCAAGGGTTCCAAGACAAGAAAAAGCAGCTGATTACTTTAATTCCCACTGTCGTTTCCCAGTGGTCCCATTTTGAAATATTTAAGGCAGAATCATTGTTGCCTAATTAAATATCTGTCATTCAATGCTTTCTTTTACAATGCAGACATAGTAGCACTGAAATTAATCATAAACTAAGTTAGATAATCTAAGATTCATTATTGGCTCAGATCACCTCCTGTGGCAAGCATTAAAGATTTGTAAGTCACAAAGCTCTATGATATTCCATAGCCTGAAATCAGTTTATGTGTCCACATCTGTACCTCAGTGGCAAAGCACATGGAAGTGGCAGCAGGTGAAGGACCCAGAACACCAGGAAAGACATAAAAATACATAAAATCACTGTTCAAAAGATATGTGGATGTGGTAGTTAGGAACATGGTTTAGTGAGTTTGGTTTTAAACCATAAATCTTTTCTTTTGCACTGATGTTTTTTATTTTCATTGCTTTTTTTTTTTTTACCTGTGCGAATGTCATGGTTAACACCTTCTACTGAAATAACAGCATTTGGGATTCCCTTTCCGTGCACATCTTTCACGATGCCTTTGATGCCACGATGGACCTGTGGAGAGAATAAAAAAGCACGTAAATATTGCAGAGCAATGAGCAGTAGTGTTACTACAAACTTAGAATGAATCATTAATTCCATAAGTGAATTATATTTTTCTATTCCTACTTTATGGCTCAGAAAATTGTGAAATATCATTATCAAACCTTCATCAACCCTTCAGGCATTAACTTGCAAGTCAGTTTATGAATTTTGTTAGGATTCTTGAGGCATCAAATTCAAGATATGGGTAAAAAGAACAGATAAAGCAACAGATGCAATTTCTTTTTTTTTTCCTAGCAGCCCTTTCTAGAAAGCTCAGCACTCACACCAAATTTTCAGAAGCTTCATTATTTTATTCTTCTGAATCAAACCAGCCTGGCTGAAGTGCATGTCCTTCAAAAATACCAATAACCATGTAATTAGCCACGCAAGAAAAAGAGCAGAAAACTTAATCTCTCAATCTGAAAGGAGCTACGCTTCTGGTGAATACCTGCTCCATAAAAACAATCAGGGACTCGCGGTTGTTCTCCCACTCTTCGGGCAGCTCGCTCTCGTGGGGGTATTTGTCACAGCCAACGTAGATGGAGAGCTCAAAGCAGTTCGTGTGCAGGTAGCTGAAGTCATTTATGCCTGTAAGTAGGGGAGAAAAAGGAAACCATTTCATATCCTTTCTAATCTATTGATCAAATCTGAGTTTTCATGCAAATTAATAAATTTCTCTAAGTGCAAAATTGGGTATTCCTCCAGCTGGCTTGGTCTGCAGGATTGGAAGGGCAGACGGTTTTCAGAAATGCCACCTGTCCGGCAGCAAAGCACCAGAGTGTCCAAGACCAGGCTGGACAGGGCTTGGAGCAGCCTGGGATAGAGAAAGGTTGCTCCAAGCAGGGGTGGAACTCGATGGGCTTTAAGGTCCCTTCCAACCCAAACTGTTCTGGGATTCTGTTGATGGAGATGATGGGGCCACAACCAGGAAAATGGGCTCTCTCTACAGCAAAAACCTGTGCTTTGCTTTTAAGAAAGCACCAACATCCCTAATCCTGGGCACTTTCCCATGGAGCAGCTCTCACTTATGAGTGCTGTGGGTAGAAATTGAATTGTCTGTGTTGGGTTGCACGGATGTGCAGCTATTAACCCAATTTATACAACCCGAAATGCCAGGGCACAGAGCAATGTGCTCACAGGGATTGTTATGTAAAAGTGATTTATCTGAGCAGTTAGTGAAATAGTTCCTTAGTCTGTTCTACCTCGTAGTAATCTAACTGAGAGAAAAGCCAGAAAAATCTAGGTGGCAATAATTATTTTATGTTATATATGGTGTGTTCTAGGTGCAAGAAACGAAAGGTTCTCTTTTCTCCCTGTTAGGGTGTAGTAGAACACTGGGATCTGCCCTGTTGCTCTGCAGTAGGGATTCCCATTAGAAATATGTCCTAATGAAGCCCCAGGAACCTCAGTGCTTCCAAACTCTGAGGAGCTGCAGATTAATTCTGCATTACAGAGCCCACTGTCACCTCTGCAAAGGTCCTGAGCACTGAGGAGGACTGGCTTTACATACACAGCTCCAACATTTCCATTCTCCAGGTTTCTCTCCTGTTTCTCACCATTACTTTTCCTGCTTATTAGTCCTGCACAATCGCACAGATAATGAGATACAGAACATGAACACCAGAGGAAGAAATTCTGTGAGCTTCATTTCTTATTCCACCTGCATTTCTAATAAGAAATTACTTCAAAATTGTTTCTTAATGATCAGCAATTGCTGTGTTTCGAATGGCAAAGACTGGAAGGAGTTGCATTCACCAAATTCTGACACAGAAGGGTTAAAACAAAATCCCTGCTCCTGTCCAATTACCACAGAGCAGTAGTCAAGTATTTAATGAGCCTTCAGTGCCTTCTGGAAGCAGAGCAGGAGGATTATAGAATACAGATGTTAAACTTTTCACTTTTGTTGATGGGGAAAGCCTAAATATCAGCCAGTGGCATATGCTGCTCTGCATAAACGTGCTTCCCCTCCACTTGAGAAGCAGCCACAATTATTTTCCCCTCACATACTGTATCACATCCTGATTAATCTGCTGTGAAATGTTTTGCCATACACAGTAATTGCTCAGTTTTAATACATGTATTTAAGAAAATAGCTTAACGTTGCCAAGAGCAACTCTTTCCTAGTGTCTGAACATGCAAATCCAGCCTCAAAAACACTGGAAATAAAATTAAATTCATCTCTTTTTTGCCTTTGTGCAGTTCACCCAGTGCAGAAACTTTATACATAAAATTGCTGATGAGCTTGCATTCACTGCAGTCCAAAATCTGTGCAGGAAATAACACGGTCGGGTTTAAAAGGCACGAGGAGGTGTTGGAATATCTGTGGTGCACATGCTTCTCTAGGGACTGGAAAGAAACTAGAAAAATCCCATATAATTTTCCCATGGCATGAGCAGTGAGAAGTTTCTGTGCAGGACCATTGCAAGGAAGAAGAGGAGGGAGGGGATGGGCACTTTCAAGATGTGGTACAGTGAGGATGGGTGGGAGAGCTTCTGCAAACACTTTCTTGGAGGTCTTACTATAATGTAACAGAGCAGGCTATTAATCATCATTAAAATACCATCAGGCAATAAAACAAGTCCAATATGTAATTGATCCTAAGAAATCAGGGTAATATTCAGCATCTATATTGTCTGTCTTTACTTAATGTAACTCAGTGTGACAGCTGTTAGTGACAAGGCCAATGTCATCTTTTCTGGATCAATTCATGATGATGTTTCTTGTAGCACTTACGAAAATTAAGCTCATAAATTAGGTAATTGAGTGGTCAAGTTAGGTCTCAGCAAGCTTTAGAATTTTCAGAGATGCATTGCAATATATTGTCAGACCTAAGAGTTCAACGTTTCCCCCCAAATTCACCCAACACTTCTTAACCTCCTGAAAAAATATTTGAAAAGCTGATTCTTGACTGTAGCCTTTAAAGACTGGCCAGCACTAACTTCACGTGGGCCAATGTAAAAGCCATAAAAGCCATGTCCAAAACCCAGAAATGTTTATGCAGTGGAAGAACCTGCAAGTTCCAAACACGAGCCAGTTCCAGTAAAACCTGGGCTGCACAGACCCTGTTTGCCACAACTGCTGCTCCTGTTGTCAGCCCGGGGGTGGCAGATGCCTGTCCCACTTTTTCATTTCAGGGAATGTGTTTGACCGATGTACTTATAAAAACATGAGGATTTTGAGCAGAACTGTGATGAATCAGCAGAGTGTCTGATTCCCAGCCTGCTCCAAGCGCACACCCAAAGAGATAAATGTGCCTTATGCTGTCATGTCCTTCTAATTGGGCTTTCCTGGAAATCGAGGTTTTGGCTGCACCACAGGTCGTGCCTTCCCCTTCATGCTCCTTAACAGGGTGAGAGGCTTGGGTGTATGGAGGCTGATCCAGCCTGTGGTTTATCCTGGCAGCAGGAATGCCTGTGGAGCTCATGCAGAGCATAAGGAGGTCCAGGTCTGTTAAAAATAGGATGGTAGCAGGCAAGCAGTAGCTTTTTATGGCTTGTTTTTACAACTCCGAGGAAATGAGAGTGGGAGCTGATCTGTGGCTGGGTTCAGGAAGCAGGAGGCTGAAATCAGGATTTCTTTATCCAAGGGCCACTGGAGTCTCTCCCTGAAGCCACAGTTTCAGCTCTGACATTGATGCTTGGCAGTTTTCTCCTTGTCACCCTGCAAGATGGCAAAGGCTGACAGGGTCCCCCTTGCCCGTGGGTTTGGACTGGGTTGGTTCTTCCTGACAAACTTCTGTGAGTGCACAGAGCTCTCAAAACCAACGATTTCCATGTGCACTTCTGGAAAAGTTGGCTGTAAATGAAACACTCGCCAGGATTTAATGACAGCAATGACACCTGATACGTGATGAAATGGGGAAATATTCCTCTTAGAACACACATTTTACCCCCACCGCCACTGCAGCACGCATCAGGCAGCGCTGGCTTTATCCTAATTAGCAAGTTAGTGTTAATTGGAGTTTCCACCACTTACTTCCAGCCACGGTGTGCCAGGAGGCTCCATTCACAGTGCCATCCTCCTTCTGGAAATCCTCGGTGTGGCAGGCTCTCCTCCTGGCGTCCGTCATCAGCCGGTGCGTGGAGGCGTAGGAATACGCCAGCCAGCGGAAAACGTGGTCGTCTGGCGTGGGGGTGTAATCCTGGGTTTTCCACATGGATCTCACCATGTCGTACGGATATGCCACCACCAGCTCTCCCCCCTGCAAGTTGCCACCCAGCACAAAAGGGATTTTTTCCATCCAGGCTATGATTGCCCGTGTTTCCACTGCCACCTGGGAGGAAAAGAAACAGCAGCTCTGATCCAGCCTGGAAATCCAATAATCCTGTTTCAAAGGCAGACCAGGCTCAGGAGTCCTGCTGGGAGTTCCTGAGCATGAGGAGCCAGCAGAAGGGATGTGGGAAAGGAGAAGGGAGGTCACAGACATCCCTTAAGAACTAAAAACCCTTCATGTCACTAATTTATGGAACAGGAACATCAATGTCCAGTGAAGCCAAGAGCAGGAACCTGCAGAGATGTCAGAGTGACACTGCTCCCCCTCTTTTTCTTTCCAGAATAAGGGACTTTAAACATAGAAATAATGGCTATAAATTAAAACTCAAGAAGTTTCATCTCAACATGAGGAAGAACTTTCCCTGGAGGGTGGCAGAGCACTGGAACNGCTGGAACAGAGCACTGGAACAGCTGTCCAGGGAGGGTGTGGAGTCTCCCTCTCTGGAGACGTTCCAAACCCACCTAGCTGCGTTCCTGCGTCACCTGCTCCAGGTGACCCTGCCTTGGCAGGGGGCTGGACTGGATGATCTCCAGAGGCCCCTTTAAACTGTGACTAATCCGTGAATGTGTGTTCTAAAGTGCCAAAAACTGCCGAAGTGAAGCCACTATTAATAGTTACCATATTTAAAAGGTCAGGCAAAAAGAAGTTAAATTTCCGGCACCGTGATCCAATAAACCACTTCAGCACAAGCCACTGCCTTGCTCTTGCATATGCTGATCTGCTGCTGTGTTATTTGAGATAAGAATATATTTCAAATAAGAGCAAGGAAGAAAACCCCAGGAGAAATCTGTGAGTGAGTTTTCAAAGAGCTCATCTACACCACAAAACTTGGGAGAAGCCTGATTCACACGGCTGAGCTCATGGAGTGCTTCTCCTTGTCTATTTGTTGCTGCCTAAAAATTGGGTATTGACTCCTCCAGGTTCTTGAAATAGCTGAGGGAAAAGAAAATCCTCTGGGAAACAGTTCCTTCCTCAAGAGCTGCCTCTAAAACCAGGGGGTGAATGGGCCTCTTGTGGTGCATTTTTATTTCCACTGACATATAGGGAAATGTTGAGAGGAAGCTTCGATCAGGTATGGACCTTCACTCCCAAGTTTTTAATTTGTTGAGAAATGTAAATCTCACTCCCTCAGCACATCCCAGCCCTTGTGTCCCCTCTCCTGGCCTCACTCACAGTGGCGTTTTCAGACAGGTACCAGTCAGGGATTGGGATGTGATGGTTTGGAACTTTTCTTTTACTCTTCTTCTGGTCTTCTGACTCCCAGAGCAGAGAGTTTAAATCAGGGAAGTTGTTGTTGATGTCAATGCCATCCTGAGTCCATCGTCCTAAAGACCAGCCCCCCAGCTCTGAACCCTTAGAGTTAAAAAAAAAGAAAGAAAAGGGAAGAAAATAATGATTAATGGTAATTCAGAATATGACAACCTGTGAGCCCTTGCAGAACGTTTGGGAATGTGCCAGAGGTAATTCTAATAGAGAGAAATTGAAGATTAATTATTTAATTAGCTGAAATAAATAGCTGGTGCTTAAAAAAAATTATATGAAATCTTGAACAAGATGGACCAAAACCCATGAAAAGTTACTTGAGATTTGCCAAAATATATTTTTCAATGGAGACAGCACACATTCTCCCCCATGACTGTGACTGACTTTTCTGTTCCAGTCGTCTGCAGACTACTTTGGAAGATTTTCCAGTGCATTTGACCAGCCCCTACAATTTTTCCTGGTGTCTGTCTTCATCCAGACTGAATTATTATGATGCCAAACACACTGTGCTCTCCTTAAACACACACTATTCAATTTCAGCTGCAGAGGAATGCAAATTTTCACGTGCTGAGCTTGGTTTCTCATGAGAAACAGACTGCGTGAATTTTCCATTTTCCATAATGGTGTTCCCATCCATGTGTACACCTCAGGATGGTTTGTTCTGGCAGTCTTTGTGACCCTTCTTTCCATGTACATTTTCCTGGTAGCCAGCATCACATCAAATACTGTTTCTTTCAGCTTTTTCCCAAGATGTTTCAGCGCTTTGTGTTCACTTTGATGTGCTTATCTTTTAATACTTAAATGTTGATCACTTTTAAAATGTGGTATTTGAAACAAAAAGCAACAAGAGGAGTATTTTTGATTCATCTACCAGAAAAAAAGATAATTCCTTGGTAAATTCGCAATCCTATTACCGCTTTATACGCCTTGTCGTATCCATCGGGGTTCACTGAGGGCAGGAGGTGGATCCTGGTGCCCTGGATGAGGTGCACAATGCGTGGGTTCCCAGCCAGGTATTCCTGGCACATGAACTGCATCAGCAGAAGGATCAGCTCACGGCCCAGCACCTCATTCCCGTGAGCTCCTGCAATGTAGTGGAATTCTGGCTCCCCTGTGGAAAAAGACGCGGAGCAGAGTTGTAGGTGGAGCAGCAAATCAAATCTCTATCAAATGCCATTGGTGTCAATCAGCAACATTTCACTTAAGGGAAGGTGGAGAAATGTCTTAACTTCACAAATGAGAGGTGAAAATGTAACTTTGGAGAAACAAATTGCTTTCTGTTGCTATTTTAGGACAGGCTTATATATCTGTGATATCTAAAGCCACTGTGTAAAGCCTCCAAACCCATTTTTGATTAAACATATTTCAAATTACACTCACAATTTCAGCACATGAGAGGTAGATTTTAACAGTTCTGATAGTCTAAAAATAACATGAAGAAGACATTGCTAGCAGTTCTTTGGGACAGAAGATAATTTTCCTAACAACCAATTTAAACACATACCACAGTATTCATGAAAATGGAAAAACACAGAATTTCTTTATTCTAACAGCCGTCCCAGGCACTACCACAGTGAGAAGGACCAAAAACTGAATGAGTTTCTGTGTTGAAGAATTATACCACGGTAGGAAATTGTACCCCAGCCCTCACCAGTGAAAGATAATTTTGGGGTTTGACCTGTCCTAGCTTGCAATGCATTCACCCTGCATAAAAAAGGTAAATTTCTATCCCAAGCTACTTCAATGCCCACAACTAAAATCCATCCCCCAGCACTGGAATTCACTTTTATTTTATTACTGTACAGAATGATTATTAAGAATGTGATACCACATTCAAAATGTCTTCTATTTGCGCTCACCCTCTTTTTCCCAATTTAGAAATACAGCACCGAGGTTCCTCCCACATACACTTGAAATCTTTGCTGCCATGAATAAAATTCCATCAGTGATAATTAGTGCAGATACAGAGAAAGAGGAGGGGGAAAAAAGCCCAATCCCAACACCCCTTCAACAGATTGAGTTAAGACTAAATCCTAACCAACTTCGTGTTCTCCTGGGTTGTCAGAAATCTCGACAGCGTACAGCTTCAGTCCTTGGTTGCTTTTTCCAATATTGTAAATTCTTGTGATATTTGGGCACATTTTATTCACAGTTTTCATCAACTGCCAACAAAAGGAAAAAAAAGGACACATATTTAGACGATACAGCATCAAAATAGATCCTCTATGAACTGGTTCATTCTACATTGGATGTGGCACAAACTCTTCATTTCCTTCTCTGATTATTTCTTAGTTGTAAAAGCTTTATGTTTAGTTCATGAATTTATGCCTCTGCTATCACATTTTTTAAACATTATGCAAATGGAGAGTAATTAAAATAATGGAGAGTAATTAAAATAACCGCACTCTGTGATGTACTATAGGTAAGGGACTTGAGGTGACCCAGGGTGTCAGTGCACAGCATTTATTTTGCAGGTTGCCACATTCTCTCCAATAGAAATATTATTTTTTTCACTCTGCCTGCAAGTGGAGATACTACATTAAAAAAAGTTCTATTTTAGCTAAAGGTTAAAACTAAAACTGCAACTTCCACAGAGCAGAAGCTTTCCCGACGTGCCTGGCACCCCAGTGCTCACAGTACACCAAGAACATCAATTTAGAAAAGTGGTTGAAAGTATGGAAATGCTCATTAATAGTGAGAAAAATGTCTAGAACCAAGTTCAAAATATATTAAATTCAGTGGAAATGTTTGTGTTGGCCTCAGAAAACTCCCCACCATCTCTTTAATTGCAAACGTGATTATTTTCTGAGTCAAAGCACTTTTCCTGAATTAGAGCCTCAGTAGCAGCCTTTACTGCAACTCTTTTGGAAACATGGAAATGCAATGGAGTTCATTGTTTATGGAAATACAATGCTGAAAACGAACATATTTCACATTTGAACTTCTCACACCTGTTTCCTCCAAATGGCACAATATTTCACCCATGATCTGGGTTTGCTGTCTCAAAGACAAGCTTGTACTCAAATGTCCACATCAAACCATTTAACACCTTCCTGTACCACAAGAATACATATGAAAATATATAAAATATATATATTTTATATACATATGAAAATATATAAATACAGAAGAACACACATAAATATTTTGGGCTGTAAAACAATCCTGAGTCCTGCACACAAGACACAGCAAGTGTTCCCATTGACGGGAAAAAGAATATTGAATGCTCTTTTGCAAGGAAAAAAAAAAANACAAGACACAGCAAGTGTTCCCATTGACAGGAAAAAGAATATTGAAAAAAAAAGGGAACTATAAATTTCATCTTCCTAACCAGAGAGTTCTATTAAAATAACCTGACACTGAGAAAATCCTTCCCTCTCACAAATACTTGACTTATTGCAAAGTAATTTAATGCTTCCAAAACATGGCCCAGGGAACAACATCTCCTCCTCCTTCAGTATTCATAATAAATCACTTCAAAGAACAGCATTTTTCTGAGATTGTTGGTGGTGGGGTAGCTATGAAAAGTGACAATAATGTATATTTTGGGGGTTTGGGGGCTTTTTGTTGTTGTTTTTGTCATTTGGTTGATTGTTTTTAATAAGAAGTTGACTCTGGAAGTAATTATTCCCTTTTGCACTGAAGTTTTAAGAATAATTTTGGGAATATCAGATTTGTTGCAATGCAACCCACAATCTTCTGCCTACCAGCAATTAAAATCCAATGAGCTCTAAGCAAATTAACTATTTTGACACAGACGAAAGCAGAAATTGGGAGAGCACAAACACAGTTCACTCCTCTGAGCCACAGTCACAGATTTTCCACTTGTATGGAGTGCAAAAACATTCTGCTTTAAAGCTGTGGTTTTTTCCCCAAGATATTTCTAACCTGACCAACCTGTCTTTCTGCAATGACAACACAAATACATTTTATTTTATTGTTCTTGACAGTAATTATGCCAATTGAGTTCCTACTCGTCTAATCTTTGTGCTAAGAAATATAGGCCATGAAATCTTTACCAAAATAAATGTGTGACTCAGTACACAATTGCTCAATAAAAACCAGTGGTGATTCATGCAGTATAAATACACCGAAAATCCAGCACACAGCAAGTGATTCACACACATCAAGTCCAAACATATTATCTTTATATTTGAAGAGAAAGCGGGCAGAAATATTTCTTCAGGACAACCCACACTTGTGTCTGTGGTGATATGAAGCAAGATTGAAAACAACAACAATAACAAATCCAAGAACAAGGCTGGCTGTTTGAAGTTAAAGGAACGAGATTAACAAGGCTGGTAGAATTAAATTATTTTGACAGGATTTTTTTTTCCCCAGTGTTTTTGGCAAGTTATTGGTGATTTTCACAACTGTGAATATGGAATTGGCCTCTGATTATCCAAACCGACTGAAATTTATGAGAAAACTTATGGCTAAATCAGAGTCAAATCTGGAAGGGGAAACCACTGTGCCATTCACCACTCAAATCCATATGGAAGAAAAAGGGTGGCACATTATATGTAAATACTCCCTCTGTCATGTAGAGTCACCTCTTTAAGATTAATTTATGTACAAATTAAGACTGGGGGATTTTAATAGATTGCTGCTTTTAATAGATCAAAACAGGGAAAGGTATTTTTAAAGTATATTGCAGACACCATTTAACAATATTTTTAAGAGGCAGAATTCAGATTCTACAGGGGTGAAAAGCCTGGATCCACCCTCCCTCCATCACACAGCGGCCTCTTTGCCTACCTGCCTCATTTCCTTGTAGTTGTGATGCTTAAAGTCCAGATTATCTGTGGTTGTCATTTCATTTCTTCTGTGGTAATAATTATTTGGGTCTGAGGAAAGAAACAAAAGAGTTTTCACGTCCTTAGGAATTTCAAACATAGAGGTGCTTTGGCTCAACATGTAAGGAATGTAGAAATCTGAATTGCACTGTTATATGCACTTAAAATAGGTTTTCAAAAGCAAAACTCAGAGAAAAAAACTAATTTAAAATATTTTTAATCACTGCACAAATAAATTCATATAGATCCAAACAGAAGCAAGAAGGCATCAGCTTCCCAGACGGCTCCTCTGCACAAAAAACTAAAATTCAACAGAAAAGCAGAAGGGCAGCCTTAGGCTGCAGAGGAGAGAAAAAAATCATTGGGAAATGATGAGTCAGATGCAAGATAAAAGAGTGGATGAAAAATCAAATTAGAGGAAAAAGCCCCAGTAAATATTTTGTGTCCACTTGATTAATTTACTATTGCAAGAAATTTTAGTTTTTCTGATGAGTATTTTACAAGTCTATGCACTGCTTGCGAAACATGGAAAAGAACAACTGTGCATATTAAACACTCCTAATTATCTTTCAGAAGAATTCTTGTAGAAGTTAGAGGTCTTTGTTACTCAAAAATTAACATCTTCACTTATTTATGGGTATTATTTATAATTAGTGTATTTTGAAGTATCAAAGGCGAATATGTGGTTAGAAAAGAATCTTTTGTCTCCTTGACATTCCAGGCCCTTCACCTGAAAAAAAAAACAAAAAAACAGGCCAAGATTTTTATGGCTCAGCTTTGAAGTTCCTGATAGATGTGCTCCTAGCNTAGAAAAGAATCTTTTGTCTCCTTGACATTCCAGGCCCTTCACCTGAGAAAAAAAAAACAACAAAACAGGCCAAGATTGTTATGGCTCAGCTTTGAAGTTCCTGATAGATGTGCTCCTAGCCTAATCTATTATGATTTATTTTCAGAGACAAACAAGTCTATTTGGAAAACTTCAGACACATTCCTTAACTTGCCACATCTGGGATGTCTGGAATTTTGAGTAATCATTTGTCAAGCCAGGGGTTGTCAAGCCTTTATGAAAAATTGCTTCCCTTCAACACAAAATCATCTTCATTGGTTTAAAATTATTGGAGGAAAAGCGAAATACGAAAAAGTCTAAGTATCTTCCTGTCTGATTGCAACACAAAAACACACTGTCTCTAGAGAAGAAAAATGGTTTTAAACAGTATCACTTGTCCATTGTGATTTTTTGGGGGGAAAAGAGAACCATTCTTAGTAGGAAGAATACTTAGTTACCATCCCACAGCAACAAACCCTTAATGAAATTATGGAAAACTCATAAATACTTTATGAGCTGCAAAATATTTTAAAACAACATTTTTAAGTTTCATATTTCTGACATTAAAACCACCAAATATTCCCATAAAATTCTAAAACTTTTTGCGTCTTTTGCACTATTTAAGTTATTTATGAAATGAAAAATGCAAGTTCCATGAAGCTTCACAGTAACATGACCCATCCTTGTCTCCACTTCCATGTCCTAATCTACAGCAGAGATACTGGAAGGTCACTTGAAGGCTGCTCTACAAATATGACTGAAAAATGTCAAAAAAAACATCCTGTCTCATCAATACCCATGTTAATTTGTAGAAATTACTCATTAATACACTGATGGACAAGAAATGGAAATCATAAAAAAAAAAAACCTTCTCAAAAGAGACAACGTGCTTAATGCCCCACAGAATATCTTCACAATTGAAAAAATACGAAATTTTGTTGTAAAAATATAAAAATTAACATCATAAAACTGCCAGGATGTTGAAGGTTTTCTCTATCAGCACAAGCCAAAATATACAGCAACCGATTTTTTCCCTGATACTTTAATCCCATTCCTTTCAAAGCCTGGCTCTTTTTCCATACATCAAACACTAATATCATGGGAATGACTGTGAACGCTGTAGAGTTGGTGGAAACTTTAAAAAATTGTGCAGTGAGAATGATTGTATCTCTGGCCCTTCCGCAACAACAGAGCACAATTTGACAGTTCCCTAGGGAATTAACACTCATTTTTTGCCAGGCTCTGCTGTAGCCTGCTTGGATCACTGGATTTCTGCTGCAGCAGGAATACAGATTAGAACATTAAAAGCTAAAATGTAGAAAGGCGTACAAGCCTTGTGCACAGCTGGATGGGTCCACTTTGGCAAAAATTATTTTCTGTAATAAAGCAGAGAATAAGAGACTGAGAAACTCAGATCACAGAAGAGTTATAACAGAAATATACCCATTTATTTATAGAAATTCCTCAAAAAGTCTCTTTTTCTCCCAAGGAGAAAAGATCCTGCAGAATTGTGGCAGTCACATTTATTCAGAGGAATATATTAATTTTTTTCTACCACTAATCTATCTTTGCATCACCAGTAGAGTTAATGAAGTTTGCTGGTAGATGCGCCTTGTTCCCTTCATCTTTCCATTCTTTGTGAAGATGGACAAGTGATTAAAGCTGTTAAATCATGGATTCATAAAGTCATAGAATGGTTTGGGCTGGAAGGGACATCAAAGCCCATCCAGTGCCACCCCAGCCATGGCAGGGACACCTTCCATTATCCCAGGCTGCTCCAAGTCCCAAAATCCAACCTGGCCTTGGGCACTGCCAGGGATCCAGGGGCAGCCCCAGCTGCTCTGGGCACCCTGGGCCAGGGCCTGCCCACCCTCCCAGGGAACAATTTCTTCCCAATTTCCCATCTAACCCTGCCCTCTGTTGTTTGAATCCATTCCCCCTTTTCCTGGCACTCCAGGCCCTTTCCCAAAGTCTCTCTCCATCCTTCTCACTGGTCTTTGTTTCCTCCGTTAGCGCTCAATGTTTGTTTCACTGCACCAAAAAGGTAAGAAGTGAAATTTGTGATGCCTTGAAATCAAAACTCACAAAGTAATATTACCAAAAACCTCTCATTCAGAAAGTAAAACTTGTGTCCATTCCCAACATGATTTTTTCCTCTTGTTCACTCTTACAAAAGTCCTGCCCTGAGCTGGATGTTTTTGTACTAAAGGAGCTTTGCAAACTCACAAGTGGCTTTCCAAATGTAGAACATGATCATGTCAATCCAAGTGATTCGGAGAAGTTTTTAATAAAGAGAATATTCTGGGCTAAATCCTTTAGAATGCTTCAAAACCCAATATGCTGTTTTGCAAATGACTGATTTTTTTTTTTCATTTCCATGTAATTTAAGTGAATTTGACTTGTCTTCACTAAATTGAACATCTCACAGACAGCACATGTGTAATCTTGAAATAAATCCGCTGGCAGCCACATCAGGTGATCCTAAGGTTTTTTCCACATGATCTATTTCATGGCAGCCTCATGAGCATTGCTCATGAGCATTAACATCACACATTAAATCAGTAATTAAATAATATTTTCCAATTATAAACTGATTATTTTCTCCTTTTACTCTCAGAATTAGTTTGCTGGATTTAGAACCGCTGTTTACATGACCATTTATAATGAAAGATACTTGTAGAAAGTCACATTTTTCTCAAGAAATGAACACAATCCTAGACCGGACCAGGTAGTCTTGCACTAAGAGAGAAGCAATAAAAATAAGACTGAAGCCACTGCAAAACACAGTGCTCCATTACAGAGTTGTTAAAGTTCATTTTTTATCTTGGGTTCAAAGTAATGGCATAATCATGGTACCAGTGATAGTTTTCTATATAAGAACCATTAAAAATTAAATTTCATCACAAATTTATTCCATTAAAATAATTGCCTCCTGCCTTGAACACTCTACAATATAAATAAATGCATGAAGAACTCAACTAATTTTCTCTCTCCAATCTTTGGGTACTTTTGATCATACGCAATTTCTTTTTGACCTTCCTTAGGTTTGAAAAAGGAAAGGCAAGGAAAGTACATCCACCCCTCTGAGGCAATTGCAAAAGATTGTGTGTGTCAGTCTCCATCTATGTAAATACCAGCTTTTCTGGAAAGTGGAGAGGGAATTAAATGCTTGTGGTTTTATCTCCTTTTTGCCCAGCGAGCAATGGCAGCACTGGTTGTTGCTATAGGTAGGATTTTTTTGGCATCTTTCCTCCATAGAGAAATGTCTTTCCCTTGGTGAAGCAGTAAATCCCTTCTGTTGCCCAAATGGCAGCACTGACACAGCTGGAGAACACAGCTTTTTTTTTTTTTTTTTTTTTTT
>VZTX01017183.1:81221-122822 GCA_013400915.1 Pardalotus punctatus
TTAATTAATTTTAGAGCTACTGTAACAGTCTAGAAAAGGTTGTTTGTCCAAACCAGCCTATGGTACACCAAAAATGCATACAAGCATTTCACCGATAAAAATTATAATCTTATATAATACCAATTAGATAAGCAGTAATTTCTCTGTTTCAATGATCCAAATCATGTTTTATCATGATTTATCAATTTTCAGTACATCTGCCACATGGAACAGGTTTAATGGACAGAGCCCTACCCACAGGAATGGGTTCTGGCTGTCTTTAACCATTTCCATCTCATTCTCACAGTGTTAACAAGCTTTCCTAGAATATCAATCTTATTCAGGTTTTTCCTTTATCTTTTATCCTTCCTCCTTATTCCTTTATTACCCTCCCTTGTGAGCCTGCTTGATGGAAAGCTGATACAGAGCACAGACGGAATGCAAATGGCTTAATATATTCAGAGATTAATAAAGACATAAACCCTCAAATTACAAGTCTAGAAGACTTGAGAAGAAATACAGAGTTATGAAAAATGGGTTTATTTCCTTCCACCCTCTTTCTGTTGGGGTATTTCCCTATGTCCCATGTCAGTGGGCTTTGGAAAAGCTAGAGTTCTGTGAACTAACAGAGCTCCACCTCCTGATTTTGGTGAATTTAGGAAAATTGATCAATTTTATAGGAAAAAAACAGTCAGAAAATAGGCCTTGATTGCAGCCCCAGAGTCAATACAGAGTGTTAGAGCAGCACTGTCAAAGTCGCTGCTCCCACGGCCAAACCATGTGGATATCCAACTTGGAACGAGCTAAATGACACCAATAAAGGGTGAGGAATCCACTCAGAGGGAGCTGCAAAAAAATGTCCTGTCCTACAGGAAGAAAACGTGCGTGGAAAAGCCCCTGCAACCTGAGGAACAGCTTTGTTCGGGGCGCCTTGCGTGCGAGGAACAAAATGAGCAAGGAGAAAGAAATGCCAGCTCTTTCTGAGCTAAAAAGATGGGTCAGCACTTATCAAAACCTATTAGTTCTTCAGTCCAATTACATTTTGAATGAACACACCCCATTCCCATTGTGTTTCTCAATGAATGATTCTGGTATTTTCTTTCAGGAATATACTGAATCAGCCACTGCGGGCAATTAACTCAATAAATGACTACCAGGAGGATGCTCTGATGCTGTTTCCAGGCGCATCCAAGAGCTGTGAAAAGCTGGAAGGGCACTCAGCAGGACAGAGATGGAGGCGCAGATCGTTCCCACCTTCACCTCTGACACAGCCCCGTGAAGCTGAGGTGACAAATGCCAACCATGCCAAGCAGAATTTGGCCCTGGATGGATGTAAATCCAGTAAGAATCCAGGGTAAAATGGGTCAATTTTACCTGCTGCACTTCATAAAAATCACCTTGCCAAATACTGACATTTTTGCTTTCTCGTGGTTAGGTGCAGTTTTAGGGAACAGAAAGGGATTATGAGAATTTCCTTTCAAATTGTTCTCCGAAACACTTTGGGTGTCACCTCTGTCCTGTGTGCCAGTAAAAAGTCACGGTGCTGAAGAAAGGTTCCTTTTTCTTCAGCCTCACACCGTGGTTTACAGAGAGTGGATCCTCTGCAAACCCACACAGGAATTTGGGATAAACCACCACCCTCAGAGAGTTCTTTGAAGAGCTGAGGGGAAACACTGGCTGTGGAATTGCCCATCACAATGGGAAAAAAGCAACCCACAGAGGTGGAATGTTCTAAACCCACAGATAAAGAAAATCAGAATCCTCCTGAAAACATGAAAATTCACATCCACAGGGTCACTGCCATCAAGTCCAGGATGCATTTTTTACCCACTGGCAGCAGCTGTCTACGTGCTTCTAAATTTCAATGCTTCATGATAATGCACCTACAGACTAAATTTAATGACAATACTTGCCCCACACTTCTCTTTGGCTGAGAATTATCCCCTCCATGCCCCAAATTCTTTTTTTTTTCCCCCTTGAGTATTTAAACATCTAAAGGACAAAAATCAGGCTGTCCCTGCCTGGCATAGGAACACCCTACATCTTCAGGGTAATTGGAGGCAGCAAGGCTCGAACAGAGGCAGAAACAGTTAAAGCAACAATGAAAGGTTCTGGAAAGGCTGGGGGTTTTTTCGTTCTAGTATTTCTTAAAACAGATCATTGCAAAAAAAATTCTAAGGTGCCAGAATTTGAGATCAAAGAAAACAACAAAAAAAAGCAGATGAGAGGTGCAGAATGACTAGTGAGCAACTCAGAAGAGGGTTGAGCAAAGAGGTTTTTTAAATATTTATATACATGTGCACACAGAAATGAAGACATAAATCCACCACAAGACTCTTCACAATGTGCTTAGCAAAATCATGGCTTTGCCAGAATTTGCAGTGTTGACTGATTTAGGTTTTTTTCAGTGGCCTTGCACAGCATGGGACAATTTCCCTCCACTTTTGGATTATCAGGGATCATGCTGGATTTAATAACACTCAAAATATCCTAGAAATTCCTTACATCCCCAACTCCTCTCCTTCCTCCCGACTAGCTAAGCACTGATTCAGTGAGAGGATTTGCCTTCAAAATATTTCAGGGAAGTCCTATCGCCTATACAATGAAAAAAAATTTAAAAATTAAAAATCAGGCTATATAATTGCTCTTTCTTGCCTTAGAAGTTTAAGACATCTGCAAGTGATTGTCCCAATATATAATCCTATTGCCTCCATTGCACATGTGCACTCAGTAAGATTTATTGCACTGCATTTAAGCCCAAACAACAAAGAAAATTTTGTTAGGTCACCCATGCAATCTTGTTTTATTAATAAAGGCCCTCGCAGATACTATGGGGTTGCATATCGAAAGTTATTCTGATAATTTCTGTGGGCTTGGGTAAATATTTTGGTTTCTTTTTGCATAACTCCACTCACTAAAGACAAGTATTATATCAAAGGCAGAGCTATCCAAAGGAAATGAAATTTTTGAGTCTTGGCACAGCAGCCACGTCAACATCGATTGAGGAAGGCTCTTACCTGGCAAGGGGCAGCCCAGGATTTCCAGCCTCATGCAGACGCTGCCTTCTTCGAACCAGGAGCGCGGGTTGATGCGGATGTAACGCGCCACCAGTGGCACCGGCAGCATGTTCAGCACCGGGATCTCCTTCTCGCTGTTCCCTTCAAAAATCTGGGCAGGAAAACACAGCAAAATGGCAACACCAGTGCATAAAAACACCTCTTAGTGGTTTTGGTAATAGAAATACAAAATCAGCTCCAGGCTGATGGTGGCTCAGAGCGGAATTGCTCTTCGAGGGTTGCAATCCCCCCTTTCCCCCTGGAGAATTCCGTGTCCATTTCTGTACCACGGGATTTGCTCTTGCAGTCAGTGGGACCACTGAGAAATGCTGCCTTTACGGCATTCACTGACTGATCTGTGGCCCTGCCTTCCCACCTCTGCTCTTCTTCATGAAACATGGATCATTCCACTCACCACATCTCCAGATTCATTCCTGACAGCAGTCCACGCGTGGCTGTCATTGCTCACCAAAACTCTGTAAGAGGTCACCCAGTTACTCCTTGAAAAAGAGAATAAATAAGTTACTTTTCATCACTTAGAATGGCTGCACGTTATTTAATATAATCAAGTTTGTAAGGCTGCTAGCAATGGAAATCCCATTTGGCAAAGCCATGCCAATCTGGATTCAACAGACAATTCAAAAAGCCTAGCAAATAGAAGCAAAATCCCAGTGAGATAATATTCTGGGATTCCAGGAGGTGAGAGATTTGCTGCTCTCCTTTCCTTTTATACACAGAGTTTGGGATAAATGGCTTATCTAGAACAGATTTATGCAGTGTTCAGAGATCATCTTTTCAGCTGCAGAACATTTATTAGTTCTGCTGTTATTATCAGAGAGGATGGAAAAAAAGTAATAAATCCTCAAGGATGCAACATCTGTGAATTTTAACCAGCAAAATTTCCATTTCCTTCAATAGAAGAATAACTGGAGCCTGCAGTTATTCTTCTATTTATTAGAAGAGATTGGGAGAGAGAGACAATTGATCACAGGACTATTGCACTCCTACAATATCCTGATCAATCCCCAACAGGCTGATTTTTCTAATGTTTTCTGATGAACAGCAAAATCCCCTTTAATCTAAAAAGTCAAACACTTCAGTTATGCCTTGTCTGGATCCAGCTAAAGAAAAATATGAGGAGAAATAAAATGCTGCTTGCTACGTTCTGGAGTTAATGCTATGGAGTTTCACATTCCTTGGGCATGACCTGTGGAAATGTGTACCCAGGTATGGAAAAGGCTGGAGAAGACAATGCCCAACTCTCCTCTCATATTTTGTTACTCAGAAACAGCAGCAGTGATGTATTTTTTCCCCCTAACACCTGGTTTCAGTAGGCAGGGACTTGGAGGAGAGTTGTGGCTTGGAGGAACGTTTGTACCGTGAAGTCAGTCCAGGGTGATTAAATTCCGTATTTATGGGTACAAACTGACCATGTGCAGCCAGCAGGGCTTTAGAGCTGTCCTTCAGCAGGGTCTGAGCTAAGCTGTGGTCACACGGCTGGGAGTGGAACCAGAGTGAGGAAAGCTCTGGGCACTGCAGAGATAAAAAGAGGCCTTTGGGGCAGGTATTGGGAGATAAAAATTGGAGATCGGGAGCACCTGGAAGGACAGACACACCTAAGAAAAACTTCCCCTTGTACTGCTCCTGTACAAATACAACTTTTTGTTTTATCTTTTAAAATCAACCAATAATATTAGCAAATTACCTATGAACACACACACACTGAGCCCACTGTGCTTGTGTTTAAAGGGACAAGCCAGCCTTTATGTGCTCACTAAAGAGAGTCGGGCTTCTAATGAAGACCAAAAAAGGGGAAAGGATGGAACAAGAGAAAAGCCATCAGCCCCAAGATCAGCCCAAGTTCACCAAGCCTTGTACAAAACAGTCAACAGAATTTTGGGTTTTTTTCACACACCTAAAATCAAAGATGAGGTCAATATTTAGCAGGATTTGGAAAATCACTTCTGGACATTATATACTAATGCCCCCAAAGGTTAAAAAAAAAAAAAATTTGAAAAAAAAATAAAAAGACTGAACAAACCCAGCTCTGTTTTAGACACTAAACCAGTCCTTTGCAACTCTTTCAGCAGCCCCCTTAAATGAATAGATTTTGCCATTCATGTTAGATTAAATGGAAAAATCTTGACTATTGCCAAGCAGACTGAACTTTTTGTTATCGTAATGAAAAGAAGGGTACATCACTTGTAATGCACACAACTTTAGTATTTGGTAAACAACTGTAACAAGTTAGCAGCACTCTGAAAATACTAATTGTCTGCCTTTCAGTGGAAGGGCTCCTGGGGTTGGAGATTTACTGGACAACTGAGAAGTGCCATGCTGGCATCTCTAGTAAGTATTTGGCTGTAAAATGAATTATGACACACAACAAAATAAACAGTGACTTCAGCATGCTGGATAAATTTCTACTGACTCTTGCAAAGAACTTCACTTTCTTCCTCAGCTTCTCTATATTCCTAAACTGAAGAAAGGCAGATTTATTTCTGGCAAAGAAAGGAGATGACAAGAAAGAAGGAGAGGGACTTGTGACAAGGACATGGAGTGCCAGGACAAGGGTGATGGAAGAAAGTAGGTTTGGGTAAGATATTGGGAAGAAATTCTCCCCTGCAAGGGTGGACAGGCCTGGCACAGGGTGCCCAGAGCAGCTGTGGCTGCCCCTGGATCCCTGGAAGTGTCCAAGGCCAGGCTGGACAGGGCTTGGAGCAGCCTGGGACAGTGGAAGGTGTCCCTGCCATGGAAGCAGGATGGGACAAGATGGGCTTTACCGTCCCTTCCAACCCAAACCTGCCCATGGTTATATAAAATGGCCAACAGCAAAACTCCAAAAAGAGGAAAATAGCTTTTTCTCAATTAAATGAAAAAGAAAAGATTGAGAGCAAAATTCCTGGGTTTGAAAGAGGGTACTGGTCGCAGTGTATATATTCAATGCACATAAAATTATAATGGGGTTTTTGTTGGTCACTTTTTATTTCCTTGCTTGTTTTTGTGTGGGTTTTGCATTATTGTTTTTTAATATTCTTGGCCATCTCTCAAAATCAGGCTAAATGACCAAAAGAGGCAATGTCACAAACCAAATAACATCATTGCTTCTGAAGTATTACAGAACTTTTTTCACTTCAGCTGCACAGATCAGATTGGGAGGGCAAACACAAGACATCCATATTCATTGCTCAACATCTGCAAAAGAAATTCAGAGTACTAAAGTCACATAAAACCATGACAACAGTGGACAGACTTCATAACTGAGACTTTTGTAAGAAAATCATGGCACATACAGAAAGTTTTAAAAAGGCAAGATTGTTTTACTGCCATGAGAAAACACAAGAAAATTTGCTGTCTCAGTAACATTTCTAAGCCGTGACTTTTATCTATCATATTTTGATTTTCTCACTCCCTACCATTACAAAGGTTCAAACTTCTCCCTAAGGAAAACATTTACAAGTAGTGCTGCACATTTTCCATCTTGAGTGGCAACAAGTAACATGCTGTGGAGAGGCAGAAGGCAATTAAAACCCTAATGGACTGCACCCAGTCTTGGACATTTGCAGGACAGAAGGAGCTCAGAGGGTCCTGGATGAGGTAAATCAGTGCAATGTATGAAGGTACACACCAAACACCAATAATTGTGTTTGCTTGCAAGGAAGAAGCAGAATAAAAACATCACAGGGGACAGATCTTTCACCCACTGGAAAGAGTGGGAGTGTTCCCTTGCAAAACTGCCCCAGGGGCTTAAATTCTTCCCCATTTTTTTCCCCAATGCCAGAAAAACCCCAGCTTCTGATAATATGAAGAAGGCTGGTGTAAATTCAGACTCCCCTGAGAAACGGCACCTTCTGCCTAAAAGCCACATCCCCCACGGTGGGGAAGGGGAACTCCGTGTGTGTTCTCGTGGTCAGAGCATCTGGGAAAAAAAAATAGCAAAACTTCATGCTCAGGGCTTCTGACAGAGTATCTTTAAATCACAGCCACTTCTACAGCTCCAGAGCAGCAGGAGAACATCCAACACACTCAATCTTCCTGAGAGCTGCAGTTTTTCCCCCCGTGTGTGGCACAGGAGTTCTGCTAATCCCAGGAAGCAGCTGGATGTGTTGCACGTGCTCCAGCCTGTTTACAGCAACGACAGAACTTCCTGGGATCAAGGAGTTCCATACCTACACTGTTTTATTCGTGTAGGGACAGAAATCTGAAGCTTTTTGAGGCAATCCATCAGAGGAACATGACACCAAAAGCAAACTCCTGTGCTAGAAGAAGTATTGGGGAATTTCGTCTGTGTGATTACCTGGTGACACCAAGATCCATCTCCTCAGGTTTGGGATTTGCAGACAGGGATTTCTGTCACATCCAATCCATTTGGGACCCATCAGCACTGGGCAATAAAGCTGTCTAAGGGAGGCTGAAAGAAAGCTGTAATGTTTTCCTGGACTCAGGGTGTTCCTGCTGTTGCTTTAGAGAAGCTCTTCTGGTTTCACTCTATAAAAACTCCCAGGACCTACCATTACACTCCTAAGAGAAAAATACAGATATTTGTTGGGTTTATAGAGCTGAGGAGACAGAATTCAGGGGAAGATCTGGGCCAGCATTCAGAACAAAATGCATTAATTCTTGAGCTCTTTCTTGGCAGAGGGCAAGGAGATACAGAAGCCATTGCGTGACAATTCACGAGTGTTCAAGGTTACCCCCAGTTCATCATCCACCATCACCAAGTGCCACTTCTGCCTCACAAATTTCATCAATGCTGGAAAAGGATCATGAGGTACAGATTTGACAGGGATCCTTTGGATTCAGGCGCATCCCAGAAATAATCCCTTTTATAATTTATGCCAGCCTTAGCTCTTCAGAAGCTGCCTATCGGAAAAATCTCAGTATCCACTGCCAACATTGATCGATTTCTTTCAGAGACAGTAAATGCAAGAATAAAAATATGATTCAAATTCACTTAATGTGGTGGATTTTTTAATTATTACCAATTACTTGGTTTTTATCTGTAGTGCACTGCCTTTAGACAAAGCTTATTTGAACACCTTCAATTTCAAATTCAATTTCTTGTCATGCATGGAAATGTCTTGCTTTTCCATTTTCATCCAAAAAAATAAAGAAGCCGAGGGATTAAATGACTTGCCCAGGGACAGAGAGTAAACATGAATCAAAGCAGAGAATTAAAAGCAGATCTCCTACGGCCTTGGTAGGCTCCTATCCCAATAATCAGCTTTTCCTTATCCAACCACAGCATCAGGCTCCTGAGCATGGACAAAAATACCATGGCAGCACCAGAACAACAACACATCTTCCAGCCTTGCCTTCCCTGATACAAAGTCCTGACTTTTCTTTCTGTGTGTTGGACACGAGGCTGAATCCCAGCTCAGAACACACAGCCAGTGCTGAATGGGAAACCGTGGAGGATTCCAGGCTTTTTCCTGCCCAGGCTCCAACAGGCAGTGGATCAGCAGAGGACTGGGACCTTTTGGGTTTATTCTGTTGGAACAGCATCTGCTGTGTGTGATATTTTGCCAAGCTTCTCAATCATGGAAAGCTGAAGGAGCAGCAAGTGAAATAAATCTTGATCCTCGTCTCTGAGGGTGCTTTTCCACAGCAAGGAAACCCCATGGGATTTGAGGCAAACAAGGAATGCTGGAGGTGCTGGTGAGCAGAAGCTCAGGGCCAGAGCAGCAGAGATCAGCCACAAAGAGCACTGAAGGAACGGAGCACGTGTCCTGTCTGGAAAGGCTGAGGGAATTGGGGCTGCTCAGTCTGAGGAAGAGAAGGCTCTGGACTGATCTTAGAGAACATTCCGGTGCCTAAAGGGGCTCCAGGAGAGCTGGAGAGGGTTTTTGGACAAGAGATGGAGGGACAGGACACAGGGAATGGCTTCAGACTGCTAAAGGGCAGGGCTGGATGGGATATTGGGCAGGAATTGCTCCCTGGGAGGGTGGGCAGGCCCTGGAATAGAATTCCCAGAGCAGCTGGGGCTGCCCCTGGATCCCTGGCAGTGCCCAAGGCCAGGCTGGACATTGGGGCTTGGAGCAGCCTGGGACAGTGGGAGGTGTCCACGGCAGGGGGCTGGAATAGGATGACTTTTAATGTCCCTTCCAACCCAAACCATTCCATGATTCTCTGATATTCTTGGGATGAGAGCAGCAAACACCAGCAGAGCTCACAGGAGCATCATCTACAATGGACCTGGCTCCAGCTGAGCATTTTATTCTTCTGCTGTCAGGCTAATCTGATTTATCTGCAACACAAACCCCTGAAATTAATATGAAATAGAACCAGCCAGGCAAATAAATGTGTACCCAGCAATAATATATAAATTGAAGAGCCAAAATACTTGAAATAACAAATTCTCTATACCAAAAAAATGCTGGACAAGCCTTATGCTTAATAGTACTCATGCAACAGAATCAGCATGCTGGCAATTAAATGGCTCTCTGCTTGAAAAGTTAATTTTTACTCTCATGCAATTAAATGTAAAACCATTAATACTAATATTCTGTAATAATATTTATGCTGATAAAATTTTAAATCATTCACTGCCAAACAATTTCCAAACAAGCTGAGCCAAAAAATGCCCAGACTAACCACAGGTCGCCCAGCAAGTTTTGCAAACTAATTAAAATAAATATTATTTAAGAGATAGTGATTGAGTAGCAAGCAAGGGTATTATTTTTAATAACTGAAATCTTTGAATGTTTAATTTTTAAAATTGCTTCTAGCTGACTTAAATGGATGTACTGCTGTGAAATCCAGCTCTTTGGAGGCCCTAGGAAGAAAAGCTCAGGGCCAGAATTTCCCTTGCTTATAATGAACTCAGCACAGATTTTTCAAAGCTTTTCTCAACAAAAAGGAGTTGGGGTTGCAAATACCTTTCCAACCGAACATCTGCAACTTACAGCCATGTTTTTACAAGAATTTAATGTCTTTCTGAAAAATCTGCTGCCAGCTGTGGCTGTTTCTTTTTGCTGATGGACATTCAGATAGTAATGCCTGAAGGTGCCAGGGTCAGAGACATCATCTGCCCCACAGATTTTGGTCTTAACCCCCATCATTTTGGGCCTCTCTTTGCAGAGATCTGCATGAATTTAAAATTCTTCCAACACCAGATTCTCTATCTGCTAAACACAACCACGCTGTGATGCCTTTGCTTCTGAATCTCCTTTCATGACAATTTTGCTTTCTTTTTTGTGCCTATCTCACCTTTGGAAATCAGTCGTGTGTTTGAGCAAAAAAATCCTGATTTTATAGGCACTGCCTCACTATGTCAAAGAAAAGGAAAATGAAAATCTCTGACAGGATAACAGATAACCACTGACATCATTATATCAAGGGAGATTTTCCTGCAATGAATTCAGGCTGTTTTATAACTCCCACCAATACACTTGATATGATTTCTATGGATCTGGAACAATTCACTCCACGACTTGGGGAAAGCTGTGATAATCTCTGCAGTCCTGTCACCCAGTCAGGGCAAATAACAGTTTGCACTGATTTAATGCTCCAGAACAACTCGAGCCCGCACACAGCAGCTGCTTGTTTTGTTACATGAGTGGGATAAAACATCGAGACATATCCAAGGAACTTGTTGAAGTTTCACCAGGCTGTGTTTTCACAGCCTTTGCGTGGGGACAGCAGGGACTGCTCCGGAAGTCAGTGCCAAGTTTGTCTGCTGTACTTGAGAGCTGGACAGGATTTAGGGTTTGTTCTCCGCTCTCACACGGAGCATTACACTGCTGTATTCTGACCCTTCCGGTGTATAGTGCAAAATTCTGCTTATTTAGGTCATATTAACAGCTCAAATACCTGAAAATATCCACTCCACTTTCCCGAATCCTACCACAGTGACACTGGAATGATTATCACTGCTTTTTTGTCTATTATTGTGGGAATGCTGATGATGCTCATGTGATTATCTCTTCAGGAAGCCAATGTTACTACTTGAGACCATGACCAGTACCAGAACAGCTGATAAGACCCCGGCAGTGTCATTTTAATGGCTGGACTTAAAGCTCTTTTCCAACCTTAATGATTCTGTGACTCTGTTTATTACTGCCTTCCAAGCAAGGAAATTACCCCCTTGCCATACAGACTGCCTAAAAAACAAATCTCAGCTCCTGAGAAACTGCCAGTGAGTACTGCAGTAAGTTGGAATGTGGGGCAACACATTCATTTTGTGACTAAAGAAAGAGCAGAATGCTGTACCACCGAAATTAGAAGCAAGCAAATTGCACTGACCTAAATTTATCCTCAACTGTATCTCTGGAAGGCACCCAGCTTGTTACAGACCTACAATCCCCTCAGGACAGTTTGTCAAAAGGGATGCTGGGGCATCATGAAGAGCTACACTGCACACAGGGAAGGCTGAGGACGAGGGTGTACTACAAAAAAAAATTGCCAAATTACTCCCCTATTCAATCACAAGAATCTTGTCTGCAGCAAAAGCATGATCAGACAGAAAATCAAATCTGCTGGATGTTTATTTTTTTGCTATCCTTACAGAGCAGCACAGGGAAACCAAACAAGTGACACGGCAGGGAGTGTGCTATGGTATCTACACCAGTTTCTAGTTAAAATTCACTTCAGCATTAATGAAAATGAGTGACCAGCAGAGAATTATGTCAGTTTAGAATCAAGCAATACAGGGAAGTTGTGACTTCCAGCCAGAAACACCACTGATTTAGAGTCTTCTCAAACCTTTCAAGAGCTATTGCAATTTTACAAGACCCAGGCACTAACCTCTACCCAAATCAGACTTGAAAAATTAATATACCTCCCCCCTCCATTTTTTGCTTACATAAAAGTAAAAAAAAACTCCAATATTTTCATAAAGCTGAAAGGTCTTAAAGAGAACATGCTTGAAAGTAAGTCTGCTTTGATTTGTTTCTAAAGATTTCAGAATTTCGCTTTGGAATTCCAGCTTTTTGCATCTATTTTTTCTTATTGTCATTTTGTCATTCCATGGCATGCATGTCCACCCATTACCATGACTGAAAGGTTAATTTTTAGAAAATTCATCGTCACCAACATATCTTACTCACAGCAGCATTACATCCTCTCCTGAAAACCAAAACATCTTCTGCATTCACACAGCCTGAGGCTCCATATTACTGTCAGCATGCACTGACTCTATTTTGACATGTGGGTTTTCTCTTGATACAAAAGATGATGCTGAATTATCAGAAGAGAGTTTGGTTTGTGGGAAACAAGTTTCCCCTGGTTTTTAGATCCTTGCCAAACTGCTAGGAGTGATTAATATTTTCTTTCCCCCTGTCAAGAGAGTGCATATTTTAAACTACCACATCATTGCTTTAAATACTTGGCACAATTCCACAGTGATGCTTCCAGTGTCCCACTCAACAGCCTTGAACAGTTGTTTAAAAGATATTTGGTTCCTAAAACTGGAAGATGTGTTGGCAGCAATAGGAAGAATTACATAATTTCTCCCCCAAATATTCAGCCATACAAGAAAACTGATATTCTGCCCACTTTCAGGGCATTGGGCTTTATTGCTGTTACCCAGCACTTGTGGCGCTCCTGACTTTTGGATGTCTTCAGTGTAAAAATCAAAAAGAAGTCCTGGTTCTTGCAGCTGGGCTCCACTTTTTCTGTGAAATTCATCATCTGCACATCTTCTGGATGATCTAATCAGATTTGCCCATTTATGGTGGTAAAAGGGCACTTTTCCATTATTTCAAGTTTCTCAGGAATGACTGAGGTGCCTGCACAGCAACAGCCCTGGAGCCCACATGCTTGCTTTGACTGGTAAAAGGAAGGACTCCTCAAATCCAGGAATTTTTGTTCAAACCCTGTTTTCCCTTGTTAAAGGCACCAAAAAAAAAATTTGATTCCCTATGACCATCACAGAATTCACAGCCGGGCAGTTGGAGCAAAAAAAAAAATTGACTCAGAAATGCTTTTCCTTAAACAGGAAATGATTAAACAATCCAAGTATTCATTACAAACCAGGCTCAGTTGCCTTCTCTCCTGTCAGGTCATCTGTGTTTTCAAGAGCTGCTTCTGCAACTCGGCCTCTTGCTCCTCAAGGCTCTCCTGTCTCAAGCCTGGGATGGGTGAGAGGAGCCACAATCCAGCAGAGGGGACACACAGGGAGCAGCAGGAGAGGCAGGACCCAGGAGAAGCAGCTCCTGCCAGCACTCAGAAAGTGGCAACCCCAAGAATTTTTTGTGCTCTTTGCATCCTGTGAAGTGAAACCTTCAGTCCATCATTGCCCATAAAGGCCAAAAAAACCCCAATGAGCAAAGCTGGGTGTGAGCAGACAGTGGCAGGTCCTCATTAAATCAGCAGCAAGAACCTACAGGAATCTGGGCAGGTACAAGTGTGACCTAGGCAGAAGCTCACACAGGACTTTCAGTGAAGTACAATTTTTCATTTTGTCAAAGTTTCTTGTTCAAAAAAAGAGCTGCTTTTTCTGGTTCTTTTCCCCTCTTACATAATGATGCGAACAGAGCACATATCCCAGAAAAATGGAACCCCAGAGTCATGGAATCCCAGATTCATGGAATCCCAGAATGGTTTGCGCTGGGTGGGACCTCAAAGGTCACCTCATCCCACCCCCCTGCCATGGCAGGGACACCTCCCACTGTCCCAGGCTGCTCCAAAGCCCTGTCCAGCCTGGCCTTGGGCACTGCCAGGGATCCAGGGGCAGCCCCAGCTGTTCTGGGCACCCTGTGCCAGGGCCTGCCCACCCCCACAGGGAACAATTCCTTCCCAATATCTAATATAAGCCTGCCTTCCTTCAGTGCCTTGATTTTTTATTTTTAAAATATAAAGCTGGGAAAGTCTCCAAGGCTTTGGACTAAATAAAAATCTTACCTTGGCTCCCCTGCTTGGCAAGCTTTCACTTCTAATACAACACAGATCAGAGAGGTGTTTTTTTGGCTCTCCTCCCTACAATAAGATTATTCTCCAACATATGTTTCCATCAGTCATGAAAGCACTCTGTTCCTGTCACAAAACCTCATAAAGCTGGGAAGGTGCCTCAGGTAACAGAATGGCAGCTTTTGGTACAAACTTTCATATCATAAACAATCCTTTTTGATACCATCTCAGCCAGCAGCTGAGGGTGAGGGAAGGAAGCTGATCAGTCTCCTTTGTTTTCTGAGCCAAACAGGCACAAAGGAACCTGCCCACCCCAAAAAAATCCTGCCTCGCTCTTTCTGCTTTTCTGTCCCTAATTGGGACATTTCTCCCCACTGCCCTGGCCCTTCCATGGAGCACAATTTAGCCTTACAGGACCTGTTTTCTGGGAGATTTTAACCAGCCCCTCAGTGCAGCTGGTCCGGTTGAAGCCGTGTTTGCTCCTATCAGGCAGAAATGGACCTGGTTTTCCTCAAATCCGAGGAGCAACCCAGGAGGAGCCAGGGCTGCTCTGCCAGCACCAATCCCACTCCTCCTGCAGACCCTCAAGGTTCTGCCCACCACCTCTTTATGGGGAGAGGGCAAAAGCAAGATTCCCTACCCATGGCAGGGGGGTTGGAATTCAATGATCTTTAAAGTCTATTCCAACCCAAACCTTTCTGTGATTCCGTGCTTCTATGGTTAAAAAAAAAAAAAACCACAAAAAAACCTCCGATACCAGCTATAAATAGAGTGTCAAGTTCTGCTGTAAACTCCTAACAGAGCTGAACTAAAAATAGAAACCTGACAGGATGAAGCAGTGCAGCTCTGGTGTTGAGAGGAACAGCAATGTCAAGAGGATGAATAAAGAAAAGAATAAGGCTTTGCTACAGTAATTATCTACCTACCACAGAAAAATGTGGAATAAATATAGAAACCTTATTGCCAAATAAGCTCCTACTCCCACAGCCATGTTAAAAGAAATTAAAAAAAAAAAATACCCCACAGAAAATTAAACTGTTGAAAGAAAAATATTCTTAATATTCTTAGATATAGCGGCTTTTTTCTGGTTTTCTTAATTACATGACACATTCATTTTCTAAGTGAGAGTTCTGACCAGAATGGATCTGTCAGAGTGGTTGTGCATCTCCTGCAGACTTGGGCAAAAGGAGAAGTGGCATTATCTGCTCTCATAATGCAGTGAGACTCAGTGACAAATTAAAAGGCTGAATAAACATATAAAGATCAGAGAAAAAAAAACAAAACCAAATCCTCACCTCCAGTTCCCGTTCCTGCCATCTGATTGTGGTATTCCTCATATACACTCAGCAACAGTCACAGAGGGGCAAATGCATATCAATCTGGGCAAAACACTTATTTCCCAGTGCCATGTACACATTCTCTACCACAAGCAGTAGCCAGAAAGCTCAAAAATAGTATATTTATATATATAGAATATATATGTTGACATAATTATATAAGTATGCAATTTAATTATATATTACATTTAATGACAAGAATTATAAATTTATAAATAATGTATTTACATATATATAACATTTTGATGTATACATAGTACTGTAAAATATAGTACATTTTTAGTACTGTATAGTACTTCTTTTAGCTGCTCACGTGAAAATAATGTTCTTTTGGAATTACAGCAATTACTTGGTGATTCCCTGGGGATTAAGACATCTCAAAGAGGAGTGGTTATTCTAAACTAAATAAAAAGGCCCAAAACTATTACCTAAGCTAATCAAGTTAAATATTGGAGTAAAATGAGGAAGTTTAACACAGCAAATTTGACGAGGTGAGTGTAAAGGCCCAGATGTACACAATGACTGGAGATGTCTGCTACCCTTAAACTTCTATTTCATGCCATATATAATGACTTTGCCTTTTACTGCTCCCCCATTCAATTATTTGATATCTCACAGCATTTCCAGTTTTTCTTTTTTTTTTTCTCTTGAAGAACCAAAGCACATCAGGACCTGAATTCCTTGGTCTGAACGCTCCGAATCCCATGGAGAAAAGTCAGCATGTACTTACGACCAGAGGGAGTTTCTTCCCTGTGTGATGACTCCAGTGAATTTTGTCAGCCTTCGAGCATCGACTTCAATCCACTGGTAGGGGTCATTTCTTCCTGCACACCAAGCACCATCATAAAAATCATTTTCGTTAACACCTGCCTGAAAAGAAGGCAAAGCTGACCATAAATGAGAGCTAAGAAACTGAAGGTCTTTCATGGGAAAAAGAAAAGAACACATCATTCATCCCACTCACTCCTCTGGCACTACTTTAAGGGCCTTGAGGTCCTCACCAAAACATTTCCTTACTCAAAGCGGGGAAGGAAATTCTGGGCAGGCCCTTTAAAAATTGGGAAGGTTTATATATAAATTTAAGGCAGAAGGAATAAACAGAGCTTTATTCTGTTCACCTGGCTATGCCTGTGGCCTGATAGAGCCTTTATCCAGAACAAATTATCCACAAGGTCTTCAGAGTTTTGAAAGTCCTGAAAAGCCAACCCCAGCCCATGTAAAAAATGGTCAGAGATTAGATAATCTCGTTTTCCCTGGCAGCAGCAAAGGAGAGTGCAGGGCATAAGGAAACAGCAACACATCTTCCCACCAGAACCAAAATTATCAACTTTCACATCTCGGGTAGCAAAGGTTAAAAATTCAGGAATGTCTGGCTGTACCCCAACTGGAGTACCAATCTGCATCCCCATTTCTGCAGGGAAACCTACCACAAGCAGCCTTCCCAGCATTTTCAAAGAAATAGCTGAAGTTATTTTGGGTAAGCTGTTTTCCAAATAAATCTGAACCAGAATTTAATGAAACATAGCATCTGAAGCCATCAGAGATTTATTTTCCTTCTAAAGCCCAGGAAATCTTTGGCACCAAGCTGGACACTGCCATAAAGATCACAGAAGCTTTGCCATGTGGTCCTCTGAGGCCACAAGTATTTTTGTGATATTTCATCTGTGGTTTATGTGGATTTATCATTGCCATCCATGCAATTCCAAGGACGGATATTGTTAAATATTTCCCAAATGAAAACGAAGAGGTTTACGGACTTTCTACCCAAATGGGAACTGGGTGGGCCTAACTCAGAGGATGCACTGATTAATCCCTTTTCCCACTGTGACTCTGATGGCACTGACACAGATTCAGTTTTCCTAAACCTTGTTTTCTCAGGTATTCGGATCTGAGATAAGGCAGCTTAAAAATTATTTGTTTTCCTCCATCTACCAAAACCGAATTAAGCCACCTATTTCTATGCATTATCTCTGGTATTTTATGGCAAGGTTTGTATAAAAGTCAAAGAAACAAACACAGAGAAAAAGTCTATTAACAATGGGAGATAAATTCTTCAAGGAGAGCACACGGTCACTGACCTGAGTTATAACCCCTTGCAAGAAAAGGTTTCAACGCATTTTAAAATAAGATGGAATTTGAAGTAGCCTCAGGCTTTAAAACCCGCACTTGCCAGGAAATGTTAAGATCTGCAGAGCACCTCAAACCAGCACCCTGCTAATCCCCTTCCCACCGGGGAATTCCACCAGTTCCTGCAGAAAAAATTCCCCCATCTCCTAATCCCTGGTCCTTACTCAAACCGAGGATATTTCCCATTGGTGTGATCCTCATCAGGGAACAGACCTCTCCTCCACATTATCATGAGAAGAAGAAAGCAGGAGAAATTAAAAAGTACTTATTTTATTTTTAAAAAAAACAAACTCCTACCTAAATGACATACTTGAGTATCCATGGTTTCAATTGGATTTAAATAAAGTTAAGCTCAAGTTGCATATCAAATATGGGGAGTCTTAGTTATCCACAGCTTAAAATACTCTGACCTTAAATAGGGGCAAAGATACCATAAAAAGAAAAAAAGAAGAAAGAAAATAAGAAATCATGCTGCTACTTCTTCCTGCTCTCTTATTTTCTGACATCAGCTCCTCTGAAGCTAAAAAAAAGGGGTTTCTACTGGGTAAAAAGAAGCAGGTGTCTGTGTCTAATCAGCACAGAATACTACTTGAAAAAGAGGAGTTTAATCAATGAGAAGTTCTTTTTAGAAGTGTTTCTGAAGGAAGAAAAATCTCAAGAAATTTATGCTGCAATTTCTCTACTCAAGCTTTAAATCTGTATTTTTTTTTTCCTGAAGGTGCTTAATTTGCCCTATGGCCACTTCAAAAAACTGTTTCTATAAAATAAACAAACTTACAAACTCAAATATTTAGTAATTAGAATTCCTATTAAATTTCTTTGGAAAAATTATCATTCCTAAATGATGAGAACAGTTATCACGAAGCATTCTAACAAATAATATAGATCAAGATCTTTACTTGAATTTTAAAAATTCATATTAAATTACTGGAAAGAATAGATTCAAGTTATGTCATGGGTACCTAAATTATCTTTGTAAGCAGGAGACTGCAGGAGGTAATGAAAACCGGAAGCCAAGACTAAGTTTTGAGCAAATCCTTTTTCCCTTCACAGAATATTCAAGAATTACTCCAAGTCTAACCCAGTTTGTGTTTCACTTGCAGCCAAATGCAAAAGTATTTCTCAATATGCAGTGTCTTATGAAAAAAATACCTTCTGGGTAGAGGAAAAGGGGCTTTTTTCTGGCACTCACAAATAAGTTATTCCCAAGTGTGAAAGTTGAAAATAGTCGTTCAGCTAAACCAAATCAACTGTTTATTATGTATCCAGAAAATAAGAAGAGGGTTGCAATTCCTTTACAAGTAATATGACTTTGGATTTTAGTTCATGTTTCTCTTCCAAATGCGATGTGTGCAAGGCAGAATAAAAACTTGCTCACATTACTGCTGTTCTAAAAGCCTTATTCTATAATGAGGGGAAAGATGATACTACCAAAATGTATTCAAATAAAGAAAGAAATTCCAGTCTCCTGCCACAAATCAGCTGGAACAGCAGTAAAAATACACCCAATATCAAGCCACCACTGCTTAAATTTTTTTCCATTCCCAGCAGGATGATCAAAAATATTATTTCACCATAGGAAGTTTGGGAGGGAAAAAAACAACATTATTTATCACAGATATTTATAGCAACCACTGCCAATAGAGAAGTAAAATACACAAGATCTTCAATAATTTTGTCTTTTACTTGTGATTTGATTAAGCAGCTTTTCCAAAGGAACAAAGGCCTGGAAAGAGAAACATGGAAGCATTGGATGGTTTGGGTTGGAAGGGACTTCAAAGGTCACCTCATCCCACCCAAGCCATGGCAGGGACACCTCCCACTGTCCCAGGCTGCTCCAACCCCAATGTCCAGCCTGGCCTTGGGCACTGCCAGGGATCCATGGCAGCCCCAGCTGCTCTGGGCACCCTGTGCCAGGGCCTGCCCACCCTCCCAGGGAACAATTCCTTCCCAATATCCCATCTCAGTCTCCCCTCCAGCTTGAAGCCATTCCCTGTGTCCTGTCCCTCCATGCCTTGTCCCCAGTCCCTCTCCAGCTCTCCTGGAGCTCCTTTAGGCACTGGAAGGTCTCCCTTAAACATAAATGCCTGTGTTTGCAGAGACACGATTGCATTACTTGATTCAACTTCAGTATTTGGATTTCCCCAACCAGGAAAACAAGGAAGGGAAAGAAACATAGTTTGAGGAACTATTCACATTTCAACCATTATTAATTATTGTATAAGTGACAAATACTAATGAATTTTATCCCCGAAGGCAGAGAGCCTCAATTAATATTATTTTACGCCATGATTTTTCCTGATGATGTTAAATTACTGCTGGTTGTGCCTCTATTGCAGTTGCAGCTGGATCTCCAAAATATGGGGCTCTACTAACATGGCTCCTGCCCTTGAGAAATCCCAGCTTAATCACCACATTCATGCAGCACTGGCAGCAAAATCAGGTCCTACACAATTCAAGGGCACAAGAGAAGCAGATCCTACAAGGTCTAATCCAATTCCAAGCCTGTCCTCCTTTGGAATAAAAGAGACACTGGCTGATTCATTTCATGTGCCTCAAATAATCTCAACAGGAAAAAAAAATCAAAACAAACTCTCAAAAGCTTTTGAAAAACTTCATTATTCTGCAAATTCCCTGTGAACTGAGGTAGTGCCAGTTACCTGGGGAGAGCCCTGAGCTTCTCAGCTGACTTCACATCAGATGATGAGGTTGGGCAGAGAGAGGATTTTGTATTTTTTGGGGGGGAACACCACAGTCCCATGAATATTGTGACAGCTCTGTGTTGATATCCAGATCACTGGGCAAGGGCAGCAGCCCAAAAAATTGCTCATCACCATACCCACAGCATAACGTGGTCACAGAATTCCAGCGGCACATCAGTCTCGCTGGGCTGGGCCAAGTGTTTTCCTTCATGTACAGTTCTGAACAGCAGGAAAACACAGCAGTTCAAATCCCAGTGCCTTTTGCCTTTTCCCAGCACGCTGCAACCTCCTCTGCTGAGAGGCAAAGAGAAATCACCAGGGACCTCAGTACCCACCTGACCCACCAGCCCCTGCAGAACCTGTCCCTGTTAGAAGAAAATTCCCTCTAAATACAACAGAAATCCAGAAATCCTCATGCAGAGTAATAGGAAGCACTGAAACCCAAGTGACAGGGTGCCTGAAACCTGAGTGACAGGGACCTGCAGATTCTGGGTGGCTTTGAAAAGTTTTAGTGCTATTCATTTTTAACTAAGCCCAAGGAAAACTGTCTGGAAAGAAAAATAAGGGCAAGCCCATACTTTTAACACGACCAGCCATAGAAATAACCCTAAGGGGTCAGTGGGTTTAGGGAATTACTGTGTAATTTCAGTAGGGATAAAAGCTTTGGATCATACTTGGTCTAATCCAAGCTTTGGGAAATTTCAGGAAGAGCTGAGTGGCACTTTGCTTCTGCTTTGCTTCCCTGGAAAAGGCCGTGCCCTTGGCTTCTCTGGAGACCAAATTTAGAGGGAACATCAGCCATAGGTAAGACTCTATTTAATATATATACATTTATTTATCACCTCTCTATGTATTTGAACACAGTACTGGTGATGTCAGGACTAGATGGACTCCTGGTCTAAACCAATGCAGTCTTGTGTTTAAATACATTGAACTTTAACAGCAGCATGAAAATTAAGTAGCCACAACCAACAGAGAGCCCAGAGTTTGCACCACGATCTTATGGCACTGTAAAAACAAAAGTGTAATAAAATAACGAAGCATTCCTCTAGCACTGTTGATGAGAGCTCATCCCTCCTGCTACCAGCCTTAGCCCCCTAAATATCAAACCCCTTCCGCTGGAGAAAAAAACAAATGGAGGGGTCTAATAATAAAAGATAACAGACATATTAAATAAACTTCAGAGATCTTTCACTGTTGGCTCAGTGCTGATATCGTGTTTATGGCTTCGAGGTTTAAGTGTTGTGCTTTATCGTGCAAAGGAACATTTTTAGTCCGGACAGACTGTAATTCAATGAACAGCACTAGTAAAGTGGGAAACAAATACACAAGCAATGGGAAAATGGAATTTGGTCCTGCAAAGCACCTAAACACATTTTTAATCTTAAATAAAAGAAGCTAGACAAGATTGTATGTTAGTGACTTCTGAAGTGAAGCATTTTTTGGATAGTATAATCACTGCTTCTGCAAAAACTGCCTTAGGGAAAGGGTTTCACTTGAAACCACCCTTTCAATTAACCATTGTCATTAACTCTAAGCAAACAACAAAGCAAAAGCAACTTTCTGCAAGAGTTTCCTTGCAGGCTGATGGTGAGGGGAGCTGGGATGATTTCCTGCAGCTGGGAACGGAGCTGCCTCCACCTCTGCTCGCTCACAGAGGTCTGTCCAGGTTTGC
This sequence comes from Pardalotus punctatus, assembly GCA_013400915.1. Classification (NCBI taxonomy): domain Eukaryota; kingdom Metazoa; phylum Chordata; class Aves; order Passeriformes; family Pardalotidae; genus Pardalotus; species Pardalotus punctatus. Next base: position 102,946 of record VZTX01017183.1, read on the forward strand.
ACACCGAGTTTGGAGATTTTCCTAACTAGCCCACGAGCTTAAGGTTATCCATCAAGCTTACTCACTGCTGCAATTCCAGTGTTTCCCCTTCATTGGAATTACATGAGCTGACAAAGCAGTCAGAACCAATAACTCTCCACTGCGTCTCTTTATTCAGCAGCACAACCTGGAGCCATTCTCCCACTTAGGAGGAAAATTGACGTTACCTGAATATTGAGCCTTCCTCGGTGCGCCCCGAGGCCGTAGCGCTTCGCTGTGGAGGCATGGAGCTGGAAGTCAGTAATTTTTAATGTCTCCAGACCAAGTGGAGGGCAATCTACGAAACAAAAGAGTGATTAAATTTTAATTAAACAGGAGGGAAAGAAAAAACCAACAACACAAAACAAACAAGTATTGAAAGTTTCTGGATTTCAGCAGTGCCAAGCTGGCTGGGGTCCTCCCTGGGATAAATGAGCACAGCAGTGCTGAGGTCAATGAGAAATGGCAGCTCTCAGAAAATCCATGAGGCAATGCAGATTTACACCATTTTCAGGGGCTCAGATAGTTATTACTGCTTGCTCTGTGCTTCAATTTTTTACAGATATGCACAGTATTTCCTGTCAAGTGCTTTTCACTACTAAACACCAGTAAAACGCCCTTTTTATTTTTCTTTTTGTTGTTTTCTTTTTCATTTCTTGCTTGGATTTTTTCCCCCCTCCCTGTACTCATTCCAAGCTACTGTATGAAGTTATGTTTCTAATTAAAATCTGTTCTGGAAACTTCACTCAGAGTCCCTCCTGTTGCACAATAGCATCTGTTACAGAGGTCTGGGAGCCCGGAGAGCCGAGCTCTGCAGAGAGAAATTCTGAACCAAGGACCATCTCTCTAAAGCCCCAAATTCTGCATAGCCTTGAGGACAGAAAAGCAAAAGCCATTATTTAAGCAAACCAGCACTTGGAGCTCTGGCTTTGGAAAATAAGAGGTTGGGAAAAGTTTGTTTTGGTGATTAGCAGAAAAATCTTTTGCTTTTTAATCACTGGCCAAAATGCCATGAGGTTATCAAAGTGTGACAGAATCATTTCTGTTGGGAAAGCCCTCGAAAATCATCAAGTCCAGCCATTCCCCCAGCACTGCCAATGTCCACCACTATTGGCCCCAAGGGCCACATCCACAGCTCTGCTAAATCCCTCCAGGAGTGGGGACTCGACCACTGCCCTGGGCAGGGAGAAAGCAGTGAGAATCTCATCCTGGCTTTCAGGTGCAGTTTTGCATTATTAGGCACAAACCTGTAAGACACGAGACTTCCCAGACTCCTCCTTAGTTCACAGCAAAAAAAATCCCTCAGGAAAAAAATGCTACATGCTGTCAGTTCCCACTGCTATTTCTTTGTTCATCCTTGGGAGAGCTCGCACACAAATCCAGGGCCAAATGTCTCCTTCAGAGGTAGTAAAGACAAAAGCTAAAAATTAATGTATATTCTAAAGTACCGACAGTGATCTTAGTCTTACTAAAACGCACACAGCTCCTCATTTCAAAGGGATTTCAATTCAATTATCCAAACCAGAGAAGAGACAGGATGCATAAGGAACGCCAGAGGAAGGAATAGCTGGGAGGATTTTGGTTTCACTGTTTTAATTGCATTTCCTTATAGAGTGCTGCATCTTCCTCATACTCCAATGGAAGAAGGCTCAGGCTCTAACAGATCTCAACTGGGAGTAAATGACATTGCTGGGAACTGCTGCACTTTTTTAACAGGTTTGGTTCTCAAGACAGGTTTGGAAATCGACCTCGTGGTGTGATCCTGAGAATGCTTTGGCACTTTGGTGTATTTTCCTCTGGGAAAAATCTCACCATTCCCAGGCACTCAAAAGTTACCCAGAACTACCTGTGCCAGGTCTGAGCTGAAAATAAAAGCGAGCTGAAAATAAAAACAAGCTGCTTTTGCACGCTCAGTTCATAAAATATCATTTAATTCAATGTTTATGCTGCACTTACCAGAGCCAAAGGACAATCTACAGGTACCGCTGGGAATTAGAAAATAAAAGTTGGAAAGCCTCTGTGTTTCACATCCTCATCTCTGCTACCAAACTGCAGCAAAGGTTTATGGAGCTGCCCCAGGTGTCACATCCCTGCTCCATGGGATGAACAGGTGATCCCTACCCACCACTGCTGTGCAGAGCCCTGTTTTGATGAAACTTGCAGGAAATGCCCTGATGTTGAGCCTGGCAGCTGCCTGTCAGAGCAGGCTGAGGTTCCCTGCAGTGACATTCACCTGCCCGTGCACGTACGAGGAGTGGGTTTGGTTTTATTCTGACTGAAATGTTATTAATTCACTACAAAGCTGCAAAATTCCTGGGTTGCCTGGGGGTTTAGGCTTCAAGATGGGTATTTAAAAAAAATATTCCCAGTGCATTTTGGTGTTTATCTCTGTTTGTAGAGAAACTGAAGGCCAGTAACAGACCAAAAGGGTTCGATGGATCTCAAAGGCGCTTGACTGCTCTTCATTTTTCAAGGATGAATTACCTGTGCTGTCTGGGAATACATCAGATTACCAGGCCAATATTGGGAAATGCTCAATTTAGCAGGAGCTGTCAATGAAACCAAGATTAGGCTGTGTGAGCAAGCAGGGACTACAGCAGGCAGAATGGGTAATCCTGATGAAAACTGTGCAATAAATTGTTCCCAACACTCTGTCCTTTCCCAATCCACCCAAGCCTAACAATATTCCAAGTGAAATCATGAGGATATTTACCACCAATTCAATAGTATCCTGGAATTTATTTTTTTACTCTTATCCATATAAATTACTAGGAGAACACCTGCTTTCTGTGACTTCACTAACTCACCAAATCAAATAATTTTCTTTTTTCTTTTATCGTGGCAAGAAAAAACCTGAATATTTTGCTCCAATACTTGACTGGAAATTAATGAAAATAATTTCTTCCATTGTTGGCTCCTCTTTCTCCAGTGGCCATCCCAAACCAGGAGCAGAGCAGCAGGATTCTCATTCCAAGACCTTTCGAAGTTTCCATCTGTGCAGCTCTGCATGGGGATGATATTCTTGGAATCATCAAGACTATTGTTCGCAGCAGCTTGGATCTACGGAATTTGTGCAGTTTTCCACAAGAGAAGACCTCTGATCTTCATTTTAAATGAAATTATAACTTCTATTTGTAGCCCTAATATTTGAATATTAACATTTCAGGAATATAAATGTTTTCCACATGCATATGAGTTCCATCATCAATAAAGGGATGCAAAGAGGAGCATGTACACCAGAACAATCTGTTCTGCACAGAGATGGTGGGGACAAATTTTTCAGTATGGTCTCTTCTGATTAAATCAAATTTACTCATTATAATAAAAAAAAATCCACCTGAAGTTGCTGTATCACCACTGAAAAATAAAAAAATCCTGAGTCATACTGTGAATTTAATTTTGGATCAATTATTTTGTTGGGCTGTGTGTCCCCTGCTTCTTAAAGCTACTGGAGAGAACCAGGACAGCCTAGTTTTGAAAAACATATAGGAAAAGAAACTGATTTATGGCATTCATGAAAACTTTACTTTTGAAAGTATTGCTTTAATATCTTTCACTTGAAGGAATCTTTCATATAACAATGGAAATCGCCACCCAATCAGTAAGACTGTCTTAATGATTTTGCATTCTCTCTGCCAGTTTGAAACAACCTTGGGGAAGCTACCGAAACTGGACAGCAGGAATGATCAGAGAATGTGTGAATCTATTGCATAATGGATTCAGCTGGAAATGACCCAGTTATTTGGTTGTTTCTTTAACCAGCTGAAAAAATCCTCATTATAAAACACAGGGAATTCAACTGTGGCTGTGAAAGACATTGAAATACACGTCCTATGTACATAAGAACTCACAAAATGCGCCTACAGCACTTCTGGTTTAGACAGAAAAAAAGTGAAAACATTAAGCTTGAAGGTGCAGGGCAGAGGCTGTTGTGGGCATTTCTTCCTTCCTGGCCCATATCCAGCAATAATTTTGTGTGAGATTTGCAGCCATGGGTAGGGTATTCACTTTAGAAACGAACCATTAATAAGATCTGGATCAAAATAATTCATTTCAAGCTGTAAAAAAAGACAGGGCTTGGATTCAGACATAATAATTTGTCCCTTGAAGTGTGTTCTTGTGAGGTTTTCGTTTCAGAACAGCTTCCCTAGTAGCCACGCTAAGTGGCCACACCTCAGTGTCCATTATTGGCAGTTATCCTTCTCCCAGGTGGTTCTGTCCCAGCTGAGGGCAGCGAGGCAGTTCTGGCACCTGGACACTGTGAGAAATCCCCTGTCCCTTCAAATCAGCAGGAAAAACACTCAGGAATTATCTCAGTCACCACCTCATCTCTTGAAATCTGAATTTACCTCTTATTTTAGGATTGCCTATGGTGAGAGTAATACCTGAAGGTGCTGCTGAGCTCCTCCCTCGAGCCAGCGTGGGCTCAGTTTGCAATCTCAGCAAGTGTATTGAAAGCAGTTTCATCCTCATGATGGCTCTGTCCTGTTGATGCAGCATCGTCCACTGAAGCTCTGGTGAAAAACCCCATCTTTTGCAGAGCCAGCTTGGTTTCCTTCCCTCCTGCAGTTTAATTACAGCTGCTGTGCTGCAATTTTAGCTGCTCTGTGTCATCCAACTCTATGAGCAGGCATCCTCAGAAACAGTTCCACAAGATGTATCTATGAGCAGGGCAAGGAAATCGCTTGATGAACATCTCTATTGCCTAAATTATTCATTTATTTTATTTCCTTCTGGTCTAAATAAAGAATGCCCAATAAGGCCAGATTACCTTGATTGCTCTTGTGTCTAATAAAGATGCATTTAGGAAATTGTTCTGTCCTCCTTTTTCAGAGGCAAAGCAGACAAACCATTCTTTTATTGAAAGAGTATTTTCCATCAATTTTGGAATATGTTCAGCTTTTCAAATGGAAGGGCAGAGAGAAGGATCATATTTCATCTTCAGTCCAAATTTTAAGAGCCATCCCTATAATCCTCTTCAATCCCTACAAGTCTGTGCTGGTCTGACTCCTCATGGACAGTGATACTGGGATCTGGAGAAATATCAGCCTTGTGCAGTCTGAAAATCTCCTATCCCAGGGTAGATACAGGATTTAAGCCTTGTTTAAACAAAAATTTCAACATGCAGTTAAGATGCAAAACTCTGAAGCGATTGATATCGGTAAACTAAGCACACAAATAAGTGTGTATTTTGTGGGAATGAAGACTTTAATGCTCATTACACTATTCATGCTATTCTTAGGTCTTTGTGATCTTGCACAAAAATTCCTAATGAGGCCAATATCATAAATTTTGCCCTAGCAGCTAAATTGAGAGGTTTTCCAATGAAAAATGTGGTCAGTAATTCATCTTCCAACAGCAGAAACTTTTAATGGAAACTCTGGTAGTCCAATTTCTATGGCTAAAGTAATACTTAGGTCACAGGTATGCAAAACACTTTAATACTGCAATGCACCTGCAAGGTGAAATAACACTAAAAACACATTTCTGTTAATCCATCGATTAAAGTCAAATAAAGAATAAATTAAGAATTACCTGTCTCATTTACGTTAGGTCTGACATGAAACCAAATGAGATTCAGGAAATACACTTTTTCATTTTCTTTCGTTACTTTTCACATTTTTACTCTCTCACAAGCCCAGGTTGTGGCTGGCTGGAGATACAACAAAACATTTAGCAGGAAGAGCTCCTGTTATTGCTGGCGCAGCTGGAATCAGGAGTTTCCAGAGAGCCTGGGAGTTTTCTGGCCAAGCCCTCAGACTCAAGAAGCTCATCTAAACTCCAGACATCGCTTTCATTCCCTGAGCTGCTTTCTGCTGCCACCAGCCTGGCACAGGATGGGATCTGTGATGTGGCACAAGGTACCCTCCCATTTGTACCCACACCTGAAAAATATATCAATTCTTAACTTTTTATTATGAGCTTTGACAAAGGGTGAATTCTGTGCTGTTAATTTTAAAATGTCTCCTCTGATGTCTTTTTCTGAAGCACGGGGTGAAGACTTTCTGTAATTCCAGTTAAAGCCACAACACTGAGTACCGCCATTAAAAATGAGAACCATCCTCTTTTTAAAGGAGCCAAACAAACAGACTTAGCCAAAAAAATGGAGAACAAAACTGAGACAGACCACTTGCACAATGGCTGGGTATAGGACAAAAATTACCATTGAAAACACATCTTCACGCCAGAAATAGCTAAAAATACCAGGTCACTGAGGTGTACTGCAAGAGCAAAATCCTACACTAAGAGCATTAATTGTAGCCATTAAAAATAAACACTGGAACTTGGAATACTATGAACAAGTACAAAACCAAGGCATTTAATAGCTCTGATCTTAAGATACAACCCTGGCTCTTTAAATGAGACATCTTAGAAATGCCTTGTTTAAACTACATTAGCAACCCCATTTGAGTGCATTTTACCAAAAATAGTATAAATATATAAAAAGTTGTGTGAGTATAAAACTGGCTTGTGGAGCAATTATTTCCCTCCCCCTCCCTGAGAACTATAGTAGGAATTTTATACAGCAGTAAATACATCCAATATATCCATAGTTGGTATAGCACATTCACTGGGCAGAGTGACAGCACAGCCATGAAATCCCTTAAACATAAATAAACTGGAAAGTATCCACAACTCCTGGTCCTAGGAATGTACATTTACTGAGAGTTCTGGTGGTTTTTTAAGGATTTTGCAGCACAGCCATGCTTTTGGAGCAAACCATGTATCCGAGGTGGCCCAGAGGAATTATCCAAGGGGAGGACACAGGAAAGGTGCTGTAAATGCTCCACCTTGAGGATCAGAATTGCTTCTTCAGAAATTCTCTGGAAACACCGAATTCCACTGGAATCAATGACACTACTCTGATATCACCCAGCTTTCACCTCCTCACTCTCTCGAGCACACACGTGAAGCCCACACACACGGAGCAGGAAAAACCCGAGAAACTGTAAAGTTCTCATTAGTAGTGACGAGCCATTAATTTTTATCCCCACTATTACAGTCACCTCCACTCCCCAGTGCTGAATTTACACTTGAGAAAGACTGAAATCAGCAGCTTCCCAGTCAGTTCCACTTAATGTTATTCAAATTTTAATCCAGTTAAACTCCAGCACAGACAAAACTGTATTTTTTACTTCTCAACAAGGCGGAAAATGAGTTGAAAATGATACTGAAGCAGGCATTAAATGCCTTTGATGAGGCAGCTCAAAGCCTGACACAAGTAAATCATGGATGTGGATAGAATCACTTGGCTCTATAGTTTTGGGTTTCTAAGCTGCTTTCTACCAGTTTAGCTTTCTGACTTAGCTCCTGATGGGAGCCAGAAAACTCCAGAGCCAGGCTGATGCAGTAGCATGAGCTGTGCCTTTGGGCAGCAGAGAGTCATTAGTCATCTCAGCTGAGAGTTGAGATGTCATCTTTCATATTTTTATGATTAAAAATAATCAAATTACCAAGAGAACGCAGACTAGCAGCAGCCTGAATCTGCAGTGAGCCCTGGGTGAGCAGGACAGGATCATCCTCCTGACCTGCCCATCACTCCTCCTCTGCAGCCTCGGGAAAAACTCATCCTTGGCCATTTGAAAGCTTCCCGGACAACGTGGTGATGTTAAAATCCGAGCACAGGCTGCAAACGCAGCTCCGTGCACAGCAAAACCCTCAAAGCTGGGCTGGGATTGCCAAACCAACCATCACCCCTGGGAATTCCCAAGCCAAGCCTCACCCCTGGGAATTCCCAGCCCTTCTCTTCCAGCAGCACCAAGGGAGCGTGGCTGGGAGCTGTCACCCTGCCCAGCCCTCTGCCAGCCTGCATAGCTGCGAGAAATACTCGAAATACCCGAAATATAACGAGCCTGTAACAGGAAATACCTCAAACCAATCCAACTTGGTTTTAAAACCTTTTATAAAGTGCAAGGTCTGAGTTTTATGAAGACCTGGCGTGTCTGCTCTAGCAGGGAGTTTAGGCATTTATACTTCTTTTCCCCCCCTAGCATCACATCTGTTGTTATTACTTCATATTAAATAATAAGAGAAATTAATAAACCCAAGCACTTCTCATAAGGCATAGAAGTTATCAGAGTGCCTGGAGCTGTTGCTCAGACAGTGATTTCAGAGGAAATTTGTGTGGTTACAATTAACCTGAACTCAAGCACTGTACTCCTTCCCAACCCTTAAAAAGGAATCAGTTTGTAATTCTAGAGGACCACAAAAGAAAAAATAAGTTTGGTTGTGTTGCTTGCTTTTCACTTAATTACTCTTTTTTATTTAACTGATTCTTCGTCTGATAGACTGTGCATTCTTTGATGCACAGCTCTAAGACAGCACAAAAATGTCAAAAGTGACTTATACATTTAAATGCCCAAACAGTGGAAAACTGCTTCAGTGAAGCGATAAAAAATTGGCCAGGTGCACACAGAAAATAACCAGAGGTTCTTTGGATATATCCAGAAGTGCAGAAAAGCAAAAGATTTAGAAACTCATATAACAGAGCTTTCTTCTTTCCTTTAAAGCCCACTATGTCCAGGCTGTTGCACCCTTGAGAAGCACCCTCAGAGCAGAACATTTAAAAGTTCAAAGCATCAAGAAGCAACATTTAAAAAAACTAGGTCTCCAAGATTTGAGAAAATCAAATCCAAGCCTGGACTGAAATGTGACTACTGTCTTTTATTAAAAAACCCCCAAACCAACAACCAAAAAAACATACCCCGACCCAAACCCCAGAAATAAAAAAGAGGAGAGGAATTGTAGGGGTGCATGAGAGATGCTTCCCTTGGGAGGAGGCCTCTGATTGGCATTTGGGCTTGCTGAGGGGGCACAAACCCCAGGGCAGCACGGGAATCCCACTGGAAAACACGGAAAATCCAAGGACTGAGCGCAGCTCGCAAAGTGAATCAGTTACTCCCTAAGGTAATTTCAGTGAAACACAAAATTTTAAGGAGCTCAGAAAGCCCACTCTGCAGCCAGGCTCTGCCTTTCCCACATTTCATCATGTGTGATTCCCTGAGTTTTTGCTCATCTTCACGAGGATTTCGGCTGTCAAGTGACTTTTTAGCTTTCATGTGCCCATTGTGAAGATGGCACTGGGTCATACCAGAGTCTCTCTGTTCAACTTCCCCCATCTCTAATTGCCTTCAAACTAAACATGGAAAAGTGAGGGAAATAACCCAATAAATAAATTTTAAAATGCCTCAAGCTCAAACAAGCACCAGGATTCTGTAGTTTTAAAAGCTTGGTTAACACCTTTCAAATTCTGAGCACTCAGCATTTTCTCAAGGCTCAGAGCTTCAGGCCTGCAGAAAGAGAAATGCTGAAAATGAGAAAAACATTGCTTTTGGTGTCTCTGAGAAGATTGTAGGGAAGGGCTGGAGCTTCAGCTGGGCAGTTGTTGGGAAAGTCGAGCTCCAGCGAAGGAGATAAAGCAGTTCAAGCAAGGTTCAGACAAATATCTGCGAGGGTGGGCACCTCTCCAGCTCAAATGACTGAGAGTTCAGAGCTCCCTTCTCCCTATTCCAGCTTCCTACGGTCTTGCAGCCTTGTGCAGCCCGCGAAAGATTCCCAAAATTCATTCTGTCCAAACATCTTTTCTGCTTTGTTTAATAATTCAGCCCTGGTCCAGCAAAGACTCATAATCACGGGCTCCACATTTAGCACATTGGAGGCTTCACTGGTTCAAAGCAAAGTGTGTCAGGAGCTCCAAATGAACTGGAATGTGAGTTATTAGTGAGCGTAAAACTGAACACACTCACGACTGCCTGCTCAAGGCTGACAGCCCAAAAATCCAAGCTGAAGGCAATGCATTTCCCAGCCTGTGGACCCAAGGAAGAGAGTTCAGGGGGGCTTTCAGGTGAACTCTAATTTTTGCAAGTTGCTCGGTGAGGTTTGACATCCTTTCTCTGGAAAAAAGTGCCCACATTGTCACCAAGAAAGTCTTTGTTTTCACTGCAAAACATCAATGTTTTCATGTGAAAATGCAGGTCATGATTTTGGATTTATTAACTCCAGCTCTGCCTTGGAGAGCCATCCTTACTGCCATCCGCAGGAGCCAAAAGTATTTTCTAACTGTAGGTATTCCGCACTTGGAAAGCCATGGAATAGGGAAAGCTTCAAGGCAAGCGTTCCCTGAGCATAAAACTCCTCATTTTTCAACTTTCTAATTGGAAAGGAAAAAAATCTGATTCAGGATTAATGAGCAGAATTATGGAAAGACTTGCAGAGGAAGAGTTCTGTGCGATTTTCTGTCCACATTTTCAAAGAGCTTTGTGGCATTTTATCTGTATTAACTCCATACTAGCATTTTTTACCATATTTTGAAAAGTTTCCCATTTTATTCCTCTTGTAAGAGCGTGGGGGGTCTGTATGTCTGATTGCCATTTGACTTGCATTCAAGCACCAAGAAAAAGCCAAGTACAATTTGCATTTGCAATATGGAACAAATCAGATGCGTCTGCAGGATTTTGTATTCCACACGCTACCAGCCTCAGATCCATCAGCCCTTACTCCTGCAAGTTTGCCAGCTGAGGAATTTATCCATTTTCTTCTCTGAGGCTCGTGCCTTTCATCCATTTCTTGGCTTTTGCAGTACCTGGATTCACTTTGTCAGCATTTTCGGTCTTTGGAAGCACACTCAGAGCTTTCTGATTCTGTATAGGATTCCTCAACATTTTCTTCCACTAAAACAAGAGTTCTGGGGGCCAACTGTTTCTGAAATGGCTTCTATAACTTAGAATCACGGAATCATTCAGGTTGGAAAAGACTTCCAAGATTATCAAGTCTAACCTTTGACAGTATTTTTCACTACATAAGCAATTAAGGGCAAAAAGGAGAAAAATCATGTTGTCAAAGGCTGAAGTTCTACTTTTAGGCAATCACATATGAAAGGTTGTTTGGCTGAAATTGCAGTTTCTGTTATCAGTGAAACGTTCTGGGGAAGGTTGAGATCTGGTCCCATCTTCAAACATCCCCTGTCTTGTGCAGGGGAAAAACTCATTGCACTTTTGAAAATTGTCTTGGGTGGGGAAAAAAAAAGGTGTGTGAGAGCCAAATCTGGCCCAAGGGGTGGTGGTGTAGGGAGTGCTGACAGCCAGGTCTGAGGTCAGCTCTTCCAAGATACTTCGAACTGTTCCCTTCAGTGCTTTATCCAACTGAATCCCATTGTAGAATTTTCAAAATTCCCACATTTTTAAAGTTTGTAACCCTACAAATGCACTTAATTCTTTACTATCAACCTCATGAAGATCTAAGTTGTGTTGTTAGCTGAACTTGGTCTTTGGGAATCATGCTGATTATAGGGGAACAACAGAATTGCCAGGTACATACCTTAAATAAATCCTAAATTCACCAGTAGCTCCAGGCTGATGTATTGTCACACAAGAAGTGTGTCTGGCAATTCATTAAAAAAAAAAAAAGTAAACCACAAAATAAATCTGTAAGTAATTAACTACCACCACCAGCACCCCCCAAAAAAAGCTTAATTAATCACTTTCCCTGTTCACTTTGAAAGTAATATTTAAGAAAGTACAGAGGAGATACACTGTGTGGCAGAAAGAAGGCCAAAGATATGTAACCTGCCAGCACATGAGCTATGTTTAACTCCTGTACACACCTTTTACTCTATTTTTTTTTTGCCTGTTGGATGCAGCAGCACTTTTGCAATTTCAGCATCCTGCTAATGCTCGTGTGAAAGCAGGAGCAAAACTCCATTATTTACTGTACTTATAGACCTCTACATGTACAAGTAAATAACCACAAAGAAACAGATTAATCCTGTATTAATCCTGCACATGGGTACTTTCACTCCTAAATCCACCCGGCTCCAGCCATGAGTCACAGCTGCTGGAAGTCACTGTGGTCCTCTGAAGCTCGCCAGCTTTTGCTCGCTTTTCTGCAGCATCAAATCCCAGCAGTGCAGCCCCACAGAGCCCAGGCAGTGCAGGTTTGGGGGGCATTCACATGTCAGAATAGGAAATCATTCGCTCTTCCTAAGGCCAGGGTAAAATGAGTTTCTCCACCTCACTCATGTAATTCTTTGAAAGGCGTTGTTATAAAATATGGTTTAGAGTGCACTGGGGCTGATTCCCATTTATGACAGCTCCTTTAAACATCCCTCCAGAATCCAAAAGTCTCTTCAGAGCTTTTTTTGTGCAGAAAAATTATGCAAATCACTGATCAAACAAAGAATGAAACCCTTGTCTTTCCTTGTCTCTATTTAACCCAGAATAACATGGTGCAAAGCCTTGCTTGCTACCACCAGAAGGGAAATGCTCCCCACCAGAAGGGAATAATTTCATGTCCAAAAGACACTTCAGATCCCTCTCAACAGACTCACCAGGATATCCCTGGTAATTCAATTCAAGCAGGGCTGGAGAGATCAGCAGCTAAACCCAAGTGCTCTAGAGATGCCTTCAGTGATCCCCACACACTTCCTGTGATGTTTTCCCAGGCACTGTGACTCCCCGGGTCACCATCTGGCATCTCTTCATTATTCTTGTTTTTCTCACCTTTTTTTTTGTTGCCATTTTTAGTGACGTGTAGAAAAGAGAAACAGTTTTCCTTTTACACCTGTCAAGTTGATTTAGCACTGCCTGGTGAGTGCATGAGGAATAAAATGCCTTGCTCCTCTCTGATAGTGCTCCATCCCTTCCAGCACACAGCAGACATCCAGAATACTCTGTTCTTGCCCACAGTGGGATGTTAAAACCACAGGGGAATGGAATCATAAGTGTTCCTTTTGCTGCGTCACAAGGGAATTATAAATGTGTTTGCATCAGAAGTAGTGAATTAACATTGCAGTGTATTTTACTAATGGTTTAAAGTAGGTGTTTTTCATTGCTTGATTAGATATGCAAAAACCCAACCAAACACCTCTGAAGCTGAAATAGCCAGAAAAAGGCTTCCAGAGGAGAAAGGCTTGCCTCTAAAAGAGACAGATGTGCTCAGTGGGCTTGGGAATCCTCATCAGGAAAATAATCAGACAGCAGCAGTGGTAGAGACCCATCTTTGGGCTGGCCACAGTTTCCTCTGAACATCCTCATTCCACTGTCCAGGCACTGAATTTAAAAGTGCATTTTAAAAGGCAAGTAATTCTGACTACATCAGAGCTTTGCTTGTTCCCATTTTCCTTGAGTATCCAGTGATACAGGCACTTCTTCACATTCTTTATATTTCCATAAACCAAACAGTCCCACAAGACACCACCTCAGCAGAAGCCTGACAAGAAGACCCAATCTAGAGCATCTCTGCATAATAACAACCCAATCACAAGAAACCACTGTGTGAACATGACACTTAAATCCCAGCTCTGCACTCTGAGCACCAGTCTTTTGGTAGTTTGCTTTTTACATAGACAGCGAATTGGGTAAGACTTAAAAATCCCAGCTCAGATATTGAAAATTCGGGAAATTACTTCTTCTGCACCACAGCTTCTACTTCCACTGCTTCATCTTTCTGACAGATTCAAAGCTCACGTAGCTGACAGAAGTCTTCAATCCAAACCCAAAAGGAATAATGAAATTTGGTTGTGAACCATAGGATTGACCTGTCTAGCCAGCTCACTGAACAGATAATACCATTAAACCCTAAGACTGAATTCAACTAATGAGTGTCTTGTAATATGCTGGCATTTCAGGAACAAGTCTAGTCTATTAAAATCCATTCAGTGAAATCATCCCTTTTTTAAAGAGGTGTTTTTAAAGAGACATTTTTCTCACCTTAAACATTAGGTTGAATTCAAAAAAGGCTGCTGGAGGAATTATCTTTGAAAGTGGTTTTCTCTGGCATAATCAAATGTGTTTATTCCCATTTTTTTCTTTCTCATATTACATTATTCATTGCAGCCATGGGTAAGGAAAAATGCTAATCAAAAAGGTTTGGCCAATTTTGAGGGTATTGCTTATTATTCATTCTTAGTCATCCCTTGTCCTCTTTTTGTTGTGACATTCTTTAAAGGATGGGCTCTTAAATGGAATAGTGAACATTTCATTATTCCACATATTTTAGAAGTGCTGAGGAGAAAATAGAGGCCGGTAGATGAAAGCAAGCTCATTAAAAGCCACATGTTTTCATCTTTGCTTGTCACATATGGCAATTAGGATGTGATACAGGTTATATTAAAATTCATGGGATCCGTACCTAGGGCCAGCCAGTACATTCTTAAAAATTCCTGTTACAAGAAGTTTAAGGAAAAACTTTAAAATGAAAATCTGTGTTCTAGGTCAGAGGAGTGCTGCACTCTGGGCTGCTCAGGGAAGGAAGGCTGAAGAGCGAGGATTCCAAAGGATTAAAAATGAGCAGCACTGGTGGTCCCCCAGCACAGGAGAAATTCTGCCCTGGTCTGTCTTGGTGACCATTCCTCAAGTGCTCTCAGCTGTCAGTTCAATGCTTTATGTATCACTCTCACATTTCTTCTTCCTAGTGAACAAAATCACCACTCAAATGCCAGTAACACCACAAACTTGTCATGTTTTAACTTCACACACTCTTCAGATCTCGCCTCCATTTCGCACCAAAATATCTCCAGATTTCCTGAATCACATCCTTGTGATTCAGCTTTCTGTCCTCATTCACTCATTGATCTCTTTCCAAAGTTTCATTCTCTCAATAAACACCTCAATTAAAATACTATCAGTCTATTTTTACAATTTCCATGGATAATTTTGATGGTTGTTTGCACTGTCCATTTTATCCTCTCTTTGCCTTCCATTACTGACTCCTCCTCACACACATGTCCTGGAGAGATCCTGATGCATCAAGAGATTCCTATGCACTACATAAATTAAAAAAAAACAAAAAACCAACCAACCAAACAAACAAAAAAAAACCAACCCAAAAAACCCCCCAGAAAACAAAACCCTTAAGAATTTCATTATTGAACAGGTGGCAACATTGCACAAAAATAAACAAATATGGGCAAGTAAACAGTGACGCATCTGAGGAGTTTCATCAAGCCTGGGGAAAGCACCAAATAAGATGAGACAAAGGAAATCATGATTTCAGCTAAACACAGACAAATGTTGGGTTGTGCAGGGATCAAACATTGGGAGAACTACGAAATACAGAACAAATGTGCTCTAAGCCCCACTCTGAGCACTGCCACATGAATAAACATCACTCCTTTATTTTCTAAGTGCATTCGGAATTGAGGTACGGCCAGAACAAAAACTGCAAGTTTAAGTTTTGTAAATCAAATCAAAATAATTACAGATTTAATTGTGGCGGACTTGGGCCACACTGGGGAGTGTTATTGGGCACCTCAGCCCCATAAATCTCTTGATGATGAATTTCTACCTGTGGTCAGACCCCCAGACTCTGAAGGGATCTGCCCCACAGATGGGAGCTGAGGCACCATGTATCAAACTCTATTAAAAGCCTCATAAAAGAATAACATTGATGTTAACAAGACTCTTTCCACTGATTTGAATGGGCTTTGGATGGAGGCCTACACAAACAAGGATGGAATTAGAAAATGGAAATCTGTATATATCCACAAAACCTGTCAATCCAGCTGTTTACCTTCCAAGGATGACCTGGTACCACTTAACTTATGAGGCATTTAAAGGGCAAGGAGGCACATTGATATTTTTAACTGTTACCTGAATCGAGTATTTGCAAATACTGACTAATATTTTAAACAAAAAATTGCAAATCCACTGGCACCAACTGAATTTCTTTCTACATTAATACTTCACAGATTGCAAATATCTGTATTGTGGCCACCTTCAGTAATTAGCTGCAATAAATTGAGTGTGTGTCATCTGTTTTGTGCCATGTCCTTGAGGTTGCTCCGTTTGATTTGCACTTTGATTCAAAGCCGGGGCTGATCAGTACCAGCTGCTCAGCCAAAGGGCACATCACACATTCCCATCGCTCCTCCTTCTCCATCCCAGCTCCCAGCCAGGCTATTGTTTGTTACAATTAATTAATCCCGCATGTCCTGGCTGCCAGCAAGACTCACAAACCCCAAATTTTGGTATTTACTGCATGTCCAGTAAAGTAATTCCACTTCTGGAGAGATTCATAAACACATAGTTGTGTACATTTAAGCACAACACACATCCTTACCCAGCCAGATTTATGGTTATTTTTCATCATGATGGATATATGTTTGACAACTCTTATTATTATTTCTAATAATAACATTTTCTGGCCTCTTAACATCCAAAAGTGAGTAAATATAGGTATGTGTTGGTATTTAAACATCTCTGTGAGGGCCAGATTTTCAGCTCTTCGTTCCAAACTGCTCCCTGGTGACATGGTGACATGGCACTAAACATCAGAGTTACTTCCCTGGCAGGACCTGGCCCTCGCCTGCCACTGGGTGAGGAAAAAGGAGAAATTTTAAATATTACAGCCAGAACTTTTAACACTGCAGCTCAAATTTCCTGACACTTCCTGCTAAAACCCTCCCGTTTTCACTCACATCTTGAACAAATGGTGACCGTTCTCCTCACTGGGTGTTCACCCCAGGGATTATGATGCCTCTCGCAATTTTCCCAGGGAAATCCACTGAATTTTCCCATATTAAGTAAGTCCAGCAGCCAGTTTGCTGAGTTGATGTCAATCACCCATACCATGGAGAAGGAGTTTGGTGGAGGAGATCAGTTTCTTGTTTTACCTCTGGCTATTTTTTTAAAAACTCAGGAGCTTTGAAAGCTCTTACTGCACATGGCTGGTGAAAGCTCAGGAGCTCAGCTGTGCCCACAGAGCCCAGACTTGCTGTGGAATGAAGGATTGAGCCTTTTCCAGCTGCTTTTGGTGGTCATCATGAGCCCCTGTCCTTCCCTCCTTGGCTTTGTGCTTGGCCATGCACACAAGAGAAGAAGGCTGAGGAAGGGCCTCACCTGACTGAATGCAGAAATAAAACCCCTCCCTGGAGCTGGGGAATCAGGCAGAGTGGGAAATGAAAACCAGCAAATTAGAAGATGAATCATGCATGTATTAATTGGTTGGTCCACAATAAAGAGTTTTTTGGAGAAGGAGGAAATTTTTATTTTTTTTAACTTTTCTAATGTCATAATTTCCTATATAGAAAAATAACTGTGGTTCCATTTGTAAAATCTAACATTTGTAGAAAATGACTAAATTCAAACTACCTGTCAGAGCTCAGTATGCTCCCCTAGGAGCTCAGCAGTGTTTTTAATTTAGTTTTTAATTTTGTAGCGCTGTGTCTGCAGTGCATAAAGCAAACGGGGTTAGGGAGGGATGAGTGTTCCATGGGGATGGAGGCAGTTTTTGGGATGTCTGCTGCCTTTTGTGCACCTGTAAGGTGCTCATTGCAGCAGGTGGGGAATGGGGAAGATGCAAGTGTGTAAAGATAAATGAACTCTGCCCTCACGGGTTGGATTCTGTTCTCATCACTGTCAAGTTTGGTGAACTAAGTGTGAATCCATAGTGCTGGGGAAATTGGGAAAAAGCCAACAGGGAAGGTGAAAGCAAAGCTGAACTGCAGAACCTCCCACCACAGGATGGAAATCTCTATTGCCTCCACCAGGCTGAGGAAGAAAAACCTGCTGCCTAAGGTAGCTTTAAAATCCAAGTGCTTCCCATGGACATAAATTTATGGAGTGGTTTGGGTTGGAAAGGATCTTAAAGAGCATTTAGTTCCAACCCCCTGCCATGGCAGGGACACCTCCCACTGTCCCAGGCTGCTCCAAGCCCCAATGTCCAACCTTGGGCACTGCCAGGGATCCAGGGGCAGCCCCAGCTTCTCTGGGCACCCTGTGCCAGGGCCTGCCCACCCTCCCAGGGAACAATTCCTTCCCAATATCCCATCCATCCCTGCCCTCTGCCAGGGAAGCCATTCCCCTTGTCCTGTCACAATCTGCCTGATCCAGTCTGCAGAGGTTTCTCCTTAATCAATAAAAACAAACAAATGACAGATTTTAACAAGAACATCCTTGGATGATCTCATGTGGCCTGCAACGACCATACTGAGATAACAAACCTGATAATGCAGTCCTTGAGATGGTCCAGGCATTGCCATCCCCTTGGGAAGCTGCTGTCCCTGAGGGGACAGGGACACAGATGTTTCATGTCTCTGCTCCACAGACAAGGCGCACTTGCCATCACCCTTGGCTTCTGCCTTGACTTACCCTGCCAAGCCATGCTGCCTGCCCCACAAACAGCTTTCCAGATGCTAGAAATTACATTTTCTTATCACTGTTTATCAATATAAAATATCTTTGCTGCTCATATGCTAATTAATTCTGTTAGTGTTACCGTTAAATTCAAAATATTTTGTTTGCTATCTGCTGGATGTAACTGGAAAAAGTTGAAGCCACTCTACAACCCCTGATCCTCTGTTTTGCTGTACTGATGGCTGTAAATCACAAATTTTGTGCCATATGCCCCAGTCATTAACATGAAGTTTCCTTCTGAAGTAAAGGGAAGTTCAGCTGTAGAGGAGTGAGATTTGGCCCCAAATTTTACAACTCTAAACTTCATGGACCAAACTCACTCCTTAATATTCCAAACCAGTAAAGCACCTACCAGACAGTCAGGGAACACAGAAATTATTCTTTTGGGGTGGTGCAATTAAGTGTTAATGGAAGCAAGTGGGTGGTAAATGCTGATCAAGTTTCTGCAAACTTTAGAAAATGGAATTAAAGGTGGCCGTTTTATTATAAAGCATTTTTGTTGCTGTTTATTTTCTTTATTTTATGGGTCAATAATTAAATTGAGCTTGTTAGAGCTTAGTCTTTGTCAGGAAGATTGTTTACATATCTTCCTCTGGAGGTCTTCAAAGTGAAATCTCAAATAAATTCACAGATTTAGAAGTGAAATTAATTCAGAAACCTCTCTTAGATTAAAGTGACAAGGGATAAGGTGAGATGTCACTATATATAATCACCTTTTACTATGAAATCTGTCTCTGTTCTTTTGCTTATAGAACAGCAGCTTTCACAGCAAGCCAGTTGCCAAGTGTAATTAAGAACAATTAAGAAGGAAAAATCCAAAGACTAGCCAGAGTACAGCAGAACTAACACATTCTGACTCTGAAATAATCTCTTTACTTGAAAGGGAAAGAGTTAAAAAGTCTGTAAAAGTTCTGCAGGTCTGTTCTGTGGGGTATTAAAATTTAGTGTGTTGTCATCATCATCACCACAACCACATTTATTGTTATTATTACCAAGACTGCCATTAACTGGATATTCATTAAAGCTAAAAGTCACAGTCAGCGTGAGATTCAGCAGGCTCCAAACTCTGGAGGAGGAGGTGGAAAGTTACCTGGTGGCGTTTCAAGAATGGATTTTCCTTTTTTGTTGTTTTTCTTCGGTTTTAACTCCTTCTTGCTCGGTTTGAACCGTGGGCGCTCCTCTGTCTCTGCAGCACGGATCGGTCCTTCCTCTCCGGGCTGCTCCGTGAAAGCAAAGAACTCTTCCCCGGGATATGGAAAGGAGTAATAATGATCCCTGTTGGTAATTTCCTGCAGGTAATAATCCTGATCTTCCATGGGGACAGCCCGGGACACATCCCCCAGCAGTGCCAGCCCAAAGGTGCAGAGAGCGAGGCAGAGTGGACAATTGCCACGGGCGACCATCGCTTGCTTTCGCAGGAGCCTCCTCTGCGAGTCCTGCAACTTTCTCCGGAGAGAGGGCGAGCAGAGTTCGGGCAGGAAAAGCCCTCCGGGAGCGGCACGGGAAGGAGCCGGTGCCGGGCGCTGCGGGACGAGGCTGCGGGAGGGGCACAGGGACGCGAGTGGCACCGCCGGGCACTCGGGCACTCGGACACTCGGGCACTCGGACTCTCAGACACTCGGGCACTCGGACACTCGGGCACTCGGACACTCGGACTGTCAGACACTCGGGCACTCGGACTCTCAGACACTCGGACACTCGGGCACTCAG
Source organism: Pardalotus punctatus (assembly GCA_013400915.1). Lineage (NCBI taxonomy): Eukaryota > Metazoa > Chordata > Aves > Passeriformes > Pardalotidae > Pardalotus > Pardalotus punctatus. The sequence continues at coordinate 122,805 of VZTX01017183.1, forward strand.
ACACTCGGGCACTCGGAC
>VZTX01017183.1:122831-144832 GCA_013400915.1 Pardalotus punctatus
TCAGACACTCGGGCACTCGGACTCTCAGACACTCGGACACTCGGGCACTCAGACTCTCGGGCACTCGGACACTCGGATACTCGGACACTCGGGCACTCAGACTCTCGGACACTCGGACTCTCGGACACTCGCCCGCTCGGCCGGCCGTGGGCAGGTGGGATCCCCGGCTGGCTGCTCTCCTCCCCTGCCTGCTCTCCTCCCCTGCCTGCTCTCCTCGCCGGCCTCGCAGCTCCGGGTGCCGCTGTCTCCCCAAGCCGGAGTTACGCGACAGTTTCCGCTCGGTCCCCGAGCTCCTCGCTCCTCCTGCGCGCAGCTCATCCAAGAGAGCGCTTATTCCAAGGAAAGCAAACTTGGCAGGCAGCCTTCTCCTCCCAGCCCGTGCCCGAAGTGTTTCCCTCCCCTGGGAGATGGGGGTGGGCACCAGAGCCCGGGGCTGGCAGGGGTCTGCTGGCACTGCCACCCTGGGCACGCAGGAGGAGACGTGGGATGAGGGACAGGGGCAAATGAGCTTCATTCCATTGAAGATATTCCCTTTTGTCGTGCTTTTCCCCCTCACTTTTAACTTTTACGAAGTAGGATCCACCTCCAGTACCAATCTCAGTCTGCCTCGTTTGTATTAGTTTACATATGTATGACATAAAAAGTTTCTATATAACTTACAGGTATAAAGCTATACTTTAATTTATAGATATAAAAATGTATTTTAGTTTATATATAGTTTCATTACTTTAGGGTAACTTACAGTTTACTTTTTAAATAATGCAGTTTTAGGTAAACTTACAGGTTGCATTAGCTTTTTATTTTATAGTATATACTAAGTTATTTATAACTAATACAACTCAACCCATATCATGTGCTAAGTTATAAGAGGCTTCTCCTGGGGTATATGGCAGCTCCCTGGATTCAACCCAGCTGAAAACCAGGAAGAGCATGGTTCATCTGTGGCCCTTTTTCCTCACTGTTTTTGGGATAATCCTGATGTTTGTCCTCTCTGAAACATCTTCCCAGCAGACCAGGATGTGTTGTGCTACACACACGCAATGCAGCGTCATTAGTGAAATCAATTTGTCTGAGAGTAAAGTCTTATCTTTAGTCTTTTTCATACCTCTAAAATAACCTTCAGTGCTGAAGGAAATGTGCAACAGTTGGCTCACATGAAATATGAATTCTTATTCCTGTGTTGAAAATACCAGCTTATATTTTCATCATGTATATTGTATTTCTTGGTCCAGTCAGCTGGGAGAAAGTGTTACATCTGTTACCCCAGTCTTTATTCTGGCTTTGTGCTTGCATTTTTTGTACGTTTCTCATAACTTTAATACCATAAAAAAAGCATAATTTCATGTCTTGGTACCTGTATCTTTTGATACATTTGGTTTCCAGACTGTGTGAGTGATCCTTTTCCATATATGCACCCTTGCTTTCTTAGTTGCTATCCCAGAAGGAATTTAGTGATTATATTGTGTCTGTTGTCTTTCCTTCTATAAAAATGCAACTGTATTTCTATCCTGAAGTTTTACTTTTTTTTCCCCCCTTTAAATCTGAAAACGATGCATCTTTCTATTTTAAATGTAGGAATCTTCATTTTCTAAAACTAGAATAAAAGATACATTGCTTTTTCAGTGCTTTGCTGAACTTTATATATAAATAAATATACGTATGTATACATATACACGTGTATATGCGTATAAATTTTATTTGATGAAAAGCTGCTTCCCTTCAAACTTCTCAGACCCTTTGATGTGTAATAGATGGCTTTGTCACCTCTGCCTGTGGGTGCAGTGTGGGAGATGAGTCCCACTGGGTATGGTCTGTGGAGCAGGCTGAATATCCTGGAAATCGCCTCTTAGTGATTTCACAGATGTTCTTACTTTGTTTTCCCTTTCCAGGGTACCCAGTCCTCTCCCCTCTTGGTTCTAATTTCTAAGGGCAGAGCACACAGAAAATGCGTTTAATTTTGCTGCCATTTGCAGCTCAGTCAGTCTTCTGGAAATATTATGAGCACCCTCATAGCTAGAGAAGTAGTAGAAAAATAAACTTTTCCATTACATCATTAGGGACTTGGCTTTTTGGTAACTAAAGGAACTTTAGCAGTAAATCATTATTTAACTTGCTGTAATGTTTAAAGGACACATAGATTAATATTTACATTTTCAAGCATAACAAGAAGCATTTTAATAAAACACGAAGTCAAGTGTACTTTAATTAAAGACCTGAGGAATCTGATGTGGGGAAATTTTACATTCCACTGGGAAGAACTTTGCAGGACATCAGGCACTGCCAAATCCACTGCTCCACCTCCTGCAGTCCCCACAAATAACCCCCTCTTTTTCCTCTGCCTGTACTTATTAAAAAATATTAATTCATCCAGATACACCTATCAATATCTATTCCTGGCTATCAACCTGTGCAAATAACCAGCTCCTCTATTTTTCTTTCTCTAAGGTTTTAATACTTTCTGGGGTGATGGGTATGGACTCACTGCTGCCCCTTGCAGACCCACCTCTCTTTCTGGGATGTGCATGAATTCAGCCAGCTGGGACCACACAAAAGTCTGTCTCTAGGCATGGATTTGGTCTACTTCACCATAAAATGTTTTTACAAATTTTTTATCTGTCAGCATCCTGGAAACGGCTTCCAGGAAAAGAGGTTTTTCTTCTAAGAGTGGCACAGAAGTATTAAGATCACTGAGGCCTCAGATGTGTTGGGCCTAAGGGCTGTTCCTTTTCTTTTGCCTGGGAAGTATCACAATAGCTTATAAAAACCTGCAGTTGATGTGGAAGGAGATAAAGCAAACTCAGATTTTTGTAGAAAACAACTGGAACTAGCATCATCCTCCCTCCTGAAATGATGCCAGTGAGAGTGTGTAAGTCATTCTACACTTTGCTTTAAGTGCTTGTCCTGCTGAAGTGAAACACAAAATGCTGTGCTCTGCAAATGAGCAGGGCTTTCCCCCTCTGCTCCTGAAAAAGATTTATTTTGAGGATGATGGTTTGCTCTCTAAGCTGGGTTAACACTTCTCAAGCCACGTATTTTAAGCCAATTTCAACACCACCTCTGGAAAAAGAGGCATTCCCGGCTCTCCCTTGCCCCTAGCAACAACCTCGCTCCTAGGGAGGGTTTAAAGTGGATATGAGAGGAATTTTCATCATGGAAAAGGTGATCAAGCATTGAACAGGCTGGCCAGAGCAGTGGTGGAGTCCCCATCCCTGGAGGGATGTAAAAGCTGTGTGGATGTGGCACTTGGGGACAAGGGTTAGTGATGGGATTGGCAGTGCTGGGTTAACGGGTGGACTCAATGATCTCAGAGATCTTTTCCAACCTAAATGACTCTGGAAAGTGCAGATTCAGGACTGAGGAGAGGTAAAGTTGTACCTGTAATCCCAGTCCTTGCTGAGGATCTTAATTTGTAGTTATACTACACAACCAGTGACCACACATTTAGGTTTAACTCAAACTCAAACAGCTTAGTCCTGCAACTTCTCATTTGGAATGTGCATCATTTTTTTAGTTGGAGCAAACCCTCGTGGTTGGAAAGAAAAGACAAAAAACCAGGCATCTCTGTTTTCCTTGCCGATCCAGGGTAACTTTCTGAGGTAGCACATAAGGTTTCTATATGCTTTGGCAACAAAATGACTCTAAAAATAACTTTCCTCCTGAACACCAGTGAAGTTTCTGTTCCTTTGTACTTCAGATCTGTAGTAAATCATGAAGTACAGAATGGAGCAAGAAAAGAGAGTTACACTTTTTAAAGTCATTTTCTTTGCCACATAAAGCATTTACCCCTGCTGTCAACAAGGTCAAACCATCTCAGTGGAAATGGAAACATAAAGCTGACACTGGGAAATACAAAGTAAACTGCATTGAACATTTATGTGGCTCTTTGATGCCTGTTTCTTACACGTGTAACAGAGACAGGTACCCAGGTTCTGCTCACCTGCATACCCTGAGTGTATCCCTGGGGTATCCTGGCATTTAAAACCCTGTTTCCACTTGTTGATAAGGCAGATCCTTCAAAGAGTGGTTCTTACCACAGAAAAAAAATGACTGGAAACATAAACAAGCTCTTTCCATGAAGAAATTTTACTCAGTTTTAAGATACATTTAACTTTAAAGGGAATATAATTATTTTACCAGGTGAGGGATGCCAAATACACACAGAATCTCAACATTTTTCTCTGAACATATCAAACAATGGTACAAAACATCCTCCTGAGCAGGCTGCACTTTCCTTTGGGCAAACAGATTTTAAAATAAACCGATTCCATTAATGAAGGCAATTATTTCCTTCAGCAGTTGTTTATTTTAACTGCTTAGAAATGCAGTGTGCATCCTGGCTGGGGAATTTATCCCAGTGCATTCTCCCTAACTTCTTCTCCTAAGAACAACATGACCTTCAGATAATCATTCAGCATATTGCCTTTGTGCTTGTGTCTGGAGAAGGAGCTCAGATTGCCATGGAAACAAAAGTTCCTTGTTCTCTTATACTTCCCCATGCTGTGATATCATTTTCACTATATGAGCTCTTTTCGCAGCCAGAAATGGAATTGTGGGATTTTCTTGTTTTGAGCATCTCAAAGTGATGGATCCATTCATGGCACAAATGCTTTGAATGCCGAGCAGAGACTGTTCCCACCATCATTATTATTTGGGGATATTTAGATCAGATCCATCTGCATCAGTCCATTTCTGCTGGAGAAGTGAAAATTCTCTATTTACACTTTCCCGGAGTTTTCTTTACTTTTTCCTTCAGTGCTGAACACATGAGAAAAAAACAGAATTTTAAGAAAGGCAAAATTAACCAGTGACATAAACAAAGCCAAGAAGGAATTTCTGGCATTTTTTGCAAAGAATGTAATAGTTTTTTGGGGTTTTTTTATGATGGGAACTACATTTCTTCATGCCTGAGAATGCCTGCAGATTTTGTGTTGACAACACATTGCCCTGGCATTTGGCAGCCACTGCTGGACCAAAGCCAGCAGGATTATCACTAGGAAAGGGACTGGAGAGGCTGCCTTGGGATTAAAAATTCTGTAATGCTAGCACTACAAAAAGGAGAAGGAATTTTTTTTTTCTAATACTATTTGTATTTTGTTGATTCATCAGCATTGGCAAGACTGTAGCTCTGCCCTAGTCAATGGTTTAGAGCCGTTTGCGTTGTCCAAAAATGGGCAAGTTTAATGTGCAAATTTTATTTTAACAGTAAAACCGAGACAGCATTGAGACAGCAGACATGAGTGGATGACAGTGGTTATGTGGAACAGTTGGAGAAAATGGGATGAAATTCCCCTGCTGTGCTCACAGCCCGTCTGGAACGTCCCTTTTTGGTTCACTTGGATGAAAACAGCCACTTCCAGCAAGTCCCCGTGGACATCATCTACCTGCCAACATTTGAATCCCAAAAAGTAACGACTCTCACATTTCAGTCTGGTATTTCCTGGACTGAAATTGCTGCACATGTGCCATGTAGAGTGTGAGCAGCATGTTTAACACATCCCAGGCAGCAGCAGGGAAATGCAGTGTGGAGTCTGTCTGAGACCAACTGAAAGGTCATTTTTTCCTGGGATTTCTTCAGTATCTGCAGCCTAAGTGTGGCCTGAGAAGTCATGGATGAAAGTGCAGTGGGAACTGAAGGTGGCACATAAACATAGTAATATTTGTTTTGCTAAATGTGATAGAGCTGGCAAATATATCATTGGAGAGTAGTCCTTAAAATTCTATTTTTAAGGATGGTATTTTAAAGACAGAAGACCAAGGAATTATTCCTTTCAGTTACAAGAAGTATTCATGGCTGGGATTACTTTGGGTGAAGAAATACTTAATGTAATGCAATATTTTCATACCATAAAAATGTCTCTGCACAGCTGAAGTCCAAACCCAAACTAATGCAATTTAATTTAGTGAAGTTTATAGCCAGTGCTTGAAGACCTGATTTTATCTTCATAATCACATATTTTTGACAATATGCTGGAGGTACCTTCCACAGTGCATTCACTTATGAAAACAGTGAAAATGCAAGAATTAATGGGAGAAGAAAGCAATGAAATGAGTTTTCACTTGTCACACAGAAAGCATCAAATATTCATGTCAGGCTTACATTACCGGATATGCCAATATAATTTCACAGCTGTGTAATAAACTTGTTTGAGCTTAACTTGTAACCATTAAAGAAAGGCTTGTGCCAGCATGCTGGGCAAGGCTATTTGAGAGGTGAAATGATAGGGAAGTTTTAATGCTATGCAGATTCTTACTAATAGGTGGCACAACATAAATTGTAAACTTTCGTTGTGTGAAAGGCACTAATATATTTTTCCACATAGGACTTGGCACTAATTCTGCCAAAAAAAGCAGGATACTAAAAATTACCTTGCATTTTATCATTTACTCAAAGTATTTTGTTTCCAAAACTCATAGAACAGCTCAGGTTCAAAGGCAACTTTGGGATATCAGCATCTCCCTTTTTTAACCTTCTTTGTATTTTTAAACTATAAAATCTCTGAGACAGAGTATTTTTCTCACTGTGTGGTTGTATATCCCACTGATTAATGGGATCAACACTGTTAGAGATATCATTGACTCCAACAGAGTTTTACCCTAAAGTGTCATTAGCATTTAGGTTACTGAATTTGGGTTTGGAAATGATGAAATTTAGCCAAATGCACCCCATAGTGCAGGTCAGATATGGTTTTGTTTGCTTCCTACTGGTTATGGCAAACATGGTCCAAGTAAAATACCTTGGCCTCACTTGAGGCCAGATAAGCTTGTCAGCAGAGTAGGGAGTAATTTCCAGAAGCATCCATCAGGACTTAAATGGCTTATCTCAGGAATAATGATTATATTTTTGAAAGGAAACCACTTCTGACTAATAGGAAGAAGAGCTGCTGGCTCTTTCGATCAGCACCTAGACAAGGGAGTTTCTTATTTCAGTTTTATAGCTATGGCTGGATTGATAACAGAACTGGCATGAAGCAATTTCAGTGTTTTCCTGGAATTTTAGGGATGTTGTTATGTACTTGTATTGCTTATGAGCTTCTCTTTCTCTCCTTCCCATGGACCCTACACATTTGTTTGGGAAGGGCCTCCTTTTCTTGACATTTTATGATATTTAGCACAGAGTGTCAGGGGAGAGGCTGAGCCCAGAGGCTGAGCAAGGACCAAGGTGTTTCTCCACATGGTGAGGTGCTCTATAGTCAAGGAGGCTCCCGGTGCCACTTTCCCAGATTTCCATACAAATATTGCTACGGAGACCTGCCCCACACTTGTGATCGTGTCCTGCTTTATCCCTGCTCTCTGCTTCTCTGTGATCACAGGCTCAGGGCTCCACTTCATGGGAGAGTTCAGATTTGCAGAGGTTTGGGAATGAGATGAGCAGAGCTCCTGCAAGGCTGGCAGCCTGGGGAATGCGACATCTGCAGAGCTGAGCCTGAGCTTGGCCGGGTGTTTGCGTAGGTTTGTGTACCATCATCATCCTCCCCATCTCATTTCACAGGTGGTTGGGAGCTGTATTCAATGGGATGTGTTTTCTAAATATAAACAAGCATTTTCAAATGCATTCATCATCTGTATTTTATTCACTTCAGGCAAAATCCCGGCAGAAACTCACAAGAGGCTCCAGATCATTTGCAGGGAATGTTACTGGAGGCCTCTTTGCCGGCAAATGAGGAAAAATGAAAACGTGGCTCCTCTCTCTCCTGAGAACTCCATCATAGACTCACATATTTTGGTTATTTAATGCTCAGTGACAGCTTTAGGTTTTAAGGGTACTTTACATGTATTTTAGATGAGTTTACAGTCATATGAGGTCAAAATGTTTTATAAATTTTAGAAGTCACTTGCGAACAGTCCTTTCAAAACTTGTCCTAACAGAAATACCGCACCCTTCCTATACATCTGGATCATCTCCAACAAATTCAATCTGTTACAGAATCATCATTTCTTTCATTTTTACTCCCTCAAGCCCCATGGAAGATAATTTATTTAGTAGTTTCTTTGGAAATGCCTGTCCCATTGTGTTGCCCTGTCACCAAGCTGTCTGTCTGCTCATTTTCCCAGAAGTCTGTCCGTCTGCAGTGCCCTCATCTCTAGTGATGCTGGAATTCCTGATGGGTTTCATTTGGACTGAACGGAAAAATCAAGATGGCAAATAAATTCCCTTCACATGGTATAAAAATTGGCTGAATAGTAAAAACAGAGCCAAGTTAATAACCCCAGGGATGGAAAACTGTGCTGGTGAATTGAAGGATTTTCTGCTTTCTTTAGCTAGCTGATTTCTCAACATACAGATAGCTGCAGACCAACCCAAGCACAGGAATTCTCTTGCAAAAAATGGCAATTTGAGGGTGTGGAAGGGAGCCAAAGGGACTCAATTAGGACAGAGGAACTGGAGATAGGAATTAAAACTGAACTCAGAGTGATGAGCAGCCCTAGGCACTGAGTCCCTAGAGGAGCATCATAGAATCCTAGAATGGCTTCGCTTGGAAGTGACATTAAAGATCATCTCATTCCACCCCCTGCCATGGGCAGGGACACCTCCCACTGTCCCAGGCTGCTCCAAGCCCCAGTGTCCAGCCTGGCCTTGGGCACTGCCAGGGATCCAGGGGCAGCCCCAGCTTCTCTGGACAACCTGTGCCAGGGCTTCCCACCCTCCCAGGGAACAATTCCTTCTTAACATCTCATCTAAATCTTTCCTCTGACAGTTTAAAACTGTTCCCCTTTGTCCTATCTTTACCTTTCCTTGTAAAAAGTCACTTTTTGTCATTTTTACAAGCCTCCTTTCAGTACTGCAGCAACATCTGTGGCGTGTGATTCGCACAGCCCTTCCAAGGCTGACAGGCAGGGCAGGAGGGCAGAGCACCAAAAGCTCTTCCTGAGGGAGCTTCCAGACACGCAGGCAGCACATCCCCACTTGGAATGGAGCTCTACAGGCACGTTTGATTTAAATCACATCTATTCACCTGGAGGAAAAAGGGAGAAGGAAACTTCCCTCCTAATAACACAGCAGGGAAGAAGGGTGTGATGTGCCTAGAAAGTTTTCTTCTGCTCTACCAGAAGTATCCACACCTTGGTAGTGGAAAATAAGCTTCAAAAGTTCAGCTGGAGGATCACTTACAGCTATTTTCTACATGGTTTGCTTCTGACTGTGATCCATCACACATACCAGACTAATGGATTACAGCGCAGCAACTTTAGCTTCATCTTCCTTTATCTTGGAAAATCTGGGTAATGGCATTAAGTGTATTTTTCCATAAATAATTTATAGGAGGAGACCAACCTTGTAATTGCAATGGAAAATATTTATTTCTTGTTATTTCGCCCAATCATGTGCAAATTCCTCCTGCCTACTTGTCTAAGACTGCCTCAAAAGAAAAAAAAAAATACTTAAAAGGCAATGTTTAAAATGCCCTGGAAAACACCAGAAGCGTAAAACAAGGCAGTAAGGGTAGCGAAAGGCAAAGCAAGACACAATAAATTCCAGACAGACAGCCAAATTCCACAGATAAACAACTGGGGGGGTGACGGGACGGGACTTTGCAATTTCTAAGACTATTGGAAGTGGGCAGCTGCTGCAATTGATTTAAACTTCCCGCATTTAAATACTTTTTAGCATTTCTGCGTTTCCCGCTACAGGAACGGCCCGGCCTTCGCTCACCTGCCGCAGCCGCAGCAGAGCGGGCACCGCGTGCCGGGCCTCAAACACAGCCCCAAACCTCATCCCTCCCCTGACCTGCCGGCCATGTGAAATCTGCTGGCTGCAGCCCTCGCTCCCAGCTCTAATTCCCGGCGATTTTCCCTTCAGGAAGCTCTAATGAGATGGTGTTTACCAGCGCGAGCGGCCCTGCCCGCGGCGTCGGGGCCTGCGGCCAGCTCCAGCTCCAGCGGCCCCAAAAAGCTCCCTTCAGGCCACCCCAATTAGTGATTCCCTGGATTTCTAGCTCCCTTCCCTTCCAGACAAACCAGTTATGTTGTATCTTGGGCCTTCACGGCTGGGCCGTCGTTTCCCGCGGCTCCTGATTCCATTTATTCCGCTGTTGGTGTTCTCAGTGCCAGTTTTTCCAATAGCTGTTCTTCTAAGAAAATGGGATAAATCCAGGAGGTTTTATTATCAGCGCTAGCAGCCACCTATTGAGGCAACACTGCCTTTACAGACAGACATTTCTGCTTGCTCTGTGAGCCTCTTTCAGTTCCTTGTCAGAAAATAAATGTCTGTGCTACAAAGAAAGGTTTAAAATGGCACAGTTGTGATCATGGTCTCCTCAGAGTGGACCATATTGTGTTTCTATAAACTATCAAAAATGGTTAATTCTGGAGAACCAAAAACGCATGTTCTTCTTTCAACAGATACACAGCAACACTGCTCTCATTAAACATCAGATTCAGGGCTCAAGAGAGAGGAAAACTTTTCTTTTTCCATAAGTTTCTCCCTTTCCCCCAGGCACAGGAGGGCTCTTTGCATATTTTCATTTATTTTTACTACAACAGCACATGACCCAAGCACGAGCAGAGAAAGCAGAGGAATAGCAGAGCTGAGTGTTGCTCTGAACTCTGGCACTGAGTTGCTCTGTGAACTTGCCCATGTTGCTTAAACTTTCTGTAACTCCCTTTCTCCATTTATTCTCCTTGGAAAGTGGGCATTTTTATGCAGCTGATGAAACCTATCAGCATTATTCACTTGTATTTTCATGTGCATTGGTATATTGAACCCAGATAATTGGGTTTGTTGGGTTATTTTTTAAATTTATATTAAGAATAATAATTAATAAGTTGATTTTGAATGGTGCTCCACCATCCTAACAAGGAGAAGGCAGGAAAATTCTTGGCATCTCTTTCAATATTGTCACCTGCTTTCACTCTGTTTTGTAATTTCTTGAAGAACCTACAGCCTGCAAACTGTCCACAAATTATACAGGCATGTTTACAACAGGAATTAAAAGAGCTTTTGAGGTCTCATCTCTGCAAATTTCCTGGCTAAACTGGTGATAAAGTAAAATCATGGCTTTCATTTGCCACAAAAGCAGAAAAAAAAAGAAAGAACAGGTAAGGTGCCAGTTATATTTATAGCTGATTCATATAAAAAGGTATTTTTCAGAGAAAATGAGGCAAAAAAAAAAAAGTTTGTACTTTTCACTGAAATTACGACATTTCTCTAATAGACAAATTTGGTGTGCAAAAATCTGAATTATACTCTAAATATCAGTTTCTCCATAGCAAGTGTGATATGTGCCTATGTTTTTAAAGAAAGGTATAAGATTTGTTACTTTTCCAAAAGCTCCACAGTTCCTGAATTTAGGGCTAGTATCCCAAGAGGATCACATTTGTGGATTTCTTGTAGCTGGCTGTGTCAGTGCTGGTTTTTTGGTGCTGCTGGCCATGAATCCCTGTCCTTTGGGATGTCAGAGGGATTGCTCAGCCTTTCCCATCAGGAAAAGATGCAGTGGGAGTGGAGCAGCCTCACCTCCTCTGCAAATGCTGCTAATGAGGGTTTAAAACTGAGGTTGGGGATTTGGTTTTGCCCAGAAAAACATGCAGTTGGTAATGATGTGTAACTTCTCTTTTCTCCACACTTATCATTAATTCAGGCTAATTCTGAAGAATAGGCTCATGATCTGGGTGGTAAAAATTGTTATAATTGGATATTTAACTCCCTTTCCAGAAGCTCAGGGGAGCTGAATGCTCTTGGACAAAAGCAGCAAAAACTCTTTAAAATGTCTGTTGACATTCTCGAAGTTTGATGTCATCATGCAGCTTTTTTAAATAACAGGTCGATAGGTGTGTGTGCCTACAATTAATTAACTCTTCTTTCTGTGTGGCTCCGGGTTGTTAATGATTAACACTTCTATTTGCATGATAGTGGTCGGAACAGATTAGCTCAAATCGCTCCTGTTTCATCTCTAAATAAATGCAGATCGTGATTCCAAACAAACAGCAGCAGCAGCCAAGCTGACCTTTAAAGATTACATGCAAATGAGCTGAGTACAAATAATGACCCTAAATTCGGAGAAGGGCGTGGTGTCCCTCTGTACAGGTAGATGCCGTTTCAGGGAGTTTCTTGCTTCTGGCTCGTATAGATATTAATTCTAGAAGCAATCCCTCCTGCCCAGACCTGTTTGAGTCCTCAGATCCTCCCAGCACATATCCCGTGACGAGCCCAGGGATGATGGATCAATTCCAGCTGTAAATGGGATTTTTAGAAGATGCCCAGACAAATCTTACTGTATCCACCAGTGAGTGAGCCCCAGGACCAGTCTGGGAGCATCTCCATGTGGGAGAGGCTGCAGGAGAGTGATTCCCTGTCTGCTTTGAGGGCCTCCTCCTTTCCATCATCTCCCCCATTTTGTGATATACTTTTCCTTTTTTTCCCCCCTTCTTTCTTCTCTTTCTACATTATTGTGGGTTCACCACATGGGCAGGGGTGGTTGGGAGCTCCCCAGGGATATTTGCTTCACTGATCCTGATTTTCCCTAAAGTCCATGGGCATCATTGTGCAGACACCAAGAAGAAGTTGTGTTCAAACATCGGGCCAAACATCTGTCTTAAAATCAGAAAAACTATAATATACATAATAACACATTGCAATAAAATTTAATAATGTATTATGGTGACTGAGCTACTTATGATGTATCTCCCCACATAAATTCTTTATTGGTTGTTAACAAATCAGCTCAAGCTATGGACTGTTCCCTCACCCAGAGCATCAATAATCTGTATTTCATAAAATTAGGAATATGGGAAAGGAAACCAGAGTAGTGATTTTAAATCTCTGCAGCCTCCATATTCTCTGTCAAAATCCAATGAGCCAGGCCGATTGAAACAGAAGCTTATTCGAGAAAACACTCTCACAGTATGGATATAAAAACCCAATTAATTATCAGAACAGGCTAATTAGAGAATCAAACTGGGATTTGGTAACAACATCCAGAGCACTAATAAAATTAATTACATGTGTACAGTTAACGTGCTGTGACCATTTGGGCCGATAGATTATGACTCTGGAGTCTCCTCTGAACATCAGGAAAAGGTGACAGAGGTCTGGTGACCAGGCTCTGATCACTTGGCATCAATTAGTGCAGGAGTTCCTCTAAAGAGAGTCCACAGAGATTCCTGTAGTGCCACTGGTGACAGTGGCAGAGCCAGTCAGTAAATTGGGGAGACAATTTACTTCCAGCTTCTTGCACATCTTTGAAATTATCTCCATTTCCATGGATCCATTTCCATGAGGTTGCACATAAATGTTCATTATAATTAATAAAGAAAGCAGCTGCCAGGCCCATCCCTGGTCGTGTATCCAGCCCCCAGCGTGGCTCACGCTGAGCCCCATCCCTGCTGCCAGAGCTGAGTGCTCTGGGCGTGCTGGTTTGAGCTGATCCTGCCAGGCTGGAGCACGTGCAGCGATCGATTGAGCAAATCTGGTGCAGACAAAATGAGCATTTCATTCTGGCTGGAATAGATGACCCTTCCACAAAGTGAATTTACTCTCCAGTACTGTCCTTAGGGGTGTGTCTGCAGCCAGCTTGCCCTGTCCACTCCTCGGTTCTCTTCCCTGAGGTGCCCCAGAGGGGCACTCCCTGTGCCTGCCAGGAAGGATCCTTGTTTCTTCACCATGGATTTCTCTGCAGGATTCAGCAGCCCCAGGAAAAGCCCAGGGGGATCCAGGTCCATCTGGGTGAGGGGAGCAGCAGCCAGAGTAGAAAAACCCCTCACAGCCAATGTTCAGGGGAGCAAAACCTGGAGTTTCAACCAGCAAATTGTGTTCATTTTGCAGTAGCAGAGCTTTTGTTAAAGGTCCATTCCCACACTTTTAATGAGAGCCATACTTTCACTAGAGTCATGAAAATAAATTGGAAGCCTTCAGCCTTTGGATGGTTTCTTATTTTGTTGGCATTTGCAGGACCTGTCATCTTACATTTTTTAAACTTCATGTCTTTCTCATCCTCTGAATGAAGTGGCTCTGCTATGACACACAGTCCAAAACAGAACCAACCTTGCCACCCAATTTGCCTTCTCTCTGAGTGTCAAATCCACAACTTGTGGCCACCTGGTTCTCGCTAAACACAACATCTCAACTTGAGCCATTTTTCTCGATATTGTTTTGAAGAATAACGAGTTCAAGGTGAACTATGAGACATAAAAAGTTTGAGGAAGGGAGACGGGGGAGAAAGTATTTTTGAATCCCACCACAGTTGAAATGCCAGAGTTTGCAATGCCAACCCACACACCTTTTGGCAGCTTTTAGAAATGTTTCAGAACACAGCTACAAGAAGGTTGCCAGCATAAGAAATTCTGCCTTCCAAACACTAAAAATCTGGTTTTCTGCGCTGTGCAACTGGATACTTGGCTCTGGGTTAGAAGTCTCCTGGGTGGGAGTAGGTCTTCAACAGCAGAGGGCTCTTTTGGCTCAGCAAATGATGGAATTATCAGCCCGAGTAGTGAAACCAACTGATAAAACAAATTAAATGCAGAACAGAAATGAGCTGCAAATTTTTAACAGCAAGGCTAAACTTTACTGGAATGGCTTAACTGCTGACAGATGTGATAGAGAAGTGAGAATGTCTTTAAAAGTGAATTTTGGTGTAGAAACAGCCTAATAAAACACTCCTTCTAGCCAGTATTGTGTAGTAGATCAAAATGGATAAACATAACAATCCATCCCAAATTTACAGCTTCTTATGACATTTCTATGAGAAAGGTCAAAAGTTGAGGATGGGGGGGTTAACATGATTGTAAATCTTACATTTTATATGTTGGTGTTCTAGAAATTTGTTTTTATGCAAATGTCCACAGATTTTTCACATTTTATTGAGTGAATTTTTTTTTCCATTCTGATTTTGTTGCTGATAATTATTGTAGAAAACATTGCTGTATCTGTCTACTCTGTGAGGAAATTGTGATTAATGTCTGTATAATCTGAGTCTGCCAATTAGAGGTTACCTTAGCTCAGCACTGTGAGTAAATACAGTGAAATTATTTCAGCCTATACATGGGGTCTCTTCATGGGACATAGGGAATATTTGAACGTAAACTGAATACAGGCAGCTCTTTGAATTTCATAAATAAATACCATATGTCAAACCTTTTCACATGCCCTTGTGTAAATTGTTGGTTTGTTTGCACTCTGTAACCAGATGTTGTTGTATAAAATATCTCCCATGCTGAGGGCTGTTACTACAGGCTGCAGAGAGCAAAAGAAACACAGCTCTTGCCTTTTTTTTCCTTCCATGTGCAGCGCTTTATAACATTTTATCTCTTACTCGGAATGGATCCAGTCTTGATTTATACACCCAGAAAGAAGCAGAAGGTGATGTTTATGCAATGCCCAGTGCTGGCGTTTGCATCAGCCTGGAAAACTGCTCATTCTCCTCTTCCTTGGAGGTGATGCCAGCTTTTAGCCCCCCGGCACCGGGCTGAGCCTCGCGCAGAAAGCTGTTCCTTTTCAGGATCAAGAGCCTGGGGAACAGGGTCAGACTGCACAGCCCTGAAAATGAACAGGTTTTAGAATCACAGGTTGGTTTGCACTGGAAGGAACCTTAATGATCCTCTTGTTTCACCTCCTGCCATGGGCAGGGACATCTTCACTAGACCAGGGTATTCAGAGCCCCGTCCAACCTGGCCTTGAAGGTTTTCAGGGATGAGGGAACCTCAGTGCCTCACCTTATTTCCTCACTGTAAAATAAAATATCTAATTTTATATCTAATATATATCTAATTTTAATCTGTTTATCTCATCTTTATACACCCTCCTTCTGTTTCCAGGGCCTCCTTCATAAGCAATAAAAGGCTGTGAGGAGAAAAAAAAAAGGCATTTGAGAGTATTTATCTCTCATAACAACTGTGGGCATTTTAGTGCCAGCAACTTCTCAGGCTAACTGTTCCTTTTGGAAACTGCAGCTCTTCACACACAAAGGGATCTGAGGCACGATCTTCTTCAAATTCTTAATACTGCAAAGCTTGAATCCCTTACAGATTAAAGGGAAAGGTAGGGGGGAGCTCACAGACTTTGCTGAGTGCTAAGATGGGGGAAGGACCCATTGTTCTGTGAGAGCGAAAGGCAGATCAAGCCACGTTCATGAGCCTTTTGACAAAGGAAAGACTTTCTTCAAATAAAGAATGCAGCATCTCACAACAATCTTCTGCTTTGATCTGATCAGCTGCCCTTGTCACTGCTCAAAACCCTCGTGCATCGTTTGCATTTGGAGAGGTGCGAAGCAATTAGAAAGAAGTGGGAAGAGCTCTCCTGCCGTATGAGCTTGGAGTTCACTGAAATGGCCTTGCACAATGAACAGGCCACCAACTGCTGGGAAACTCCATCAGAAAACGGCATTGCAGTGAAAAATTAGCCTGCTAAGGAGCGAGCTCAGTTCTGTTCGAATGAACAATGTACTGAGAATGTCTCTGAGCATATGGCTCTCCTATGATCCCCATTTAAAAACAATCTGAACTGATCGATGAGGGAAATTAAAGGGTACATCTAAGCATTTCCTACAGCTGCCACAACAGAAAAATATTTAATTTTTCCCTATACAGGAATATAGAAATGAAAATTCTATAAGGCTCCCAGCCCTACCAGCATGTTTCCCACACAATCAGCAATAGGGGCAGAAGGCCTGGGTGATGTTTATCCCATAAATGCTGCTTTTAACCACCTACTGGCGTCACTCATGTCTGTTGTCATCTGATAGCAAAGTCTGTCTCTGCAAATGAAACCATAATGTATTTCACATCAGGAATGTGTTACTATTTTTATTATAAATTTCCCTAAGCCCATCACAGGAATTTCTGGTTACAGGTTTGGATGCAGAAGTGGATCAAATCAAAGTTCCCTTTGTACCAAAATTCAATAGGGGGAAGTGCTGATCTCCTGAAATTTGGAAGGTTTGGTGCTCTGTACTAGGGAATATCCCACCCAATTTTTCTGCTGGTGTCTCTATATTTATGCAAATACCTGGCAGCAGGTATTCCTGGAGACTTCCACCCCACAGACTCCACAGGGGTCAAGATATTCTGGTTCCATGGCCACTACAGATCACCAGCATTGCAGCAGAGCTGGAGAAAGCTTTGTAATGTGCTATGGAAAGTTCTTACAGCAAAAGGGACAGTGGGCAGGTGAAGAAATAATCTTTTAGATCACCTCCACATGAATTTTCAGACATCTCCTGTAAGTATCTGTGTCTTGCTGCCTCTTATTCTCAACAGAAAAGCAGAAAACAGAAGAATCATGCAGAGGTAGAGACTCTTTGAGAGTTTATCTACAGGGTGATAAAATATCTTGATGTGCATTTGCAATTAAGGGAAAAGGTTTTGTTCAGCTTCCGATAGTGGGAGAAAACTGTCTTGAAATTATGATGATAATATTATCAAAAATATTATCCAAAATATTTTCTTAATATTTTTTCCTGCGGCTGAACTACTTATATTTAAGAAAATAGAAAAAGACCTCTGGCAAAAACCAGCTGGTAATATGCATATATATAAAATCTTCTACTGGAAGCTCGGGGATGAGTTACTGATTTGATTCATGACCTGTGGTCCAAGAGGAATCATGTAATACATTCCCTTTGGTCTTAGATTCCTCTGGGAAGCAAAGGCACCACGTGAGCCCAGGCTTAAGGATCTGCCATGCCCCGAAGGTGAGATAACTGTCACTTCTGAGCTCAATTTCCTGTTGCAATATTCAGTTCATTCCATCTGGAGATACAGACCTGCCTTGTGCTTCTTAAAAGTGATATTTGTCATTAGTGTAATAGCAAGGCAAGAGTTTCTGTGTCTGAAGCTCCCAGTAATGCCAACAATTTGATTTGTCCTTTTGTGACCTTTCCTTATCTGTGAGTCTGTACAGAGTCAGTATTTTTTTCTCTGATAATGAGCAGTAAAATCTATTAATCTTTATAAATACAGGGAGGCTGAGTCAGTATTTTAGGGTAAATTACTGAATTGCTCCAGAGCTAAAGAATGCAGCTACTTTGTATTTCTGGTGCTGTAAAAGGCTCTTCGCCTTCTACACATCCTCACTTGCAGTGTTTCAATAAGAAACAACTTTATTGACAGAGCAATGGCACATAAACCCCACACTCACTTATTACTGAGCAGTAGCCATAAAAATGATACCTTCTAATAAACGTAACAGTCAAAATTCAGTGAATCTCAGCCCATGCGGCTGAGGCAGCTGGATATTATCAAATGTGAGGTGTCAGAGGATAAAGAGGATTGAAAAGAACTGTAACAATCGCTGGTGAAACCCGTAAACTTCTAAGCCAGGATCTTCAATGGTAGTTTGATGCCCTAACTTTAATGGGAATTGGCACTAAGATGTTCCATATCAAAATGTAAATTTTACAAAGAAGAGGAAATGAAGCAGAACTTTTAAAAAGCAATGCATAATTTAAAGCCTAAAAGAGATGCCTTATAATGAGGAACTTCACATTTGTTCTGCTTAACAAAGTGAAGATTAAGAGTCTCTTGTTTGCATGGAAAACATCTTCGCAAGTCGCAGAGATAATCAAGTTATCTCCAATCTATTCCACATTTTGAAAGGGGAGAAGTGATCTTCAGCTGGCAAGTCCATCAAAGACGTGCAAAGCTTTTCTCCTGAGTCTGCTAACTCTTAATGACTGTGAGAAATGCACATGTAAAACCTCCACAGAGTTGAGGAAGCACAAACATTTCATAACACTTGCACTGCTGTCTTTCCTTCCTTTTCTACTGCCATCCCAACTGCACTTTCTCCACTCAGTGCCTCTCTTTTCTGCATCCCCACTCGTTCTTTGCCTCTCCCACCTGGCTGTGTTTCTCTGTTCAAAAGGACAGTATTTCTGACGATGTATCTGCATAATTTTACTGAGAATCTCTGGGAGTTTCATGGCTCTGGATTGCTGTGTAAAAGAGCGCAGCGTATCATATCCCACTAAACGTTGTTTTTTTAAAAAAGCCAATACAAATCTTCCTTCTTCAACAAGAAATTGTGTTGCACTGCTTCTCAACCCCAGCTTGTCCAAACATTGTCCCTCTGCTATATATTGATCAGAGTTGGTAACCGGAGCTCCTGATTGCTATCAGAGAAAGGATAAATATTAGAGACGCATTATAGCATGAATATAAACAGCATTTTTTCTATCAAGGTGACTCTTTTCTGGCTTGTGCAAACGATGAAACTGCTTATGTGTTGTAATTGATTGTAAGTAGAGCTGACTTGAACCATTCATGCTGTCTGAGTGATTAAAATTCTCCAGATGGATCCTCAAAATGCAAAGGTCACATAATTAGTCTCCCTTTAAGTGAGAAATTCTTTCTTCAGGGCCTATCTGCAAAATAGAGTGGAGTACATAACATGGGTATCTCTGCGGAAATAAGTTTGGTGTCTTTATGCTGTAACACTTCCCAGGTGAGGAGAAAGGTCCCAATTTAAAAGAAATTTTATACTTAATAATCAATGTCTTATGAGCAGCAAGGACCTTTATTATGAAGTTGTTAAATAACAAGCTTAACTTTTTATTCTGTGGTTTTAATCTCAATTCATCTGCTTCTTTCGTCTGTCTTAACTACAGATGCATTTGCTACAAGAAAATATTACTTTAAAGAGATGCCAGATTTGTATTTTCCTTATTGTAAGTAACGGAAATAAATAGTTGCTAAATTATTTCGATAATCTCCATTGTATTATTAATTCATGATTTTTTTTTTTTTTAATACAGAAAAGTCATTGTCCCTTCTGTTCTGTTGATGGACAATATGGAAGAATTGTGTATCCTCAGAAAGTGGTCCTGGTCCCAGCTGGAATCCACAGGGAAATGGGGACATTTACACAAATCTTTGATCCTCACCAGTCATTCTACTAAGCTGTCTCTCCTTCAAGAACGCAAGGAAAGGAATAGGATGCTCTTCCCTCATCAATGGGCAAGAAGCTCCTCCAGGCGTCACCGGGGATCAGCAGCTTTTCTCCCTCCAGATGCAGGACCGGAGAGCTGCTGTCAGCACAGCTGGTTTCCCAATTCCACAGGGAGGCACAAAGCAAATCTTCTGTGCCAGGGCTGCTCCTTCCAGGCTGAGGAGGAGCAGGATCTGCCTTCTCTCTGATTTGGAAGGAAGGATTTGATTTTCCCCCTTGCCCAGCTTTACATGCACAATTTTGCCAATGCACCTCTCTGCTCAGCCCTGGAAAACAACTAACTATTGTTTTCAGCCAGTTGTCTGCACTAAAAAACCCTCTGCTGCCTCTGAAATATGCTCATAAATTTCAATCAATACCGAGCCTGGAGTCTCCGCTCCTGCATAGGAGCACATTTTTCATGTTTCAGGCACATTGCTGAGACTCCAGAGGCTGAATCCCTGTCCGCCAGCCAACATCTGGGGCATCATTTTTTAAGGCAAACATTCTGGGTCATTATAAACTGCGCTAATCCCCCTTGTTGAAATTTGCATTTCTAAACCAAAGAGGGCTCATGATGAATTTGTCCTGTCACATGTTCTGGCATTTAACCAGGAGGTTAATTCATTGATTGACTTAGCCTCTCCTCAGCCTGCATTGCTGCTAATCTTCCATACAAATGGGGTTAGGGAATGTAATTTAGATTTACCACCATAAACAAAGGATCCAACAGCCCTGCTAGGATGGAAAGCTCAGGGAATTCAAGGGATAAGAAGAAAACAGCAAGGCTGAAGCAAAAATAAAATCAACACTAAAACCCCTCGTGCTGAAAACGGTGACAATAAGAAGGAAAAAAATCGGGGAAAGGAAATTTTCTGCTTCCAGCAGTCAGGGCTGGGCACGAAGGCAGAGGGGATGGAGAAAAGAGAAATGTCCCTTGCACCTTGTACTGGGTGTTCATGAGCCCCCTTCTTGTGAGGTCTGAAATGGGGGCCCAGTGGCCTGGCTGAGGGTTCCCCTGAACATCCCCCAGATCTCCACAGTACTTGAAGATCCCCCAAAGGACACTGGCATGACCCCCAAAGTGGCTGTCACTGCTGAGCCATGTGATGGCAGCTGCACTGCCATGGCTGTTATCGGGAGAAATCTGGTCCAGTTGATTTAAAGCACCCAAAACACAAAAGCTAAAAGAAAGAAATTAAATAATCCCATTGTTTTGAACGCTTTCCAGCAAAAAAACACAGCTGAGATCTCACTTCCTGAGAAGAAAAGAAAAAAAATAGAAACACTGGGTTTGTTTGTCGCTCAGTGTCTCAACTCACCTCTCATCCTGCCCTGGCATGGAGCAATCCTGCCCCTGCAGACTCCAAAGGAGAAGTGAGAATTCCCCACATCAATCCCTCCATGCTGCTGTTACAGTTTCAGAGCAATTTATATCCTGAAGGTAAATCCTGTCCGTCTGTCCATCAGCCCAGCCACATGGAAACAACTGCTGATTATTAAAAGTATCATGAGCTTGCCAGCTTGGGGACCCAGTGGGTTCTGGGGACTCTCTGTGATCAGCCAGTGTGAAAAAAAATTGCAACTTTTGTCTAAGAGGCACAGCTTTTGTAACGTGCAGGGAACAGTCCTTTACATCCACTGACAACCTTGTGCTGCTCTGGTCATCACTATCAGCCAGCTGTGCCAAGAAATGCCATGAAATACTGTGAACTGCCATGAAATGCCATGAAATGCCATGAAATACCACGAAATACCATGAACTGCCATGAAATGCCATGAACTATCATGAAGTGCCATGAAATGCCATGAAATGCCATGAACTGCTATGAAATGCCATGAAATGCCATGAAATGCCATGAACTGCCATGAAATGCCATGAACTGCCATGAAATGCCATGAAATGCCATGAAATGCTATGAAATGCCATGAAATGCCATGAAATGCCATGAACTGCCATGAAATGCCATGAACTGCCATGAAATGCCATGAAATACCATGAAATGCCTCTCCCATGCCAAGGGGTTGGGGTGCTGCTCTGATGATTTCCCCACGTGCACTCAGCCCAATTCCCAGATTTCTGGCTTGTTCGTTCTTGTCCCCCTGAGTGTCACAAAGCTGCAGAATAAAACCACGCAGGTTGTCC